>PVLA01003522.1:0-209236 GCA_004027455.1 Hydrochoerus hydrochaeris | reverse complement strand
CTGGCCCTAAGCCTGGGGCGTTTCCTGCTTGGGGCTGGGGGTGGCTGCCAAAGGTTAGCAAATATATATTCCAGCTTCTAAAAAATAAAGCGGATTCAGATTCACTCACAGACTGGTGTGCAGTGTTTTCTGTCTCTCAATCACCGACTCCCTGACCACCTTTGGGAAACCCTAGCCCTGCCGCAGCTGGACTCCGGCAAATAGTGTTATAACTTTATTCCTAAATAAAGTATATATATATATATATATATATATATATATATATATATATATGTGTGTGTGTGTGTGTGTGTGTGTGTGTGTGTGTGTGTGTAGTAAATTACTGTTGAAGATGACGAAAATTCAACTCAAATTACTTGAATCCCAAAAAAATGAAATAGATTTTTAACACAAATATCAACGAGAGGCATACATGATGGATCAAAGAACTGGGAGAACGGCCTGAGAATACAGAGATATATCACTGGCCAAGTCTTTTCCACCATTTGTCTCATATCTCTGTTCTGTTTCTCAAGGGTGCTGCAGGCTTCCTACTGGTTAGGGTTTTCTACAGAAACGAATTGCTAGAATATATGCATAATTATGCAAAGGGGATTCATTAGATAAGTTAATGGATTTAAGAGTGCACAAAGGCTGTCTGTGTGCTGCTGACAGAGGGGCTCTAGGAGCTGCTCAACCCAAGAAGATAGAATCTACAGTACAAGCAAGATCATGAGTACAACACCAGTCCAAGATCAAAGGACTAGAAGCGCAGTGAAGATTAGCTGGTAGGAGTCTGCATTGGCATGCCAAGGAAGTTAGAGACTGACGTCCAATTGTGATGGCAGCAAAGACACATCCACTGAGACTGTACTGCTTCCAAAACACAGGCACTGCTGTCTTTCCCTTTTTATAAAATTCCACCCAGGCTACCCACAGCCGAGTGTGTCTTCTCCCTCAATCATCTGGTCTACATGCCAAACATCTCCTCAGACACAACCAGAACTGTGCTTTCCTAGACTGCAAGGCATTTCTTAATCCAGTCAAGTTGACACCATGACTAAGGATCATGGGCAGGACTAAGCCTTTTTTTTTTTTCTTTTTTTGTACCAGGGATTGAACTTACAACCTCGTGCAAGTGCTTGACCCACTGAGCTAAATCACCGGGAGGACTAAGCTTTTAACATGTGAACCTTTCCAAGGCATTCAAGGTTCAGAGTTAAGTTTCACATTAACAGAAGACTTTAGATAAGCTAGTGTCAGCTTGTAGAATATCAGACTTCTGCTCACAAACTCAAAAGCATATGCAATTCTTGAATGATATTTTTCCACGTGTAACATGGGTAAGCAATCAAAGAGGATCAAAGTTTAGCTAGTCAAATCTCCCTGGTGTCACCCTGAGCCGATGTCTTACTCATTCATTAGTTTAAAGTTTTACTGCTTGTCAGACAAGGGGAACTCTGCAGGACAATAAAGATCTTAATGAAGAGTACCTCTTGTTCAGGTTGGAGGCTAAGAAAAGTAAATTACAAGGGAAAGAGAGAGGGCTTCATAGAGATAACTAACACTGATAGTTACCATAGAAAGTGAATATAACTACGTGGACAAGATGCTCTGCTCTTCACTAGTACTTTTTCATTTGAGCCACCCTATGTTAACGTTTGTGGGAACAGATAATAGAAATATTTATCCAGGGTGGCAGGGGCCCCTGCCCTGGATTCTATACCAGTTCCAGGGTTTCTGCTCTTGACCCTAGACCTCAAACAGTGTCTAAAGCTGCACTTTCCAGTCCAACAGTCAAGCGTCACTTGTAAAGTGATTTGCAAACTTCAGTTGACAAGAGCCAAACAAGTTCAGAAAACAGGTTAATTTGGTGGTGATGGTATCAGTCTATGCTTTGTGTGGTTCACCCAGCCAAAACAAAAAAATCAATAAAACATAAATTGAAAAGAAATACAATTTAAAAATGAAGAGGCGCAGCTGAGGTGTGGCTCTGTGACAGAGCCTTTGCCCACATGTGCAGGGCCCAGACGATCCTCTGAAGAGGGGAGGTGGGCCTTGCAGGGTGGGGCGGAGATGCAGAGGGACGCGGGGCCAGAGTTGAAGTAGAAGGCACAAACAGAGCCTGGGTCAGTACTCGGCCTCGGAACACCTCTCACAATTCATACCCCTCACAGATCCAGTTACCAACTGAACTACCGCCCAGTAACCGCGTCGTCCTGGCTTTTTCTCAGGTGACTGGCCTACCCTTGGCGCACACAGAGAAGACCTGGCGTTCCCACTGGTTTCCAAACAGAGCTGCACGCTTGACACCAGCAAAGCCAGGTCGGGTCTGAGGAAGGGGCGGTGCTTCTTGACGGCGTTGGGCGGGGCCTAGGGGAGCAGGGGCAGAGAGGCGGGGCGGGGCCCGGGAGGGGCGGGGCCTGGGCTGCATAGTTCCTGGAGACCCAGTGGCCTTTGCGGGCTGCAATGGTTTGTGGCGATGCTGCTGTTCTTGATCCCTGCGCTGTGCGCGCTGCTGCTGCTGCTGGGCTTCTGGCTCTTCCTGCGGGCCGATGGTGACCTGACACTGCAGTGGGCGGAGTGGCGGGGCCGCTGCCCAGGTGAGGATCTGTGTGGCCTCTTCCAGGAGCCGGCAGCTCTCGTCCGGGGTCCTCTGGATACACCGGAGACTCTGGGTCCCAAGGCCGCGCCTTTGCCAGGGGCCGCGGTGAGGGGAGCTCTGCCACTTTGTCCCTTTTCCTGGTGGGACGATGCGCAGGACTTGCTTCCTGCCTCGGAACCTCCCTGGGGGCTGCCAGCCTGCAGCGAGCACAGCGCTCACTGGACTGGACTGGGTTGCTGGTGCAAGGTCAGGGAAAGACAGGGTGACAGTGACCGCGCCCTGCTTGTAAGGAAGCTCAGCTAACAGGTTCTGATTCTGCTTCCTGAAGTTGCTTATCCTCCACTTTTTGCTTCCCTAAGTTTGAAATCTGATGTAATCTGAGTTGATCGCCTACCTACTTAGTAGAATAAAAGTGACCCAATGGAGAGGACTGAATTGACATTTTTTTCTGCAGCAAGATCGTTCTTGGTACACTAAGGAACACTGCCATTCGGTTTTGTCTGTTCCTTGCTTCATGTGTGAAGCCTGTCTAATACAGACAGGTCTGTGCTCCTTTGTTAAATGTTCTATGTTAGAAGGGGCGTGCACTGCACTTTAGAAACGCGGATGGCCGCGGACCTTGATTGACAACAGTCTTACAAAGAAGGCATTGTCAGTCTTGGTTTCCAGATAATGTGTTTAGAGAAATAAAATGACTTTGTGCAAAGATAGCTTTTCGGTACAGGTACATGGTTTTTCCTTGGGCCAAGTTCCAGTATGAAATTATTCAAGCTTGAGAAGTTACACAGCTAGTAGCTCAGAGATAGACCATGTTTCTTAAATGGCCACATGGCTGGTAGTGAAAGCTCGTTCTCTGGACCAGAAAAAAAATCTGCTAGTACTGTGTTTTGTACCCCCTTGGTCCTACTAGACAAAATCTTTTCTGAATGTGTGTATTTCTCTGGTTCGGTTTCCGTGGGTGTAACATTTACAGCGCTGTGCTTTATTCACGGAAAATACACAACCTTATGCAAAGCCAGCATTGCAGAAATGACAAGATATTTGGGCAGGTCTGAGCGTGCTCAGTAAGTTCTGTACCACTGAGCTAAAACCCCAACCCTTCTGTTCATAAAGCGGGAATTCCACATACACTGCAATTAATTAACGCAGCACTCATTCAGCCAGTGGAATGTGTGGCCCTGTTTGCAGCCTTATGGGTCCTTAGTGCTTTTGTGTTAACTTGGACTTGAAGAATAAAATGAAGTTAGTTTATATTTTATTATGTAATGATTCAAAACTTCACCCATCACATTTTTTTATATTTTACTATGTAATGATTCAAGACTTCACCCATCAAATTTTGACAGTAAAGTGATAACAGTATTTGACTAAATATATAGCAGTTAATGAACTCAGTTATTTTCTTATATGAAGCAAAAATTGAAAGTTAAGATCACTAAAAATAATTTTTTAAAAATTCATTTAATTTTTCCAATTGTTTTATTTCTGAAGAAAAAAATTTGCATATTTTAGATGTAATTACATTCTATTAATATGTTAAAGTGTGCAGATTTTATATAAATTTGACACAGTACCATTTAAGTAAATAATATTGCTAATTTTAACAAAGTTATAAAAATATTAATAGCTCCTACATTGTAATATAACTAAACAATTACAAATGTGATTCTTAAATCGGTTTTAACTGAAGAGTAAGCTTTTAAAACTTTTATATATAAAACGTAAAAATACATACAGCACAAAAATGGATGTACCATATATCTATCAAGTTAAAACTTCATTGGAATACGTTTTAGAGGAAAAAATTCCAAATAGACTCCTATTGGGGTGGTGGGGGCCAAAGAAAAAAAAATTAAAGGAATATGGAAATAAACTCAGATTCCTAACATAGCTAAGGCCAAAATGATGGGCAGAATCCACCAAGAAGAAAAAAAGAAAGAAGGAAAGAATTACCTCTTACATGTCTGTATAGATTTATTATTTGTCATGGTAAAAAGTAGAAATTACACTTGCA
This sequence comes from Hydrochoerus hydrochaeris, assembly GCA_004027455.1. Taxonomy (NCBI): domain Eukaryota; kingdom Metazoa; phylum Chordata; class Mammalia; order Rodentia; family Hydrochaeridae; genus Hydrochoerus; species Hydrochoerus hydrochaeris. The sequence continues at coordinate 204,638 of PVLA01003522.1, read as the reverse complement.
TAACTGAATAATTAAAAGACAAAAGAATCTGCACTAAAAAAAAATTCTCCTTTGCCCATCCCCCCATTATGCCCCCCTGGAGGCCTCCAGCATTTCCTGTCCTTCTCTATCTCTAGAATCACTCTCTCTATTTCCCAGCATGCATCTCCCATGGTGAGATCTAAGGGAGGCTGATTTGAGTTATTGGCCATTGGTCCATGAAAATGCACAGCACAGGTTTAGAGTAGGAAAAGAGGTAAGCACAGCACAAGTGAGGAAAACACAAATTTAGTGGTCAAAAGCCTCCTGTGAGTCAGCTGCGAGACACCACTGGAAAATCCCACGCTGCTCTGGGCTGCATCTGTACATTGTTGGCTGAGCAAAGACTATACACAATGTCTCTGTGCTGGGCACTGGGCACAACAGTGACTTGCGCCAGCATGATCTGTTATAAGATCCTGTGCTCTGGGGTACAAGGGAGGGATTGAGTCATCTGCTGTTCAGGGCTGTCTGGACCCTTGGAATCCTGCTGTGTGCTCTGGGCAATCCTTTAGGAGGAGGAACCAGGGTAGAGGGTATGGGCAGAGAGAGGTAAGGAGCCTGGATCACATGAGGAAAGGAGGCAGCAACCAACTGTGTTGGCCTTAGAAAGGAAAACAATGATAAGACTTCAGGAGGACAAGTCTTCAAGTATAGGACAGGTGGTGGAATGAAAGACAGGTCTTTCTGTTATCAGGAGGCAGGATTGCTGCAGATTGGCAGAAGATATAGGCTTATCCCATAGTAGAAGAAAAAAACCGTCGAATGAACTAACTAACCCTAACCCTAAATGGAACCATAACTAGCTGTCAGATGCAGCAGGGAATGAAATAGAGATGAGTTCATGACTAAAGAAGACAATTCTTAGATGGCGGTGGTCTTTGAGAACTTCTTTAGAGACTGTGGCAGGGAAGTACAGCTAATGTATACCCTTGGTCCTCCTCTGTGGGGGAGGTGGTCATCTTCTGCAGCATGCAGCCTCAGCACATGGTGGAGCAGTCAGGGAGGAAGAGGACATCTGGCTAGCCAGCTAGATCAGCCCAATCAACCCTGTGATCAGCGGGGTGACAGATGTTGCAGCCAAAATGCCCTCACATTCTGGATCGATCTCTGAAAGTTTCTTTTAAACTCTTTAAATCTGAATTCAGAAGCTTTTTGGGAATCCATTATTTGTGCCAAATTTTATGGAATTGGTGAACAGAAGTTGGTGCTAAGTCAAAAAGTTTTTCTTCAGGGTGGAAGATGAGTGTCAGGACTGCGATTGTATTTAGGTAGATATGAACTTGGGCATTTTTCTCATTGGCTGCTTAGTAGTATATAATCTAAATCCTTGTTACCTCTCAGCTAGTTAGAAAATAGCTCCAAAACAAACTATTTTTGCTTCAGTCTTAGTATTGTGAAATTTTGCAGTAATAAGTGTTTGATCAACAATTAGTTATCTGGATACACATTTATTAAAAGTTTTTCTTGCTCAATTGTGCCTTTCAACACAAGTATATTACATTACATGCTAGGATCACCGTGTAGCCTGGCCACAGTACTAGGGCTGTTCATTGGTGTTAGTTCAGATATGTATGTGAAACATTTTTCTTAGGGACAAGCGATATTTTCTCTCATTTCTAAGAAAATATTGCTTTGAAAATATTGATTTATTTAGGACTAAAGATATAACTCAGTTTTAGTGGCCCTGGTTTGGACCCCAGAATCTGGAAGGTATTGTGATCCTATTTAAATGCATGAACCACAGGATAGGGGACAGTGTGAGCCTTGGATCTAGATACATCATGGCCCCTCCTGCAGCTCTGCCAGGGTCCTGTGTGTGTCCACAGTAGCTTCTGCATTCCTGTCTGTGTTCATTCTCTGCTGGGCATCGAGGCCCCAGCCATGAAGAAGATTCACAAGTCCCAGTCTTGATGACTTTTACAATTTAGTAGGGAAAATTGATCTCTGGAAACTTCAGTTTCCTTCTGTTATAAAAAATGACATTGGGGGGCAGGGAATTTAGCTCAGTGGTGTAAGTGCCTGCCTGGCAAGCGCAAGGTCATGAGTTTGATTCCCAGTACCAAAAACGAAACAAAACAAAGCAAAAATGACATTGGGGGCTGGGGATATAGCTCAGTGGCATAAGCACGTGCCTGGCAAGTACAAGGCCCTCAGTGCAATTCCTGGTAGACACACACACACACACACACACACACAGTGACATAGTAATACCTGTTTCATGAGATTCATATAACATCTTTATTAAGGTAATGTGTTAGTTAAGTAATGACAGAATCTCAAGCTATTTAGCACTAGACACTTTATTGCCCCTGGTGGGAGGTGTTAGAACACACAAGTCATTGAATGAGTATTTTCTTTTGCTGTTGTAAGGTCAGGCTGTTGAAAATTTTTAATGACAATTATAGTCGAAATTAGTCAAGCATTCAGTATGAGCCAGCTATTGCTCTGAATGCATTTCATGTTTTAACTTAATCCTATGGAAGGTTTTTTTTTTTTTAAACAGTTTTTCCAGTTCCAGGAAATGAAGGCTCTGTATTCCTAACAGGAGACTCGTGTTACTACAAGTGTAATGAAGCTGAAATTAGGGCCCTGGCAGTACCTAGGGGTCATATGTTAAGACAATGTGATGTTAAGTGATACCCTGTTTGCTGCTTTTGGTCAGTAATACATTTGGGGAGTGGTATTGGGAATTGAACTCAGGACCCTGTGCTTATGAAGCAGGCACTAGTGCCGCTGAGCTATGTTCCCACCCAATAATACATATTTTAATACATAAGGCACATAAGGACTTAGCACCACAGTGACTACAGAGTCACATTGATAGTACCTGTCAACCCTTAAAGTCCAAATAAACCAATTCTCAGCACTTTAGTATTCTCAGGCTTCAGCAGGGGCATTTTATCTCAGGTAAAATTGATTCATCTGAGGACTGAGGCTTTTGGGGAGCACTTTTACACTTGATGCTGGCTGACGGACATCAGATATTATTGACAAGTGCAGACAATATTACTTTAGCAGTCTGGGCTGATGACATTGTAATGTAGAGCAGAAGATGGTGCATTTGGGTTTTTTATTAATACTATATTTCAGAGAATTTGAATGTGGAACTGAAAACTGGATAAGACCTTTATCAACAATCTAGGTTGAATCTCGCATTTAACAGACAAAGAAAGTGAGTTCAGGCAGTGGTTTTTCTATCCACTTAGCTTTACTTTTATCAAATATATAGATAAATAGAGCCCTGGAGTGAGATCATAGAATTATATGGCTTTCCTTGAAGTAAAGTCAGGAAATTTCACCAAGATTCTGAAATATAAAAACTCCAATATAGATAACTATTACTAACATGTTTTGTATTCATACTTTAAAAAATTAGGTAGAAGATTATTTTAAAATATTAAGTATTAATATTTAATATTAATTAAATATTTAAAATTTAATGTTGTACATACTAGGTTTTCACATTCCCTGATGGTGTTTACAGTTTTGTATGCTAATATTGACAGATACATAGGCAAATCCAGCCCTTCTTGGTTCCCCCACCCCTCTTCCTTCCTCCACAGAACGGGAGCTGACTGGCATGGTGGTGTGGGTGACAGGGGCCTCAAGCGGAATTGGTGAGGAGCTGGCTTACCAGTTGAGCAAATTAGGAGTGTCTCTCGTGCTGTCAGCAAGAAGAGAGCATGAGCTGGAGAGAGTGAAAAGAAAATGCCTGGGTGAGTAACCCTAAAACAGCAGCCTTGCTTCTTAAAAATGAGTCAGTATCCAAATTGAGGTGCAGCTTTGGAACTTTCAGAGATTTTTCCAGCTGACACCCTCAAGTGCCTTGACCTAGCGCCATTTCTTTGTCCTTAAGTAGCTGCCTTCTCCTCTTTTCTGCCATCTTTGTACTCTGTTTTTCTATTGACTCTTAACTACCAATTATCTGAAATACTGTTGGATTTTTAGTGACCAGGAGCTTTTATTTTTGCCTTATAGAGGATTCTGGTTGTTATCCATGACACATGTACGATACCACTTCCCTTTAGTTAGGAAAGATCCTTACTCATTTCACTAAAATGTCTGATATTAATGCCGAATGAGATAGCATGAGAATTTTATTAGATAGGATAAAAGACAGGGAAAGAAATGTAGTTGAAAAGTGCAATCTCAGTAATTACACGTGGTCACAGATGCCTATCATCCAATATTCTGTTAAACTAAGGTTGTAAGATCACAAGTTTGTTCCCAGCCTGGGCAAGGTAGCAACTTAACAAGACCTCATCTCAAAGTGGAAATTAAGCTTAGATAAAAAATGTTATTATTTCTCATAGGGCATTTAGTATTTGTCTTAGTCACTTTCCTTGTTTCTGGGACAAAATATCCAACACCCACAGGGAAGAGGATGAGTTTATTTTACCTCACAGTTCCAGAAGTCCGAGTCCTTGCATGGTCAGCAGCACCATGGGAGGGACTGGGGGAGAAAAGCTGCTTACCTCATGGGAGTCAGTACTAGATAGTGAATTGAGAAGCAAGGAGAGACACCTTCCAGATTATGGCCTCCAATGAACCTGATCCTCTGGTCAGACCCTACCTCCTAAGAGCACCTCCGCAGCAATCCCATCGCAGTGACACAGTCACTTAGAAAAGCTCTGGCTGTGGTCACATGGAGCCTTTGGCGGACATCCTTGATATAAACCATAACATTCTGCCCTGGCCCTCAAATTTCTTGAGGACATCTCTATATGGCTCAGTTTCAGGAGGCTCAGTCTTTGCATGGTCAGCAGCATAGCAGGTGACCTGGGATGGAGGGATGTTGCTCAAGTCATGGTGGCCAGGAAGCAGAGAACAAAGTGAGGAGCCAGGAAGGGAGATGGACCCTGCCAGATCACACCTTCAGGGAGCCACCTTTCCAACCAGAAGCAAACCAAACAGCAAGTCAGCTGTACCATCTTCATCATTCTATCCCTTCCAAAATCCCCACCAGTGAGGTCGGGAGGCCCCTGGGAGACATTGTTGATCTAAACCATGCAATACTGAAACTGGGATGACTTTGAAGTTTCCAGCAATCATGTAGTCTGGTCTTTTCTCTACTTTTCATTCTTTTTAAAACACTCTTTTTTTTAATAGTCTTTTTTTAAAGGAAAAAAAAGTAAAACAAAATTTCATAATGAAAGATAGCAATCTACAATGTTTTAACTATTGTCTTTCTCCTAAAATACTCTTTTTAGTTTGCTGATTGAAATAAGCACTCAGTAAGGAGGGCACATTGCCCCTGCTCTTCTGACATGGTCTTCAGAGGCATCTTGTGTTTTGGGGCTGCACCTTTCCTTATGGCAGTAGCCCCTCTGCTGCTGGATTTGCAAGTCCTGCTTTGGCAGCAAAGACAAACTGGTCAGCCTTTCTCAGCAGTGAGAGCCTGACTGCTTTCCTTCTGTCTGTCACATCAGTGGACAAACTTTTCCATTTCTTTTACCTACTACAGATGATGTTTCACTGTTTTCTCTTTGCCTATAATGCATTTGTGTCTCATATTTACTATCTGTGCATGTTTTTCTTATTGGAATTACTTGTTGTGTCTTGTTGTCAGAGTTCAATAAACTTATTTTAAATTTTCTTTTGAAGCCTAGAAGTAGAAAGGGCCAATTTCAGGCCAACAAGTTTCTAGGGACAAGTTGTGGAACAGACTTCTTTTTCTTATTTTACCTCCTTCGATCCCTGGCTGATGTAGAGAAGCTTCTATGAGTATGGGTCCTTTGATGACAGTACCCTGAGCTTCCTACTGATTTAAAGAATAAATTGTAATTTTTGTTTTTCTTTTGGTGGTAGTGAGGGATTGAATCTGAGGCTTCATACATAGTAGGCAAATGCTCTATTGCTAAGCCACATCTCAGCTCATAATGTGCAGGTTTTAATGTGTGTAAAAGGCCAACTAACCTTTGTGACGCTATTGCAAAGCAAATATATCCAGACTTCTTGAGAAATTGCTGGACAGTTTTTGCTTCATTTAGCTTATATTATGTTCCTGATTTCTGTGAGTCTGTTCCAAGTTCTCACTTTCTATATTGAAGTGAGCCATTATATGTCCTGTGAAGCCACCAGTTTTCTGTTGACAACACTGTCCAAAACATAGGCCTTCCTTCTGTTCACTGAGAGAAACTATCACAGGGACACCCAAAAGTGACTGTTCCCAACTCCTCTTGAAGGGAGGGTACCCTAAATTTAATGGGAGCATCCAGGAACTTGGAGCCCTGGCACGATGTTCGTGGTAATTTTCAAGTGTCTTTGTTTAGAGAATGGCAATGTAACAGAAAGAGATATCCTCATTCTGCCCCTGGACCTGAAGGACAGAAGTTCCCATGAGGTGGCTACCAAAGCTGTTCTCCAGGAGTTTGGGAGAGTAAGTAGTGTTTGCAACAGTAGAACATTAATTTAAAATAGCTGCACAGGTGATTCCCATGGGTGCTACTGTCTTTAAAGAGCTTTCAGAAAATTGGGGTTCATGCAGTGGCCCAGGCCTATGGGTTCAGCCTCCTCATCTGTAAATCTTTAGCTTATGTAATGAGTACTTTTCAGATTTACCAAGTACTACTAATTTCTCCATGTAGAATATAAGAAAGTAACAATTTCCCATGCCCTTATTTTTATGACATTTGTTATTTTCCAAAAAGAATTACTTGACATAGAAATCATATAGGTGAATTTTGGTGGTTTTGTCTTTATTTTAGACCTCTGAAAAACAAACCATTGTTTCATTTATTCTTGATGTTAACAACGTAACAAACTATCCCTAAGAATTTCACCCATCCACATGAGATATTCCCAGAACACCCATTTTATGGTTTTATTTAACTAGATTGACATTCTGGTCAACAATGGAGGAAGATCCCAACGTTCTTTGCTTGTGGATACCAGTATGGATGTCTTCAAGGAGCTAATAGAAATTAACTATTTAGGGACGGTGTCCTTGACCAAGTGTGTTCTGCCTCACATGATCCAGAGGAAGAAAGGCAAGATTGTGACCCTGAATAGCTTTACAGGGATCGGATCAGTGCCTCTTTCCAGTGGATACTGTGCCAGCAAACATGCTCTTCGGGTAAGGCAGCTTCAATTCAGCTCTTAAACTTGATCTAAACGTATGTGGGCAAGTATAGCCATCAGCGGGCAGATGCTGGTGACATAAAGATAAGAAGTACAGATTAATAGCCAGCATAACAGCTCATCCCTTGCCCTCCCATTTCTTCCTGGTAAGCTGGTATGGATACTTCTGCATACCTTTCAGATGTATCTTTTTCTCCCATTTCTGTTCTTTCTTTTCTTTTCCCTTTATCTTTGCTGTTTTTTACTTGATCTAAGTGTATGTGTAGGTCACTGTTATGTACTGCTTCCTGGCCTCTGCCTCATAACCTTCCTGGGAAAAATATTAACTCTGTTCACCTTAGTTTAATTGAAAGAAGAAAATCCAGAGACTAGGAAAAAGGCTTGGTTTGGGATAGGAGGCATAAATGTTAGAATCAAATGAATTTTGAACCTTGGTTTAAGAGTGGATATCCGGAGAATGATTAAAGGAGATGCAAGTTTCACATGTAATACTGATGAAGGTAAGTTTTAGTTGGATATTTCACTATGGACAACAGCTGCCTCGACATTTTAGTTCATAGAAACTGAAGCTTTGTTCTTTAGGAAATTCCCTTTGTGCTGGGAAGAGCAGATAGTTGCAGAGAATGCCGTAGCAGCTGCAATGCTGAGGATTCCCTGATGCTGAGGAGGGGATGGGCTGTCAGTGACTTCCAGTGGGCCATTGGGCAAACCTTAGGCAGGCAGATGGGGGTGGGCAACCACTCTCTGCTGGCACCAATGTCTCAGAGGACATCCAGGATGCTTTCAGGAAAGCATAGATGAGTTGTCTGGCTCCTAGACACCTTGTTTAATTCCTGGGCTTAATCTGCTGGACTGTGGCAGGTTGAAGGCCGAGTTACAGCAGTAGTTCACACTGAGACCTGGAGGCCCCGTTGGAAGAACGCATTCCTTCTCAGATTTTTGGCAAGTTACGGTGTACACTCATTTATCCCCAAGAAATTTAAACACTCTACCAGAAGAGCTTCAACAAGGAGAGGCTGTAGCGTCCATGTATTAGCTAAAGGGTGTGCTCTCTCCTCTTGCTAAAGAAGGGCAGAATGTTAAAGATACATCAGTTCTCCATTCTTTTACTCAGCATTTTTTTTCTTCAGTGCACTTATAAATAAAGAGTTGTGTCTGGTTGAATCAGAAAATATGTCAGATTCTGACAACATGAACCTCATAGCTCCCATGTTAGTCTGGGGTCAGCCTTTGGTGGTTTGCAACTATTTAAGGTATTCAGGTCATCTATGCTGATTGACTGTTCAGACTTGTTTTGGTAGTTAACCTAACCATGTAAAAGTACAGTCTTGTACCATTTCCTAATTTAAGAACAGGGATAAAGGGAAGTAAAGGTTTTTTTTTTCTTACTCTCTTTTGCTTTAGAAATGGTTAGCATTTAAGTCTAGAAGGACTAGCTTGTTTTTACAGACGTCATCAGTTGACAATCATATTCCATTTTAATGACCCACATACCAGTCATCACCCCCCAAAGGCAATTGTTTTCTGAAACAAATTCATTGTGTTACAGTAGTAAAACAGATTTTATGTGTTGAAGACTTTCTCTGGGATAGAATTTATGAACTTTTAACCCTGCTTTTTTCTCTTTGACCCAAACATTAATGCTTCAGGTCCCTTTGGGGAATAACCTGAAACCCCCATGAGCAGTCCTGTGGAAAGCCTACTCCACAGCATTGGTAGGAGGAGCCTACATTAAAACCCTCCTGTTCAGTGCTCCCCAACAATAGAGTGTCAAGTCATTGTTGGCAAGAAGCACTGCTAAGGGGATGTACTGCAGGGGCCCTGAACTTGTATTCCAGATTGCCTCTGAGCTTACAATTCAAATACCTGAGGTGCTTGAACGGTTTCATTATCTCAGAGGCCTTCCTGGGCCTCCAAGAGCATATTTTGATAAGTCATGAGATGTGTGTCAGCAGCTAGTTGTATTTGCCTCTTTTCTTTGCTTTTCTGCTTTGAATTTTCTGTTTTGTGCCCTGTTAGGGTTTTTTTAATTGCCTTCGATTTGAACTTTTCGAATATCCCGGCATAGTCATTTCTAATGTTTACCCAGGACCTGTGCAGTCACAGATTGTGAACAATGCCCTAACTGAAGAAGTTACAAAGGTAAAAATTTCTAACTGGGGACTCATTGAAATGATTTACTACTTATGTGTTAGTGTTCTGTCAATAGCAGGGATTTTAGGTCAGAACTGTTTATGAATTACTCATAACACTTAACTTGTGGCATTATGAAATTTCTTGAAGTTAGCTAGTAGTACTAGCTTTCATAAAGACTAATGAAATTGCTGAGATACCACTTAAAAGTAGTCCATCATTATGTGTCCACTATTAAGTAATGATTTTTTCACTATTAAGGAACTCCTTTGATCTACTTTCATTCATCTCTATCATCTTGTTTATAGAATTTCATTTGCTAAATGCATGTTTTAATAGTAATTTCATCACCACGGTGACTAAAAATGAGCATTAAATACTCATGAATGGTGCAAGTATAAGTAAAAGCAAACTTCCTCAAGTAACCGGTACTATTCTTGTCTGGCATTTCTATGATTTGGTTAGGCTTCCTGAAACGTTAGGAAAGTTGATAAACATTCATCAGCATGTACAGGAATGTCTACAGGGCATGAGGGCACACAACTAGATAGATTTTGGGTCTTTTCTAACTTAAAAGTTCTGTGAACTAGCTTGGATACTCAGCGTTCACTTCATTTTAAATCTTTTCTTAGTCTGTGACCAGTGTTGGTGACCAGTCATACAAGATGCTGACTAGTCGCTGTGTGTGGCTGATGTTAGTCACCATGGCCAATGATTTGGAAGAGGTTTGGATTGGAGATCAACCTTTTTTGTTGGCAATATATTTGTGGCAATATATGCCAACCTGGGCCTGGTGGATAACTAAAAAGTTGGGAAAGAAAAGGATTGAAAACTTCAAGAGTGGTGTGGTAAGAGCAATTTATGTATTTCTTAGTTTTAATCTTAAAGTATAAAAACGTATTATCAGTTTTAAAGTATAAAATCTTATACTGCTTAAAACGCTTCCTAATTCTCCACCAGTCTCGTGATATAAAATGTATTCTATGCCCGTGTGTCTGACAGGTTACTGTAAAGTGTCACTCTTCGTGGAGAAGTCACTTTTCCATTAAAAGCTTGCCATTTCTCTCCACGCAGTCTTTGCCCAGTGCCTGTGCCGCAGCAGTGCTCTTTCCCTTGCTTCCCCTCCACCTCCTGCCCACCCTGCCAGCCTCAGTGCAGGCGTCACTGGCTTCCCGGCCGCTTCTCTGCAGGATGGGGTGCACCTCAGCCCTGTGTGTTGTTCCCCACGGCGCTGCCTATTCTACTCTGCCAGGCACACGCACAAGGTGTGCTCCCTGTGCCATTTACCTCCTTCCCGAACAATTCTGCATATCACAGAGGCAGCTGTGCCCACTCCGAGGGGACAGGCCTATCACTTCTTCATCCAGCTTTCATTTTTATAGCAATTAGTGACCGACATTATCAGCCGTTTCTGAGAAAATTGTGACCAGAGAGTTTAATCTGTAAATAACACAGCAAATGGAATGCACTAATCCCCAGCTTGTAAAATATGATTATGCAAAGAAAGGTTACTGCTTTGAATGGTTTTTATTAGTAAAGTTATTGCATCCATATACCTTGTTAAACCATCTTTTATAACTCAGCAAAGGTGGCTCATATATGAAAAAGAGAATCATGAAAAAGGACCATACTGTATTTCCCTCATGTAATCTACTATGTTTGAGCAATCCACTCTAATGTCTTCCACTCGTTAGACATTTAATTTCTTCCAACTTTTTGCAGGGCAGTGAAAGTGAATTAGCAGGGCAAAAGCAAAAAGCAATAAAATACTTAAGAGATTTAAAGATTATAAAAGCATGTCTTGTCAGAAACTTGAGTACATAGGCCCTGATTTATGTTCCTGTCACTCTCACAGGATGCAGACTCCTCTTATTTTAAATTCTTGAAGAAAAAACACGACTGAATGGAACACTTGCAGTTTCTAAGCTACTTCAGGGAGAAGTTAAAATCATAACCATAGCAACCTGCCTATATTTTCACTACAACTTTACTTTCAACATGTAATGAATAATAAAGATTGCCATGAATCTTATATTAATACATGCTATGATCTTGAATAAACAAATATTGAAAAATGTTTAAGAATATGTACTTATAATCTAGGTTAGCAGATATCTAACCAAGGAATTATAGTCTTCTTTTGCACGTAAGTGTTGGGCTGTTGTGCTTCTATACCAAAATATTACAGACTGGATAATCTGTAAATGGTACAACATTTTTTGTCACAGTTCTGGACCCCGGGAAGTCCAAGATCCAGGCCCCAGCAGAATTGTCGGGCGAGGGCTGATCTCTGCCTCAGACGCGCCTTGTTGCTGTGTCCTCCGGGTGGAAGCAACTCTGTTCCTGCAGGTGGAACTGGTTTGTTAGGGCAGGTTGACCAAGCCTTTCATAGAGTCATTGAAGTGCTTTCATAACTCATTCACCTCCCAAAGGCCATGCTGTGTTTTTTTGTTTTTTTCTGAGGCAGAGACTTGCTATGTATTTGGGTTGGTTTGAACCCACTCTGTGGCCCAGATTGGCCTTGAACTCAACGTGATCCTCCTTCCTCAGCCTCCCAAATCTAGGATACAGGCGTTGGCCACCATGCCTAGCTCCAGGCTGTGCCTCTTACTGCTATTGTGTGTGGGTTAAATTTCAATTTCGTAGAAACAGAAACATTCAAACACTAACCACAAAACTAGCATAGGTTGCTTAGGAGGGGGAGGTGAATAACTGCATGGAATGTCACACATCATAGAGTGCTGGATAAGGAGCAGTTTTACAAGAAGTGTTGGGAATGGTCCTACCTTTAAAATACTCAGAAAAGTGGACTGCTTCAGGTGCCTGAAATTTGAAGCAGTCAGTGGGACTCAGAATTATCATTTATTACACCCCTGCCATGTGGCCTTTGCTGTCCTAGCTGCTTAGTATCAGTTAACTCCCTTAGTCTCTGTAGCAGCTACCAAGGTAAGTGGTGTTGTCTACTTCTATGGAAGAAGCACGAGATACCCAGAGCGACTACGTGCAACTTGCAAGGTTTCAGAGCTGCCAAGAGGTAGATTCATGATTAAACTCAGCTCAGAGAAACTGCACTGAGAACACCTACCCGCTGGGATAAATCATTTAACTCTAGTACTTAGCTCTTGCAGCAGGAACAATACCTAAGCTATAACTAAGTTAACAGGAGTGATGGAAGCAACACGTGGCACCAACTCACAGTCAGCCCTGAGCTTGACTGGGGCAAAAGTAACACATAAAACAACTGTAACAGAGTCCTTAGGCACAGTGGCAGTCACTCCAGTACTGTCCCTTGCAAAGGAGGAAGACACGATGGAGCTACACCACGAGGGGCACCAGGCAGAATCAGTGGAGTAAATATACACACATGGGGATGGGGGGTTTAGTGTGAGGTCGAGTTTGATCCCCAGTACCAAAACAAAACAAAACAAAAAATACAGACACACACACACACACACACACACACACACACACACACACGGCCCTGTCCTAGAAGCATGCGCTACAAGATAATACCCTTTACATGATGGTATTGTAATGGTTGCTTGGGGAGAGTACTGGGGGTTGCTATGGTGATGGGGTGTAATAAACAAAATGGCACTTGCATAACCTGGGGTCAAAATGACACTTGTGATTTATTGTAAAAACAAAACATTGTACAAAGAAAACAAAAACATTGGAATAATTTTCAAATGCTGCAAAATACATGTAATGTGGCTTGGTACAGGCTGACAGCAGAGTAACGTGGAGCCCTTCATGGAGAAAGCATGACTTGCAAGTGGGCTTCAGTAAGAGGATTGAGACAGATGAAGAGAGGCTTTCAAAGGCCAGGGGACAGGTTAATTTTGCTTTTCATGTCACTGGAGCAACTGGGATTGTTTCAGTTGGGGTAAGGTTTCCTGAAAAGATGTAAGGGAGACATTCTTTGCTTCCAGAATATAATGAATGAATAACAACAGAGCCTGACTGATACAGGGATGAAAGGAAAAAGGAATAAGGTCATTTTGCTCACCTGTTCTTTCAGTGCAGGTGTAAGAGACTGCTATAAATTCAAATCACACATTTGTTGTTATTTTTATGGCATGCAATAATTAGAAAAGCATTAGAGGAAAACACCACAATACCCTTTCTGTCTTGGGCTTCTGACCAAGATTGAAAAGGCAGTGTATCTTGTCATAGTCAAGAACTCTAGAGGCAAGTGGTCACTTACATTTAAACACATGATTTCTGTACTAAGCCATTTCCCAGGCAGTATCTTTAGTGACCCTCTCAAATACAAATTAAACTGTGCATTTGGAACAATGTGAAATGATATGTAGCAGGGTTGTGTGTGATGCCTTGGTGAGTACAAATGACCAGTGGAAAGCTTTAGGATGTTTGCCCAGCACCATACGACTTTGGAGACCACAATCACTTTAGCTTTTCTATGTATAAATGTAATGGATAAATTCCAAGTATTTCTAACACATACCCTGATGTTAGAATTGGTAAGACACGAACTGCACTAGCTCAAGTGTACACTTGGCAAAATCTGACACTTGTAAAACTATGGCATACTTGTGACACTTACCAATAGTGTCACATTCTATCTGGATTTTGGCAATGTACTGGTTTGTTGGCTATCTGATGCCTTTAAGGTGATTTAAAAGTACTTGTTTTCTTCTCTTGTTGATGGGATGAACATCAACAAGGTAATGTGAATTACCTAAACATTCACCACTAAAATTTGAAAGCAGAAAAATGAGTTTCAGAGAAAATTCGTAATATCAGGTTTTTATATATCAGGTGGAGATATCAAAAAGGTAGATATAAAGGTTAAGTGTTAAGAGTTTGGGTTAGGTAAAATATTTGCACACCATCCATAACAGTTTAAGTTTCAGGACAGCTAAACATGTGTATGGTGAACACTGAATAAAAAGGCCTGGAACTAAATTGGTGAGAAATTCCAGACTTCATAGAGCAGACAGAAGAGGAAAGCAGCAAAGGTGACTGAGGAGAAGCCAGGAAGAGAGGCAGAGCACACTGTGGTGTCAGAAAAGCCCGAACGCCACCAGGAATACAAGGAAGACAAGGACACTGAGGGGTAAGCTGTGTGAAGAGTGGCCCTAACAAACTTCTTTAGCTGGGAAGCAGTGGAGATGGAACCAGACTGCAAAGGTTTGCTGAATGAATGAAGTTTCCTCTTGGAAACTTGGCCACGAATGAAATGGAGAACTATGGGACCATTTACATCAGTAAATGAAAGGTAAAAGGTTGGTGGAAGCCATGACTTAGTATATTATCAGCAATCGTTTATCCTGGTACTGAGGATTGAACCCAGAGCCTTCACAGCGAGCTACATCCTCAACCCTTTTTATTTTCAACATGGAATCTCACTAAGTTGCCCAAAGTGGGCTCAAACTTGTGATCTTCTGCTCCAGCCTCTCAGTGTATTGTGATTACAGGCTGCTATGGCTTGGCATTACTCTTATTATTAAGCAACTTAAAATTCCTGTCATTTGAGGGGGGGGGTGAATTCTGTTAATCAATGGAATGTCATACTATCATGAATATAAGTTACTACCTTAGTAGCTATACTATCTTGTCTACCTCCCAAAAAGATTAACTCACAAGTCTCAAGAATTCATTAACTAAAAATTAGTCAAAAAATTTATTCTTCAACATTGCTGAAGTAAACTGGTCTACATGGTAAAGGAACCTCAAGCAATCATTTAAAATAATTTCAATCCAGTCTAACAGGCTCCTATAGATTTCATTGGAAATTAAGGAGTAAATTCAGGTCTCAACTGACACAGATTCACTGTTTACTCTCCTGGTAAATACATGTGAAATATTCCTAAGCACAAAGAATGAAAAGAAAACACAGAGCTTCCAATGATACAAACAGCTTATTACTGAAAGGTAAAATGTGCATTTGGCCTGCTTTTGCACAATTAATATGGTCCTTGAGGTTGTAATCATGTTGATAATCTGTCAAACCTTGGCTAGAGTAACTTGGCTCCCGTGTGGACAGAGAGGACTCTGTGACACACTGGGCACGCACACCATAGGTTCACCACCACTGGCCTAAGGCATCAGCTCTCTGGAAGGTGGTGTAGGAGTCATAAGCACATTACCTTCATCTAGCGCTGCCTGTGCTAGTCACATGATGAATGGAGTAAACCCTGTTTCTGTCACATCGAAAGGATATGGGGTAAGATTTTCTTGGAGAGATTTTATACAACATTTTAAGATTTCTGAATTGAGGTGTATGAAAAAAATGAATATATGAAGACCTACACATATGTTAAATGTTAAGGCTAAAATAGTATGACAATTGAAAATACTGTAAAAATTACTTTTATTTCAAATAAATAGAAGTATACATTATACTAACTTTTGAAAATATCCATTATCATGAGTTAAAATACTGACAAATATTAGTTATGTACAAATTGCAAATCTGTTGATTTATAAAGTGAATAACCTACCAAATATTTTACAAGGCATTAAAAAGCTGCTAACAAATGTTTTCTTGTATCTACCAAAGCCCAGCATGATCCATAGGGCACAAACATTGGCCAACTAATTCTAACTGTGATGTCAGGCATGAAGTTGACCTTGGTTTTGGGCTTAGTGAGCCAATGCTATGGAGTTAGATTTTGCTAGGTGTCCCTGTGATAGGAGAAAGCCCAGCAGAGCTCCAGGAGTTGCTGTTCCTTTCCTGGTGGCACCTCCTCCAGTGGCACCAGTCACACTTGCCCTAACGCCTGCAGACGGACAAGGGCTCTGAGGAGTAGACTGGATACCCCAGGGGAGGCTCAGCAGCTTGTACCGTGAGGTTTCTCAGGAGCAGTGGATGAGCTTGGATGCTGTACCGCTCCTCGTCGTCATTGGTGGCATACAGCAGCTCCCAGGAGAGATTGGCCCACTGCCCTCTCACAGCTTCAGAGTTTAACTTCCCAACTCGGACCAGCACTTCCTGAAGGGTAAGCACTCTCCCGGTGTAGACTCCCTTAAAACACAAAAGGGGAGGGGAACAGAGAAAAGCCTCATCACGGCTGGACACACTTTCTCCCAATTTCGAAAAGATGTAAAGTGCTGTTTAACTGTTCCCATAAGAGCTGCTAATCTATAGAATCAGGCATTGCTGTTCTTTTCTTAGCATTTTGAGTGTTAAGAGAAAATTCCTGGCACCTATTTCACTTAATCACCAGGACAACAAAATCTGAGCTACTTCCCTTTTTTTCCCCTTCCTGATCCCTCAATCAATCTAGCCTCAACAATGCTTTTGTCTTATAAGTCCCAGGCCGTGGATGTTCATATAATGGACTAGTTTTCGGAAATGGTTTGAGATTCGATTCATAGTCTACATAATTTGCTCATTTAGTCAATAAAGTTCAGTGTTTTTAGTATATTCACAGGCAAGTGCCACAATCATGATGCTTAATTTTAGAATATTTTCATGGCTTCAAAAAGAAACTGTACCCTTTGACTGACACTCTCTTATGTCTTGTCTTATTCTCTCAAAACCAAAGTACAGTTTCTATCTGTATAGATTTGCCAAGTCTGGGAATTTCATGTGAATTGAATCATGCAACATGCGTGGTTATGACTCTGTGGTCACACTTAGCATGTTATCAAGGTTCATGTATGTGGTAGCTTTTTTATAGATGAACATTTCATGGTATGGATATAGTATGGTTTTCTTACACGTTTATCAGCTGAGATAGTCAGAATGCTTCTATCTTTTAGCAATTAGGAGTACTGCTGTTACAAATATCTATACACATTTTTATGTTGGTCTACTCTATCATACACCTAGAAGTAGAACTGCTATGCCATACAGTAATTCCATACTAAACTATTAGAAAACCTGCCAGAATCTTTTCTGTTTTACATTTCCAACAGCACTGTGTGAGTCTCAATTTTTCTAGAACCTTGTCATGACTTACTGTAACCTGAGCATATGATTTTAGCTATCCTAGTATATGTAATGTGACAGACCATAGTTTTGGTTGTATTTCCCTGATGATTCATGATGTACAACTTTTTTGATGTGTTTACCACCATCAGCACATCTTTAGAGAAATGTCTAAGCAGATCTTTTACCTATTTTTAAAATTGCATTGTGTACTTACCATAGAGCATGAGAATTCTTCACATATCCTATGAACAGGTCCTTTAACAGATGCAGATATGTATAACTGTTTTTCCCCTTCAGAGTTGTTTTCCCTTTTTGATAATGTTCTTTGAAGCACTGTTTCTTAATTTTGATGGTGTATTCTTTTTTTTTTAAATGTGTTTCTTATGCTTTTGGTGTCAATCTAAGAATCTACTGTTAAGTTCAAGGTCATGAAAATTTTCTATGTTTTTTTCCTAAGATTTTTATGCTTTCAACTCTAACCTAAAGGTTGTGGTGCATTTAAAATTAACATTTTTAATATGGTGTAAGGTCTGGATTCAGATGAACAGCATCTTCAAAGAAGTCCTAACCAATGGTATCTGGGAATGTGACCTTATTTGGAATGGATACTTTTCAGTTATGATCAAGGATCTCAAAATGTGATCATCCTGGATTTAGCTGGGTTCACAAGCCAAAGAAGGTGTTCTAGCAGGAGTGGAACAGTAGCACTGTCATGGCATACAGGGAAGAGGACACAAGAAGATGGAAAGACTAGGGTTATGGTGCCATGTGCCAAAGAATGCTAGAAGGAAGGGGCAAGGGAAACACTGGGGTTACTGAACTCATTGCCATTTACTATTATTAATGAAACAGTTGGCTTTTGTCATTTCCCTTGTCTTCTATGTTGCATGGCGGTATGTGTTGATATATGTGTGTGTCTCTATTCCTCCCTTATTATTTTCTTTTACATCACATAAATATTTTTAAACTGGCCCTTTAATGTCTTTATGTTTCTTTCTTTCTTTTTTTTTACATTTTTTCCTTTTTATTTAAAGAGAAAAAAACAGAAACAGGATAGAAATATTACAGAATTTCAAAAAAACAGATAAATAGTAAGAAATCACTAGTTGATAAATTACATATTGTTCTTTTAGAAATAGTTATTCAAGTTACAGAATTAAAGCGCACAAAGTGGACACTCAAGCAGTGAGAGTGCAAATAGATCAACAATCCAACAAGAACTTAGAAATATGGTTATCAATCCTACACACTTAAATATACATGCAGTTATATCTTTTATAGCACTTCCTATTTCCTCTTTTTTACAATAGCAATTATACATTTTAAAAATTTTATTTAAAGAGAAGAAAAAAAGCAAAACAGAAAAAAGGGTAGCAACAATACAGAATTCTAAAAGGAAGAAAGAAAAAAAAGAAAGAGAAAAAACCCACTAAGAAATCACTAGTTTACAAATTACATATTGTCATCTTGGATGTAGCTGTTCAAGTTACAAAGTTAAAGGATACATAGTAGAAATTCAAACAGTGAGACTGCAAACAGTTCTGCTCAAAGATCCAACAAAGATTCAGCAATATGGTCATCTACTTTACATACTCAAACATACATAAAGTCATATCCCTTAGAGCACTTTCTTTTCCTCTTTTTTACAATAGCAATTACACATTTTGGTTTTATTACACTTATATGGTTTTTTCACTTTCTTTTCCCAGTCAGTCGTTGTGTAGTTTGCTATTTGTATCAGTCAGCTTTCAATTTATACCAATATTCACTGAGACATAAAAATGCTACTCTTGTATAACTGTATTCACTTTTTCCTCTGATTTTATGGTTATAATACTGCATCTATAAATGTCAAAGTACAACAATGCATTTTTATAATTATTACTTTACATAATTATAGTACTCCTTCAGTAGCACATCAATTTTACATGATTGTATATCTTTTAAAGAACGTGTGAGAAAAGGGAGCACTTGTCTATTTATTGGTTTCATTATTTATAGTTCCTTTCTTTTATTCTTGTAGATGCAGGTTATCATTTAGAGTCATCTCCTTTGCCCATTACAGCTCTGCCCCTGTTATCCTTTGTAAAAGCATTGGCAAGTACACTGCATTTCTGTGCATTACCTGTTCCTTTATAAAATTCAACTCTGGAAAAGAGGTATGTGTTTACACTCTTTTTCATAATTATATAGTTACCAAAGCAGGTCCTCTTTGTGTATGGGGGGGGCAGGGGGAGCTCACATGCATTTAGCCAGATTTCTTGAGTAAATCTCGTAAGGCAGGACAGTATCCATTTTTGTTCACCTGGGAATGTTCCCTTACTACTTCAATTTTTCAAAAATTTCACTGTGGTACTCTTAGTTAATAGTTTTTCTAGTGTTTCCTTAAAATTTACATGTCATTTTTGCTTGACACTTTTAACACTCTGCCTGGTTTCTGGCCTCCAGCATTTTACCATGAGGTGCATGTTTGTGGATCTCTTTGTGTTTACCCTAAAGTACACTTAGTTTCCTGGTTGTGTCATGTTTCTCAATAAACTTGGGAAGTTTTATGACAATTTTTTTCCCTTCTTTCTCTTGCTCCTCTCTTTGCACACCACAGTTTGTACAATGGTGACATTAATGTTGTCCCATATTTCTCTGAAGCTCTTCTCATTTTTCTCTCTCTTCTTTGGATTACATAATTACTAGCGATCTAAAATCTTCAAATACACTGATTCTTCTGCCAGTTGAAACCTCTTAAACCTCATTTTTTATAATTTATAATTTCTTTATTGACATTCTCTCCTGGATATGAGATTGTTATCAGAACTCAGGTTTGCACAGTGGCAGTATTATAGCCAGTGAGGTTTACACGATGTGCGATTACTGCTAATTGAAAACAGAGTTTATTGTCTTAAATTATGGTTTTGTGGTATACGTAAACATATTCCTTTACTTTGAAATACCTGTTACAGCTGACATGTGGTTGCTCTCACAGGCAATTTCTGTTAACTGCTATTTTCCCCTCATGTATGGGTTAGACTTTTCTGTTATATGTCTCGCAATTCTTTATTAAAAACTAGGTATTTTAGATAGCACTGTAGAGACTTTGGGTACTGCTTCTCATCCCCCCTTAATCCCTGGGAATGTTACTGATATTTGGTTGTTTATTTATTTAGTGAATGGTTTAGTTAATTAAAGTAATAGTAATCCCTGCCATAGCGACCCTCCACATCTCTCCTGTTTGAAGTCCCAGATACTGCTTTGCTGTAAGTGCAGCCTCCGGGATATTCAGCTACCCTAGGAGGGCAATAGTTTTGATAGGGGTTATGCTTTAGATCCAGAGTGTCCTCGAAGCCTCACTCTGGATGGTGATAGGGACACGGCAGCAGTAAGGCTTATTTGCTTTTAGGAGGTGGGGTTGGCTGGAAGTGTGCTGAGAGCATAACCTAGAAAGGTTATCACCCTCCGCTACCTCCCTTCCCACTCTGCCTCTGGCTGCAGCGGGATGAGCAGCTGTCCTCCACCAAGCCCCTTCCATTAAATTGTTTCTGCAATGCAGCCACCTGACCCTGGGCT
Source organism: Hydrochoerus hydrochaeris (assembly GCA_004027455.1). Taxonomy (NCBI): domain Eukaryota; kingdom Metazoa; phylum Chordata; class Mammalia; order Rodentia; family Hydrochaeridae; genus Hydrochoerus; species Hydrochoerus hydrochaeris. Next base: position 183,940 of record PVLA01003522.1, on the reverse strand, counting down.
GAAAACACCAGCCAAAATAAGCCTCCCTCCTTTAAGTGTGAGCGTTGGGTATTAAGAGACTAAAACCTCAGGGCACTATGTCAAGTTCCACTGCTTGCCAATGTTATTTTCAACAACCACCTAGGGCATAGATTGTCACACAGATGGATCCAAGCAAATCTGGTTCCTTCAAAGGAAATGCTTTGGCTACCAGTGCCTGAGCTTTGTTAGGACCTGTAAAAGCTCTTCTTTAGTGTTCTTTCCTTGGTCCTCTTTGTTATGCTAGCCAGTTTACTGTTCACTACAATCTGCTTGCTTTAGAGAGCATGTTGGCTTTCAAAGTAGCCACACAGTTACAAATTTATCACTTCTCTGGGGATGTTTCAGTGTTCTGTTTGTTTGTTTGTTTGTTTTTCTTTTTCTTCTCCTACAGGGTAGAATCTTTTGAGGCAGAGATCTTGTGGGGAGGTGGAACAGAAACTGCTTCTGAGTGACATCTCTGCTTTAGAAGCTAAGAACTTACTGGAGCAAAGAGGAGTCTCCAGTCTTGCATTTTGCCTCTGCCAGTGCACAGCCTGTTTTTGGAGTAGCAGCATGATCTGATCAGGTTCTAATGTTCTCAGTGCTGACATGCCCAACACGAAACCCTCAACCTAGGAACAGGGTTGCCAGAAGGCCGGCCCCAACTCTTGACTACACATGACTGGAACCTAACCTCAGCATAGCGAGGAGGAGGAGGAGAAACACTCCTCCACCTGGAAGCAGAGGGTCAGGCTGCCCTGTGTTCTTGGGGTCTCCAGAGTAGAGCATTTCTTTTCTGAAGTGAATGTTGGTTCTAATTCTGTTTTTTTTTTTTTGCTCTTCTTACTGGGTTTTAGATTTTCCTGGAAAAAAATGTATTTCTTCATTTGCTTCCTTTAGACCACTTCTAAAAATTTCAATGGTTACTTAAATGTTTTTCTATCAGTTTTATTGGGGAAAGCATTGTGTAAGTCCTCATACACTAGTGCTAGTCAGACTTGGAACTCCCAGTAGGTTCATAACACTGAATCTTTCACATTGCACACAATCAGTGCAATAAGCAAGAGAATTACATCTTTAACAAGTCATCTTCTTTTTCCAGTCTGTATGCATTTTGGTTAAGTTTGCTTCAAATAAAATGCAGATATCATCAAAAGAAGTAACTGCCACTAACAAACAAATTTTTTTTTCTAGAAGTTAAAACCAAGTGAGCATTCTTACGTTTGTCATTTTGTCAAATATGCCACAGCAAATTATGTGTATTTGACTACCTTACAGGTCAGTTGTTGCACAGTAGCTACACAGTATTGTTAATTGTTTCTTACTCAGCTGGGAAAAGTAAATGAATCAACTATTCTAGGGATGGACTATCTTGCTCAAGTCATGACTAAAAATGCTCTGCGACTGTAACCGACATATATTAATAACTAGAATGTTGTATGGTCTACCACCTGATTCAAATATTTTTAACTTTCTAATCATTAAAGTTAATATAAGAAAAGGTTTAAAAACATTTTTAACCTTACCATGTTAGGGTCATAGCCCAGAGAGAATAAGCACGGCTTTTCTTGTAAAACGGCTTCCTTCCACTTTTCCTCTGATACTAAACCAATGTACCAGTCACTTTCATATTCTTCAAGGTATCCTTTTAGCTCCTTAAAATCTTCTATTGGACCTAAACTTGCTTTATCAACCATGAGTTTTAGAGTATATCTGAAAAATGGAAAATCAAATAATTTTTGAGAATTTTAAAATCAACTCTGTATGTGAAACAGATTTGATCAATATTTTTAAGACAGAATTGGAATCATCCAAATTTGAAACAAAGAGTTGAGGGACAAATGAAATAGTAAGAGTGAAGAAACTCAGCCAGCCACATGAAAAATAGCTTTTATACAAACAAAAGCAAAGAAAGCAGAAATTAAAGAGTGCCACTGATAAAACTACATTGTATGCTACACATTTCTTCATTCTTTGAGAGTGAATGTAAAAAGATTAAAACTGAAACTGTCTCCCCAAAACAACACATTTTTCTGCCCTTGCCAATGTTACAACTTGCATACAGAATGAAATCCAATTACCTGAAGGCTTTCAGAGCTAGTTGGAACAGTTCTGGTTTTACTATGAGCCAATCCAAGGCACTAGACCAGGGCAAAACACCATTGTAAACTCTTACTATATGGCCAGCAGTAGGAACCATATTATCCATTCCCAATAAACCAAAATAACAAGTCATTACTGTATGAATGTAAAAATCCTTTAAAATTTTGTCCTTTGCAATTTCTTCCAGTGCAGTTGAGGCCATTGCTTCTGAGTGAAAACATTTTAACTGACTTAAGATGAATTGGTACCAGTCTTCAGGGAAGAGGGAGCTCATCTCCTTCATTTTGGAGTGGGGCAGACAGCTAGGCCTCCACTCTTCAGGTATGCTCACTAAGTGAGAGTGGGAAGAACTGAACTTGCTGAGAGGGACAGAAGCCACGCTTTCCTCCTTTCCTTTGTCAACAGCTGGGTATCCCAACAGAACTGCTCTGTACAGTCTGTGTGCAGAAGTGGTGCCTGCAGGAAGATCACCAACCCTCTCTGAGTCTACTGAGCCTGGTATAGGCAAAGTCGTGCCTGGAAAATCTTTCAAACAATTTTTCCCTTCTTTCCCTTTTTTGACTGTTGGCTCATCATCAAGAATATCATCTGACCAGTCATCGAAAGTCTCCGATTTAAAACTGTCTGTGTCTTCTGGGGATTTGGGATGTGATGAAGTCTTCAAAGGCGGAAGATCTACCTGAGATGTTTCATCTTTACTTTCAATTTTGTGAAAATTCTCCTGCTTCTGGGGCCTTTTGGTGCAGTACTGAATGAGGATGAACACAAGCACTTTGATAAGGTCACCTTTAAAACTGCTTAAATTTTCATGAGAATCAATGATGCCAGTTAGCACATTCCTGGCATCAGAATACAGTTTCACAGGCAAAACAGTACAGGGTGTCAAGACATTCCCAAAGTGTTCATTAAGGGAACATACTTTTGGGTATTCTTGTTCAAAAGCACTTTCAAAAAGTTCATCAACTCTTTGGGCTTCAGCAGTATGACAGGATGTTTCTTGCAATTCTAGACCCTAAAAAGAATAAAAAAATACTTGAGATTATAATCATTTATTACATAGAGAACAGCAACTGGTCTTGTAAATACCCATAGATTCTTGTAATAAAAATGACAAAAATTTCTTTAGCTCAAGCGCTACACCTTAATGACATCTGCTATTTCTATACTGGACAGAGAGACTAAAAGTAATGATGTCACTATTTTTAGAGGTATTATATTTCCACTAAAATCAGGTAAATAACTTTGTTAAATCTGAACATAATTTTAAAACACTATTAACTCTCAAGGTTGAATCACACCAAAATATGAAATCAGAATTTTTGGGGACAAGGCAAAGTGGAATTATAAAGTATGTTCAGTAGTTTTGTATCCTTTCTATCCCACTTCATAGGAGACTAAGAGTATTCACAGTATTGTATGATGTCATAATTTAATCATATTCTTGTCTAAGTTTTAAAATAATGATATATGTGAAGTGAACACTTAAATAATAATAATAATATGCGTTTATTTATGTAATTACTGCCTGTGTCATCCATTTGTAACATAAATTCCATAAAACAGAGGTATTTTGGTTACTACTGTATTCTCAGTGCTTCAACAAGTACCTGGTACAAAAGAGGTGTGCAACAGATAAATGTAGAGTATTATGAGTATGTTCTTACATGAATTTTAAACACATTTTGATAAGTTCCTTAGAAGGAATCATATGAAGAGGGCATAAAAACTCACTATTCACTATTATAATTATTAACTTATTTACTCCCCCCCCGCCATAAAAGTACAGCGGTCTTCAGAATACATTTTTAACACCAGCTGCTTGCATACAACTTGAATAGGTAACCCAATCTGTCGTGTTCCTTTTCCCTTCTTTCAAAGAAAATATTTATAAACATATTTACTAAGATTAGTTAAGTTTAAGCTCTGCAAAATTTAAAATATAATCATTGTTAGTAAATGACACAGTCTACAGCAGGTTAGAAAAATAAAAAAGACTGCTATTAAAAAGTGTATTTTTGGGCCAGAGATTTAGTTTAGTGGTACAGCACTTGCCTGGCAAGCACGAGGTCCTGAGTTCGATTTCCAGTACAAAAAACAAGTGTATTTTTTAGCATAAAAGTGATCCAAAAAAGATGCACAATATTACATATTATCAAACAATATGATTTTGATAGAATAAATTTAAGCAATCAATATACCCTTGATCATTTGCATGGATAATTCTTGGACATGTGCAAGTCAGACTACAGCAGAGAATGTCAAACCCTAGGTGAGTCAGAATCACGGGGAACACTCTTCAAAGCTGAATGCCAGACTCACTCCTAGTTTCTAAGTTGGTAGGTCCACTTCAAGGCTCATGAATTTTCATTTCAGCCATGCATACTTGTGCACCTGTAATTCCAGCACTCAGGAAGCTGAGGTGGGAAGACTGCTGCAAGTTCCAGGCTACCCTGGGCAACACGGTGAGTTAAAGCCACTCCGAACTACACAGCAGAACACTCTCATAAAAAAAAAAAATTTAAAAATTGGTTTTGTACTTTCCCATTAATGCTATTCATCTGGGGCCTATATGTTGAGAATCACTGCTTGAGAGGGACAGGCTTTTGATCAGCAGTAATTTCATCAAATCTGTGCTAGGACATAAAATTTACTCATGGATTCACACAACAAATTTTCTTAATGGCCTGTTCTGTGCCAGGCATTGTGTCAGGCTCTGTGGTCCAAGTCACTGTGACATTTACATTAGACAGTAAGGGTCAAGGGCATTCAGGGTTTGTTAGAAAGCATAAGTGCTATGAGAATAAGGAAAAGGTGAGGCAAGCCCAGGTTTGGGAGTGCTGGGGCAGGAATGGGACTGTCATTTTCAACATGCTGGCCACAGAAAACCAGACTGAGCAGTGGATGTTTGAGCACAGACTTGGAAGGTGGCAGGGGGGTTGGCTAATGTGACTGGCTAAAGGAGCAGAACTGCACACAGAGGGAACAGCCAAAAGGCCAGAATGGAGTGGGGAGTCTAACAGGGAAAACAGTGCCTGACTAGTGAGGGCCTGGACTTTTACACTGAGTGAGAAAAGAGATCACTGTAGGAGTTTGAATACAGAAGTGACATGATCTGAACTGCATTGAAAAAATTGTTGTAACTGACAATATATTGTAGGGGCAACAGTGAGAAACAGGGAGAGCAACTGAGAAGCCACTGCAGTCATCTGAGTAGGAGTCGAAGGCAGCTGAAGACAGGCGGTGAAAATGACGGGATACAGGATAAGCTGAAGGCAGAGCCAACAGGATTTCTTGTATGGAAAAAAAAAAGAGGCAAATGTGAATCCATTACTATGGGCTTGGGCAACTAGGAATCTAGCACTGTCTCTAAGGACAATTAGGCTCTGTGGCACTGCGATGTGAAGAGAAGGGAAAGAACCATCAAACATCACTGACTAGAAGCAGCTGTGAAGCAAGAGAACAGAGAAGGGAACTCTGTCAAGTGCTGCTCAGAAGTTAAGTGACATGAGTTTGAGAACTGCCCAAAGGATTTAGCAATGGGACAGTCAGTGGGGAATTGCAGCAATTCTGGTGGAATGACAGTGTCAGAAACCTAGAGTGATGGGAAGACATACTGGCTAATGAAAAACTGAGATGATAACAAGCAACTCTAACAGGGCATTTTCCTCTTAAAAGACGGGCACAAATAGGGTATAGCAAGTAGGGGCTGTGAGAACACAGTTTTGATTAAGTTAAGCTGAGAATGATTACATATAGGATACAGGAGTTGAAAACGTTACTCATTTCAGTTGTTGAGATGCCCAGCTAGGCATAGACAGATTAGGGAAAGATGGTTCTTTCCCTTCTTTTCACATCGTAGTGCCACAGAGCCTAATCGTCCTTAGAGACAGTGCTAGATTCCTAGTTGCCCAAGCCCATAGTAATGGATTCACATTAGACTTTTTTTTTTACTTTCATACAAGAAATCCAGTTGGCTCTGCCTTCAGCTTATCCTGTATCCCATCATTTTTACCACCTGTCTTCAGCTCCCTGTGTCTCCTACCTAATCCATGAGTGGAAGGAAAACAAGCAGGTATACAATCAACACTACTCAGCTATCAGTATGTGGACTATACTGAAATATCTTTCAATATATTAACTGAACTATAGCTTTAAAATTTCAAGGTAATTTTTTTTCCTTTTGGTATCTGGGATTGAACTCGCAACCTCGAACTTGCCAGGCAGGTGCTTATGCTACTGAGTTAAATCCCTGGCCCCTTCACAGGTAGTTAAAAAGATATTCTTTCTAACTGAGTTATTGTTTGATGTGTACATACCAAGTAAAATTTTACACATGAGCTATAACAACTACTAGGTAAGATTCACATGCACATTGACCTTAATGTTAATACAGCAATACGTATAACCACATTCTAGAATCATTATCCATATTAAACGATCCTGAAAACGGCCCAGGTAATGAGATCCAGGTAAGAGAAGACCTAAAACAAATTAGAAAAGAAGAAATCATTCCTTAAGCTTGTTTTATGTTGCCATATGATTCTTCAAAGTTAGGAACAGAACTAGAACTGATTCACAACTCCTACCCTATCATTTGGGCAATGATGAACAGAAATAGCTATCCATTGCATATCGGGCAGTAAATTAAGCATTTCACATGTTGGAAGACAAAATGTACTCTGATGATAAAGATACTATGTATATAAAAGGTTAAATTCATGTTACGTTAGAAAAAAATATGAAATATATAAGAATTCCACATTGATTTAAGAGATTTTAGATATTTTCATGTAAGTATATATAAATATATAACTACTTTCTGGTTTTAAAAATTTATAATCTACAAATATTTTTATAACTTAGTTTTCCTTTCAAAACTGTTACCTCTCGAGAGGTTACTCACATTGATTGCAAATGACCAAAGTTCATTCATTGTAACTGTTCAGAATTCACTACGTTAATATAACTAGAGTATAATTTCCCTGTTAATAAACATTTCAGATGTTTCTGATTTTCACTAGTATAAGTAGTGTTACACAAGTCATCCATGTGCAAATCTGACTGCATAACACACTGTGCAGAACAATGCACAGCAGGACCAAGTGTTACACTTTCAAAGGTGCACACACAGGATGGGCGTTGGCAGCCATCAGGAGCCACTCCACTGATAGGAGCCTCTCTGGCTGCCTGTTTGTGAAAACAATGTGGGAGGTAGTGAACGTCAGCTTTCTTTTGGGAGCCTTGATAATGGCACACACTAGAAAGAGAAGGCATATGCCTAACCAGCTCTTTTCCTCTCTTTATAGATCTAAGCTGTTGCATCTACTTGACATGAACTTACAAATTCAGGGAAATCATGGGAGTTGATTTTTATGTTTCAGTGATGTGCCTGTAACCTGAATATAAATAGGGAAAAATTTTAAATATGCTTCAATCACCTTAATGAAACATTCTCAATGTACTCTTATTTTATGCCCTTATTTAACTCAAAGAAGACAGAGGAAATACCATTCTATTTCAGATACAATCTCTCTGCATACACATCAAAGTACTGGAACCTGTTTGCTGACTGGAGGGGAAGACTTTGTATTCATAAGGATTCCTAAAGCACAGCTCACTGACTTACCGAAACTTCCAGCTGCCACTGCAGCCTGCAGCGCGGCAGTCAGTCTGGGGACCATCTGGTCATAGTACACAGTGTCCACGCACACACACGCTGCAGTGCCCACAACTCCTGGCCAACTCTGGGCAGGTCTGGGAAAACCCACCAGGAACACAGGAAGGGTGAACAGGGGGAGCAAGGGGGAGGACAGCAGTGTAGAGAAAGCTATGATGACCAACACACATGGAAAGAAGATAGCGTTAAGTGTGCATAAAGCAGGAGTTGTTGTTCGATGTTTCTTCTCCATCCATGATGCCAAAAGTATAGTCATAGCAAACTGCAACTTATAGATGAACTGAATGAGACGGTCACGTATGATACCAACCTGCAGAGACATAAAAATGATTGTTACTTACTTCTAAATGATTTTCATGAATTTTCAAAATCACATAAGGAAACTCAATTTTGTTTTTGTCCAGTTTTTTTTTGTACGGGGAATCGAACACAAAACTTCCACTTGCCAGACAGGCACTTAACACAATTTAGCTATATCCTGGCCCCTGTCAAGGTATTTTTGAGGAAATAGCCCTCTGATTCTTTTTTATTCTTTGCTTTTATTTTATTTTGTTTTGTTTTGTGGGTTTTTTTGGTTTGTTTGTTTTCTGGAAGAACCCAAGGCCTTTGCACTCAGCTACTTCCCCAGTCCTTCACTTTTTCACTAAGTCACTAAATGGCTCAGGTTAGACTTGATCCTGTGATCTTCGCGCCTCGGCCTCCCAGAGTGCTAGGATTATAGTACACACCACTATGCTTAATATACTTCTTTGTTGTAATTTTTTACATTCTCAAAATTAAGAAATGAGACTATATTTTACACACTTTGGCTTTCATTTATTTTTTAAGGTAATGCTAGAGAGAAGTGACATGATTCTGCTTTTACCTTAAGGGTAAACATCTGTATACCAACAAATTGCATAACTTAGATGAAACTGACAAGTTCCTAGAAAGACATAATTACTGAATGGGATTCAAGAAGAAAGAGGAAATCTCAACCAATCAATTATAAGAGAATAAATTAGTAATTTAAAAACTTATAGAGATGATAATTTCAGAACTTGAGAGGCTGAGGCAGGAGGACTGCAGTGAGTTTAAGGTCAGCCTGGGCTCCACAGGGAAACCCTGTCTCAACAAACCTCCCCAAAACCTCATAGACAAAAGCTGAGTATCAGATGGCTCCCATATTATAAAACACTACATTTGAAATTATATACTATTCCAAAATATTTCAGAATAATTAATACCAGTCCATCATTAGTTCTCCCAGAAAATAAGGGTAAGAAATACTTTCTAACTCATTTTATGTGGTCCTGATTTTAAGGTAGAAAATAACATCACAAAGAGAGCTACAAACAGACAAGGACACAGACATACATACAGACACACACCATCTTATGAATAAGATTACTGAGAGGAAAGGACACTTCTGATTTTATGGGGCTCTGATACCTAAGTCAGAGAGTAACACTGTAAAGAAACACAACTATAGACAGATGTACATATATACCTACATGTACACCCACACACAGATTCTTACGAATATCTATAAAACAGACAAAATGCAAGCCAATTGAATTTTGCAACGTATGAAAAAGATTATATAGCATGACCAAATGAGAGTTATTCCAGAAATGCAAAGCAGATTTAAGAACCAAAATTCAATAACACTACATCAAGTTAATATGTGAGGGTATTCATAACTCCAAACACCCATTATTTGTTCTTTTTTTTTTCCCCTGAAACCCTGCAAATCCCAGTCCTGTCAAAAGCGTCACTTACATTATAACCTACAGATCATAGTCTAGGTGCTTAGCTGGCAGTTAAACATTAGACATAAGCAGGTGAACTTTAGCCAACCTCCTGAAAGGCCTCCTTCCCCTTAATTGGTCATGAACTATGAAAAGGGGAACAAACGGTTTTAACTCGAGGTGGACAAACTGCCCGATGTTCACCTGCTGTGTGTTAATTAACCAGATGTGTAAGGTTCTTGTAACATTCAAAAGCAATGATAATGCTGCAAATGTGGTATCCATGGAAACCCCCTGACCTTGTGAGTTCAGACATGACTATACAAGGAAAACAGAACAAAGGAATTGAGATCAGCAGCTTCAGCCGCTTGAATTTGCTGCTGACTGCTGCAGCTCCAAAATAAAACTCACTTGTTTCTTGACTCTCGCATTCTCATAGGTAACTCTCTCATGTGTGCTGTTACAAATAGACTAAAAGACCAACACCAGATCACCCTATCAACACACACTGAAAAATCATTCAATAAAATCTGTAACTTTCTTGGTAAAAACACTTAGTAACTGAAGGGAAATTGCTCAACCAGATAACACACAACTATGAAAAATCTCTAGCAAGCACACTTAAGAATAAAGGAATAACGACATACTTCATGGAAAAAGACTGACTGCTTACTGAAATAGCCACTCCCACATCTTCTATTCAACAACATACTAGAGCTGTAGTCACTATAATTAAGTAAGAAAAATCAAAATTGCAAGTGAAGAAGTAAAACTGTGTCTATTGGTGGGTGATCTCATCTCATATGCAGAATATCTTAAGAATGCAATGAAAGTCACTGGAATAAAGAGGTGTAGTGAAATTTCAAGATACAAGATTAACATACAAAGTCAATTACATCCTATAGGTTAGCACAAAGCCAAAGAATGAAATAAGACAGTTCCATTTATAATATCAAAAAGAATAAAATACTTAGGAATAATTATGTGAAAAGAAGTTAAGACTTTTACCGAGAATTACAAAGCACTAGTGAAATAAACTGAAGATATAAATAAGTGGACTTTCATCTCCTAGAACATGAACATTTCATGTATTTAAGTGAAGAATGAATATTTCTAAGGTGGTAGTATTCTTTAACATGACTTACAGCTTTAAGGCATTTCCTGTCAAAGTTTCAAAGACTGTTAGCATAAATTTACAAGATGATAGTAATCCATTGATACCTCGGTACTTAACTACTTTGAGAACTATTGAATTTGATAGTTGACGCATTCTGGCACAAAAACTTTAACCCAGGACTTTTCATTTCCTTGATACTTGACACACAACTAGAACTTGTCAGCATTGCTTGCCTCCTCACCTTCCTATCCTTCCCAGTCAAAACAATGTGGTGTGTGGTTGGCCCAGAACCAAGTGCCAATGAGTACCAAGGTACCACTCTGTTTATGCAGCAATGTAAAGGTCTTGGGACCATCAAGATGGTCTTGAAAAAGGACAAAATTGGAAAACTTACACTTCCCAACTTCAAAAGCTACAAGTTTGTTACATACAACCAAGACTGTGTGGTACTATCATAAATACAGGTATATAGCTGAACAAAAAAGGACTCAAAGTATTCCAGAAGTAAAGCCTGATTTGAATTTTGAACAGCAGTAGCAAAAAAAGTCACTGGGGGGTGGGCAGGAAGTCTTTTCAATAAAAGGACAACAGTATGCCCATATTCTAGTGAATCAATTTGCTACTCTATCTCATATCATCACTCATAAAAGGGAACTCAAAGGTGATCACGGATCCACATACAAAGTTAAAACTTCAAATTCTTTGAAGTAAACAGAATAAATCTTGATGATATTTAAGGAAAAAAGTTTTTCTTAGGACACCAAAAACGGAGGCAATAAAAGAAACATGAGAAATTAAAATGAAATCTTTTATGCCTCAGAGGACATTTTTCAAAAAATTAAAGATAACCTACAGAATAGGAAAAAATGTTTGCATATTTTGAGTATCTCTCAAGGGACTCATCTCTAGAATTATAAACTGGTGCAACTTAACATATATAGAAAACGAGTCCAAATAATAAAGGATTTCAACGGCCATTTCTCCAAAAAGCATATATGAATAGCAATCACAGAAAGGCAAAACTAAATGTAAGACAGTAATTTATATCTATCAGTATGCGAGATTAAAAAAGGTACTGAGTGCTGATGAAGATGTGGAGGAACTGAAACGCTGATCACATAGGTGCTAATGGGATATAAAATGCTACAGCTGCTTTGGAAAACGTTTTTGTAGTACCTCAAAGACTTAGATACAGAAATACCCAAGGAATTAGCTCAGTGGCTTAAGTGTTCGCCTGGCAAGTGCGAGGTCGTGAGTTTGGTCCCCGGTACCAAAAAAAAAAAAAAAAAAAAAAGAAATACGCAAGGAAAATGAAAATGTGCATTTAAAGCCATGAACACAAATATTCACAGCAATACTCTAAACAGTGAAAAAAGAAAACAACCTAAATGCCCATCATCTGAATGAATCAACTAAGGGTGGTATATCTATACAGTGGGATATTTTGGCAATAAAAAGGATTAAAAACTGTTACATATTATGGCATGAATGAATGTTATGAACACAGAAGTGAAAGAAGGGCATATTTGTTATTCATTTTGGTGAAATGTTCAGAAGGGGAAAACCTTTAGAAACAAAAAGTAGGTAAGCGGTTTCTGAGTCTGTAACAGTTATGAGCAAGATGGAGAGTGGGAATGGTGAATGACCACTATAAACATGTGCAGTTAGGGGATGTTAAAAACAGACAATGGCTACAAAACTCTGAGTATCTACCATTATAGACTATACTTGAAGGGATGAATTCTGTGAAAGGCAGTTACAACTAGATCAAGCTATTAAAAATGAACTTACCAACAAGAGCCTGATTCCTGTATTTAGGTTCCTGTTCCACCATAAGTCAGTACTGGAGATCAGTGAGTGAACTGTTGATACAATGGCTGTCTCCAGCAAAGCATTTTCTGTATTCTGCCACACCTGCAGTATACAGATACCTACTTTTATCAAGGAGAATATGATAACCTAAGCAAATGTTAAACAAAAATCAGAGTCACACTTAGCAACTGGAAAATACTAAGTACACACTAGGATTACCATTCGAAAGGCTCTTGTGAATCCAATGGAGACAGACACAGAGTGGAGCCCCTGTAGGGAATTATCCAGAGAAAGAAACGCTATCAGAGCCAAAGGTGACACTAAAACAAAGGAAGACACAGCTTTAGTTAAGGCAAAGGAATGTATTCTACCATACTTTATTTTGGCAAACAAGGTGTTTTTTTTTTTATTAATACAAGTAAGCAATTAATGAAAACCTAATAAACAAGACAAAGAATAAATGCTTATGTGCAATGTAAAAGCATCATATGTTCAAACACTGGAGAGATATGGTTTGTAATATCAGGTTGCTAGAATTAATCATCGTACCTAGAGTTAGCAAAATCCGTCTGACAACACCGACTTTCAGAAGCTTTGCTTGCTTCCCTAGAAATACAGTCACAGTTCGCACATCCTTTGGATAGAAAGGGTTTCGGAAAATTCCCAAAATATAGATGCTTTGAATTTCTCTAAGTATCCACAATACTGTAAGTAGCATCAGCACAATGTAGCCAGCAATAGCCTGGGAACTGCTTTTGGAAATGTGTGAGAATCCAGCGAAGTGATGCAGCAGACTAGTTTCTAAGAGAGCCAACACCAACACAGTGATGTGCAAGAGGGTCTCTTTCCAAGGAAGGCATCTTTCTGAAGCCCCAGGTGAAGTCCAAGCTTTGGTTCCTGCTCCATTTCTGATCATACTGTGTCTGACAACAAAACTTATATCACTCAGGTTAAGACTCAGTAAGAAACCAAGTCCAGTCATGAAAAGAACCGCACCAACAGTGCTGGGAATAAAATATGATGTTACAGCTGTTCCAGCAGAAATGATGAACATTACTAACAGCCTGCAGAGGAAAGAAAAAAAAAAAGATGTCCTTGAAAAGAAAACAGTTCCCCAAGAAGAAGTCACACATTACAAAAATGTTTTTGAATTACCGTAAGTGCGTTGACATAGGTGAGCCTCCAAGGCCAAACTCTAAAACCTGCTCCATTGCCCATAAGAAAAGAGCATCAGGTGGGGGCAGGGTCCCCACTGCCCACAGGAAGGGTAAAAATACAAACAAGATGTGCAAAATCTGATTCATGTGCTGGAGAGCTGGTGTATTTTTAATAAGCCTACAAGAAAAAGATGACATTTAAATCATACAAATAGTATTGAGAAGAGGCTCTTTCCAGCAAAAAACAAAAAAACCACACATGCCCCCAAAACACACAACACTTAGGGAGAGTTCTAATCCAGATTCGTAATGCTCTACACATATTGCAACTACTGTCCCTCCCCTAACCCAGCAACCATCTCTACTCAATTGTGAACAAGTTTAGCATTTAGAGAATGAAAATGCAGATTCAAACAAGCAAATGATGAAGAGTTAAAAGCCATCATAAAATAGTAATAAAATTAAACACAGGGATTTGTAAAACTGAACAACTAAATTATTTCTCCTTTAAATCTAATATTCACTGGCTGAGATCTACCAAGGATTCCATAGACTTGAGAACTTTAAATTTTAAAGCTGCAAGTCACTCTGGAAAAGCTGAGCCTTGTAACACTGACACGTTAGTAGTTTGCACAGGAAAAAGCTGTTGTCTTCTTCCTCTCCTCTCTGCTCTGCTCTGACTATCAGCATCTGAAGTCAGCAAGTCAGGTTATGACTGAACCTGTGGGTCACCCTGGAAACGTAACTAGCCTGTGTTCCATGTGGTATAAGCAGTGGCCCGGTTTGAGAAATCCAAGTTGTGTGACAAAATTTCCTCATAGAGTAGGAGCTGCCTCTCCCTAAGTAGAGAAACTGGTCCTTGGTATAGCACTTCCAGTTCAACATGGTATTATTAATCTGAATGATCATTTAAACTATTCATTTAATAAACATTAAAAGCATAGTAAAACAAACATTATGAACAATTTTTTACTAAGTTTTTACACAGCAGCTAAACAAATACTGTATCCAGAGACCAACAAAGTCAAGAGTTGTTTATGGACAACTAAAGACTCAAAACATAAAACTAAAGTTCAAAAATTACAGACCAATTGTATAGTACTTGAATAGCTGGGCGCCTAGGAATCAAAGTCAAGGGAACTTCTGCAGAGTTGACCCACTTAAGTACATGCTCACAGCCCAGAAGCAAAAAGGATAGCATTAGTCTGCACAATAATGATACAAAGCGTGTCTGCTCACAGACAGGCCAGGCCTCTGCTCATCAAATTCCTGTATGCAGAGAATCAATAACACAAGGGTAACATGTAATGAGAAACTAAGGGGCAGCATTTTCTGTCATACCGTTTTAAAGTAAATTCATACCATTTCGGTAAAACAAATATTCAATAAGAAAGAAAATCAAACCACACATAAGCAACAGGAAGGTCAAGGAAAAAAAAAAAAACGCAGATTTCTCCATTTTTTTTTTAAGACAATACTCCTGTTGTAAACATACTCAAGGGAAGGATACTATGTATGAAAAGAATGTATCCTCTGAAAATTAATTTCATCATATTCTGAGTCTTTTTGTGTTTAAATATAAGCAGTAGCACAGTACTTATATACTAGGATATGATAAATATATATAATTACAGATGATTAAAATAAGTACTGATTATTTTGTGTGACTCAGCTCCAAATAGATGATTAATGCTATTAACTTTTGTATGAAAATACATTTTAATCTAATGTTTCTGGCAATATAACAGGAAGTTTTGGGGGCAATACGATTTCTGCTGTTTAGAAAAACCCTTTTATGAACCAAACTGCTATAAAAGTGTTTCAAGTTCTGCAGAACAGAATGCTAAGCTATGAAGGTGTTTGTTATAGAAGCTAAGAGGATGAGAATGTACATCGTTCATTCTGTCCCTGAGCTCAGCACTGTAGATTTTGTGTTTGTCTTTGATAACAATGCACAAAGTCACTTGCTTTGTTAAAGAGCACTGTATAGAATACCGGCTAAGGGAAGAGAAAAATTACTATACTTTGGGTATACATCTCTTTACCTTTCACATCCTCTGAAATAAAACTAAGAAACAAACTCTTATTTCTGACAACTGATCTGAGGAGTAAATGAATTTCTGTCATATTTTTTGGCTGTATTATCAAATCTGCTATCTAAGTATCAATTTTATTATTTTGTTATTTATAAGATAAATTATTCTAAAAAAGAAATGAAAGGTAATTTTCTATATATGCCTGTCATTTCTTCCTCAAAAATAGATGGGGGGGGGCATGGGGATATAGCTCAGTGGAGAAGTGCTTGCCTAGCAAGTACAAGGTCCTAAGTTAGATTCCCGGTACCCCCCCAAAAAAAAAACAGATATGGGGACAGCCTTTAATTTGTTCCCTGGTCTATAAGTGTAGAACAAGTAGTCCATAAATGCAGAACAAGTAGGAGAGAGAAGAAGTGAAGAAATAATGAATACACACTCAAGAGGTCAGCTTCTTCTGTCTACAAATTAAGTATTTTAACATGTCTTGTCTTAGCTTGGGCTGCTATAACAAAATATCATTTACTGGGTGTTTTAATCAACTGAAGTTTATTTTTTCATGGTTCAGCAGGCTAGAAGAGCAAGATGAGGGTGCCAGCATGGCCAGTGACTGGCGAGGGCCCTCTTCCTGGTTTACAGATGGCTGCCTTGATGCTGAGTTTTCACATGGCACAGAGAGAGAGATTGCGCTATCTTGGGTCTTTTTTTAAAAGGTAACTAATCCCATTAGACTAGGTCCACCTTCATGACCTCATCACTTCTCAAAGATCCTTTCCTGGTGGCTTCCACTAGAGAATATGGGGGAATATAATTCAGTCTATGACAATCTGGCCCTGCCCTGCCCTAAATTCCAAGGTTCTTTACAGATTCTAGCATTAACTCTAAAATCATCTAAATATCACCAAAGTAGGACAAGGGGTGAGGCTTACAGTTCATCCTTAGGCAAAATCCTCTCCAGCTGTGAACCTGTGAAACTAGGCAAGTACTGTCCTTCTCAGATACAGTACAATGATCGGGGAGGGAACAGGGAATATTCCCTCTACAAATGAGAAACAAGACAAAAAGGAGTGATGGGTCCAAGGAAGTACAAAACCTAGCAAAGCAAATCCCATTCAATCTCAAGGCTGAGGAATAATGCTTTGTGCTTCTGCTTTCTGTCCTCTAGAGTCTTGGGGTGGCACTGTCATCCCTACAGTTCTAGCATCACCCTCACAACTCTAGGCAGCGGTCCTGCCCCCAAAGCTTTAGGTAGAGGTGAAGAGACCTACTAAAACTGAGGCGGAGGCCCAGATGGTATCAACTCTAACTCACTTTTTGCTGTCTTGAAGACTTGTCTAGTTCTAGCATCCTGTTCCATCCAATACAAGAAGTTCAACAGTCTTCTTTCATTCTATCACATCTCCATTACTTTTATTTCAAACTGGCAGTGTTTCTGGTCACTAATCTGTTAAACACTTTATTAAGACACAGGCCAGCAACACTAGGTGTTCTTAACAGAATATAACTTCTTATATTTCACAAAATGGATAGGTTGGGAATTTTACAAACTTTCAAGTTTCAGACATTTTTACATTTTTAAAAAATCTCTCCCCTTCTGCATGTAGGAATCAAGCTGTTCCATTAACAGTTTGCTTCAAAATCTCCTTAAATACCCAATTTTATCAATTTAACTTCTACCATCTAAGACACACTAGAACAAGAGTTTAGCCAAGATCCAACAAGCCAAGTCATAACAGAAGTTACCTTTCTTCCAGTAGCCAATAACATGTTCCTCATATTCATCTGAGATCTCATCAGATTAGCCTTATTGTCTCTGTTTCTAGAATGAATATAAAATATCTTCCACCTTCTATCCATTGCCCAATCCTAAAGCCACTCCACATTCTTAGGCATTTGTTGCAGTATCCCATTTCTCTGTACTAAAATCTTGGGCTGACATAACAAAGTACTATAAACTGGGTGACTTAATTTATTTTTTCATACTTCTGGGGGCTGAAAGTCCAAAGTCAAGCTGCCAGTACAGTCAGGTTTTGGTGAGGTCACTCTTCTAGGTATACAGGTGGCTGCCTTCTTGCTGTCTTCATATTGGGCAAAGAGAAAGATCACATTCTCTTGTTTCTCTTATAAGGGCATGAATCTCAATAGAGTAGAGTCCCACCTTTAAGACCTAATTATCTCCCAAAGCTCTATCTCCGAGTAACAGCACATTCGGGTTTAGTGATTCAACAGAACAATTTGGCAGTGGGGAAAGAAAAGCACAAAATTCAGTTTATAACATGCCTCTATAGCTATACCTGGATAGTAACCTGGAAAAGAGAAAGCTGCAATCTACAGAAAAAGAGAAAGAAAAGTCAGATTTAGAAAAGTATGCAAAATTTGTTACAAACGTTTTGTAGATAATTATAATTACCTTTTGAAAGATTTTCTATTTCTTCTGTAACTAAAGTCAATATTCTATGTATGTTAATTAACAAAATCAGAAATAATTTTTTATTCATCTTAAATTCACTCAATCCGTATGTGATATATATTTTAAATTATTCCTATCTGTCCAGGAAAGAAAGTTCTTTTCACAGGTTTAGCCAGTATATCTACAGATTTTCAGATCTTTATTTAAAGGATTGAAAAACTGCTCTTTTATCTTAAAAAGAGATTTTTTAACTCTTCAGTAAGATTTAACTGCCTTATAGTATGAATATGTCAGAGATTAGTCCTAAAAAGTTAATCACCAAAATAACCTATCACCCAATGATTTACTCATTCAAGATTTTTAATCCACAAATTTGTTTTAAAAATCAGAGATTAGTCCTAAAAAGTTAACCACCAAAATAACTTATCATCCAATAACTTACTCTTCAAGATTTTTAATCCACAAATCATTTGTTTTAAAAACACTGAGCAGAGCTCTTACCAGATATACTTAAAACAAAACTAGTTATGACGAATTTGGTAGGGTTTTTTTGTTTTTGTTTTTTACCTGTGTGCAAGGTCCACAGAAACAAAGAAAAAAATATAGAGAGGTCTCATGAGAGGAGTGATTTCATAGGTATCCTGGGTTTGGAAAGTTGCAGTCTCTATAGGTGTGTTTACAATTAATGAATATTCTCCTATGCACAGTGTAATCCATCCAAGGATAAATAATGGAGCAGTGCCTCCTGCACAGCCATACAGTGAGGTTATTCTACTTGGGAGCAGATACCATGTTCCAAGACCACATAGCAATCCAGCAAGAACAGAATGAAGAAATGTATTGGCTATGTATTTCTTGCCCGGAATTAGAAATCTGACAGTCTCAGCACCAGCACAACTTGTAAATTCATGCTCATCTTCTTCTGCTAAGATATCCGTGGTTGGTATTCTTTCCACTGTTACCGATTTGGTTTTGGCCTTTATACTTGTGAACTGGATGACAAGCGCAGCAACCAGCATCAGTCCACCCGAAAGTGCTGCTGTGTAATAGTCTTTTAGGATGCTTACTTGATACAAAAGTGTTCCTACACCACCCAAAACCCATGGCATCAGAAAAAGGATAATCTGATTAACATATATGTAAGGAGGGGCCCAATACCCTAATCTGAGTCGAGGGCCTCCAAGAATAGTTTGTGGAAGACGCTTCAGGAAGAAGTCCTGCTTGTAATCATTCAGCAGAGGCACATCTGGACTCATCCTTCTCACTGGAGAACTTCTCTGTAACCAGTCGTCTCTAAGAAAAAGGAAAAGAAGGCACTATTTGAAAATACCACACTTGAAACCTAGAAAAAAAAAACCCCACATTTCTATTAGCTCCTTAGTACTTTTAAAGACAAGACTTCTAATTATACTTCTGTGACTAACACATTCTTGGCACCATGTTGCTGATTTTTTAAAAAAATCAAAATAAATTTGCCAAGTTATTTTTTTAATCATATGCTTTACGAATTTATCTACAACCTCATATTTGAAATTAAATCTTAACTCATATTTTTATTGTGAGGCCAAAGGTTCAGAAGGCTAGTACTACTGTCAAGTGCAATCTTCCAGTATTTTAGACATTGCTCAGTGAGTTTTTGTTGATTTCAGGGTAACTGTGTTATGCTTTGCTATGACTTCACCTTATTGCTATAGCACAAAAGTAGCCACAGACCACACAATATGTAAATTAACATGATGGTTATATTTCAGTAAAACTTCACAATATTTATTCCAGTAAGCTATGAGCCAGGTTGATCCTAAGGGCCATCATCTGCCAAGCCCCACATTACAAAATAGGAATATTATTTAAAATTCCCTTGAGTTGAAATGGAAATAAAAAGTGGAAAATGGAAATACTGTTACTCATAAAATTTAGTAGTAAAGTTAGGATTTCCCAATAATTTAAAAGTAAATTCTGCTAAAATAAGTAGCATTTCAATAAAAATATATACAACCATTTGCAGATTATTGAGTAATAAGAACAATAAACTGAAAAGATTTTAGATGTCAGAGTAAGTACTTAATTTTATTAGCTATGTTACCATTGAAAGAAACTTAATAATTCATTTTTTAGCCTTTCTGATGGCAATTTCAAAATCTAGCAGTCTTGCAGGAAAAACCAAGTCAACAGTATCCAAAAGCTTAGGAAAAGAAAGGAAATTTTATTTATGCTAGCAGACCTCAGAGAAGTAATCTCCAAAGTCTGAGGTGGTGATTACAGAGAGCTTGTCTTATTTATAGGGTGGTGGACACAAGTTACAAGAATGAGATGAGCTTTTAGCTGAAGGTTATGTAGTACAATGGGTATCTGTGGTGAGCATGGTTGTATATAATGAAGTTGTTTTAACATATTCATAGAAGTTTGAATTTGATGACAAATCATACGATTTAGCTGAGTTCATTGAACAGAATGACTGTAGCTTTGTTGAACAAAATGACTGCAGTTAGGTCAGGATTTCTGCTTCACAATCTTCTCTTGCTGCTCCTTTGAGGGTCATCACCATTTGAGTTTACGAGGGGCCACTGAATGTAGGCAGGCCTTAAGTACATCAAACTCGGGTACCTAGGGTTCTCTCCTGGAAAGCTGTCTCAATTAACCTCTGAATTAAACTACATGCACAGGGCATTTACAGCATCCTATAAGAATGAGAATTCCATTAAGTCCTTTTATTTGTCAAATCATTGTTTTAGTAAGCTTGTAAGAGTGGTAATTAACTGCAGCATTTTTGACTAGTTCTTTTGACAGAGTTGTTAGGCCTTGGAGGGCCTTGGTAATTGTACCATCAGGGGCAGTATTGTTTGGGATAAAAGTACAGCAATGGGTTCCTATCATAACACAGATACTTCCTTTTTCTGTTGGAATCATATTCAGAGCAAGTCTATTTTGTTCAGGCCATCTGGCTGGCAGGCCCAAGTTGTTTAGCTAGTTTCTTAAGAGCATCCCAGGTGTAATATATAACCCTTTGCTGATTAGAGTAAACATAGTTTATCAAATCTACATCTCTGTTGATAGTGACCCACCAAGAGTGAACTTTTAAATCCTGCAGTGAGTTGGTTTTGAGTTTGTTTTGTTTCATTTTTTGTTTGGTTTTTGGTACTGGGGATTTGAACTCATGACCTTGCAAGCACTTATACCACTGAGCTAAATCCTCAGCCCTGGTTTCGAGTTTTAATTTCACTGGGGACCCTGATTGTATCCATATAGATAATATGATCAAAGAAACCTGTGGCTGCTTTATTGAGGGGCATTTCCTGAATTCATGGGAAGGATCAGGAGGAGTGACTGACCTCTGAGGAACTGTAAGGGAATAACCAATTGGACTATGGCGCAGGTTCTAGTTCAGGCATTGGGAAGGGTCATGTACAGGGACTTGTCACACAACCGCCATACATTCCCACATGCAGTAGTGAGACCCATGGGCTGAGTTAGGGCTAAGTCATTGAGGTTTCTAGGGAACGTACACGCTGGACTGTTTTCAGTTCCTCTGATGTATGTATTGAACTGCTGATTTGGGGTGGGTGGTCTGATTGAGCAAGGAGGCAGATATCAGAAGGAGCAGAGCTAGAGTCTGAGAGGCCTGGTTAGGCCCCCGTCAAGGACTGGAAAACAAAATAATAAGGCAAGTCATCCCTTTAGAGTTAAGTGTTTCCCTATTGCCCCTGGAAAGAGCAGATGGAATCAATCCCACGACTCACAGTAAGTACAACAGTAAAAATATGCATTTTCCTAGTTTTCCCAGTGGGTGGTTACAAAAAGCAAGGTTAGAGTTTTTAGGAATCCTAGGAAGCAGAGGGCAGCCAGTAAAACATTGCAAGGCTGGCGTCCTCAAGCTTTGGCCATGGATAGACCTGTCAACTTCCGAGTCTAACATCAGGGCTTAGAGTTCTCTGGTCATGGAGGGTGCTCTTTGAGGGGCTGTCTGGGTCAGGTGATGCTTCCAGACCTGAGTGACAGTAGGGTGGGCTCTCTTGATGCAGGTGTGACATATCCACAGCTGGATCTCTGCAACTTTAACAGCTGTTGGGGTGAATCCAGTGGGTCCAGGTGAGTACTGAACACAAGGGGCCATAAGAAGGTCAGTCCATGGGGCTTTGCTTTCATGGCAGAATCTGGCTAGGGTTGTCTTCAAGGTATGGCTTATCAGTTTTACCTTTTTAGAACTCTGAGGCTGATACATACTATGCAGGTTTCATTGTATTTGGAGCAGTTTATCGAGGTTTTGAATTATTTATGCCATGAAGACTGGGTTATTGTCACTTCCTATGGACAGAAGGAGTCCATATCTGGGCATAATTTCTTGGAACAGTGCCAAGAAGCAAAACCATCTTTTTGGGATTACAGTTTGTTCATCTGGGAATGTCCACCAGGGTCTGGGTCCCTTAGTGGCTTGCTCGTTTTGTCATCATCTTCCTTTGTACATGCAGGGAATTAATTTTTGATTACCATTACAGTGTCAGGAGTAATCCATTAGTTCTAGGTTTGATTGTTCAGTGTTTTTGACCCAGGATGTTCCTTCAGCAGCTGCTTTTGTAATTTTATCTGGTTTATTGTTTCCTAAGGAGATGAGACTTTTGACCTTTTGATGTACTTGCCAATTGAAGATTGCCACTTTGGTAGGTTTTCAGACAGCAGCAAGAAGCAGTAGAATTTCTTCTTTGTTTTTAGTGATTTTTCTTCTGTTATGAGTAATCTTTTCTCTATATATAATTTTATAAACATGAACTGTGGCAAAGGCATATCGAGAGCCCTTGCTTTTTTGTTTTCAGCCCAATTGAGGGCCTGTATGAGGGCCCACAGTTCAGCTTGCTCTGCAGAACATCCTTGTAGGAGAGCTTTGGCCAAAATAGCTTCATCCAAGGTGAATATAGCATATCTAGCTTGTTTGACTTCATTCCTAACATTTACTTCTATTCATAAACAGGGTGTACTCAGCATCAGTCAGGGGACCAATCTTTAAATCTGGTCACTTGAGAACAGCATGTCAGTTAGTGCCAGGCAGTCATGGTCTGGAGGGACAGGCTTGGTGCTCAGGTACATGGCAGGATTGAGTGGTTTTATTGCTGTAAGAATCAGGCAAGGATTTCTGCATAAGAGTCCTTGGTACTGAGTAACCCAGCTACTGGACAGCTGGCAATTTCCACCATTATTCAAGAGGTCCAGTACAGCATGTGGCACATGGATGGTTAGGTCTTGGCCTAAAGAGAGCTTGTCAGCTCTTGATCAGAAGGACAGTGGTTGTTAGATCATGGAGGCAAGGTGGCAAGCACTAAGCGACTGGATCCAAATGTTTGGACAGGTAGGCCACTGATTACTCCCAGGGGTCTATGATTAGAGTAAGCATCTTTGAAACCACGTTGTCATTTATCAACAAACGAGTTGAATGGAAGAGTTACATCAGGAATTCCCATGGCTGGGGCTTTAGAGATCTTTTTAACGTCACTGAAGGCTTTTTCTTGTTTTGGGTTTCAGTTCAAGGTGTCAGTCTTTCCCAGACAAGGCATCATATTGGGTTCTTGCTTTTTCTGTGAATCTAGGAATCCAGAATCTGCAGATGCCAGCAGCTCCAAGGAATTTTCCAGTTTCTTGCTCATGGTTGGGACCGGATGGAACAGATGACCTGTTGGGGGGGCAGGGTTCAAGGGCATGGTGTCCTTGATTTGTCAAATTCCATATACCTGACTTTTTGTTTGAAAATTTGTGCCTTTTTCCAAGATATCTAGGTAACCAGTTTCTGTCAGATGTTGCAGCAGAGTTTTTGTCTCTTCCAGCAGACAGCTTGGGTGTCATTAAACCAAAAAAGAACATCAATGCTTTGGAGGAGGGTGCACTAATATTCTGTGCTGGGGAAACTAGCGAGGTCAGCTGTGAGGGCTTCTCCAAAGAGAGTAGGAGAGTTTTTGAATCCCTGGGAAGGTGAGTCCAGGTCAGTTGACTTTGAGTCCAGAACTGGGGTCTTTTCATTCAAGACCAAGTGGGGCTGGCTGACAGGAGCCAATGGAAGGCAGAAGGCATCCGTTAGGTCCAGGCAGGTATACCAGCAGGCTGCGGGTGGCAAAAGACTGAGGAGAGAATATGGGTTTGGGACTGCAGGATAGAAGGCAAACACGGTGGCACTGACAGCTCGGAGATCCTGAACTGGCCAATATTCCCCATTAGGTTTCTTTATAGGAAGAAGAGGTATATTCCAGGGTGACTGACAGTCTATGAGTATTCCACTGTACTGAAGTCTTTGATTGTGTAGCTGAGTTCCTAGTTGAGTCTCTTACTGCAAGGGGTGCTGTTTGATGCAGGTAGAGGTTGCTGAAGAATGAACTTACACAATCAGAGGATGGCTGATGGCCAGTCCAGGAGAGTATTCAGCTCTAACTTGGAGAAAGACAATCTTGAGAATTTCTGGGTTGCTTTCATTTGGGTGTCTATCAATTGTCATTCTTTTTCTTGGGGGACACAGCAAGCAGGAAATGTGGTTATGGAGCTGGAAGAGACAGAGAAGCTGAATGCCCCAGAGAGAAAGTGATGATGGCCCCGAACTTTGATAGGATCTCTCTCTCCAGGAGTGGGATTGGGCACTCCAGCAAACAGAGGAACTCATGTGTGATTTGATGTCCTCCCAAGCTGCAATGCAAGTTTGTGGCTGGCAGGAGTCTCAGCTGCCCTTTTTTTCTGACAGAGGAGCATTAGGTTGGGTGGCTACAGGGTGTTTTATTCCACTGTCAACCAGGAAAGTCATACGTTAGCCCCCAATATGGACGTGGACTGTGGGCTCCTGGTGACCCAGCTGAAGAAGGGAGTGCAAGCTGGCCTGGTTTAACTTTTGAGAATCCTTATCTTTTAGTCTGAGTGGGCATTTATATTTCCAGTGTCTATAGCCCTTACATCTTGCACATTGGTTTTTGGAAAGAGACTGTGGCCATCTACCAGACTGGATTTTCTTGTGGATATCAGGTGCTGCTTGTGCAGCGAAGGCTGTAAGTGCCATGTGTAGCTTTTCTGGGGCCTCAAGGTTAAAAGAAGTGTAGACCCTGCCAGCCCAGTATCAGAAGAACTACAGGGCAGGGAGTCAGTGGCCAGTGGAACTGTAGGTGCTGGCAGCAGCTGTAGCAGTCAGTGATGGGTGGTGGTAACTCTGCCATGGGGAATCCTCAGGAAGAATGGGCTTTTGTGCAGATGCAGAGCTAGCTTCACTTTAACTCCATAATCACCAGAAAAATCCTTTTAAAAAAATTCTTTAGGACACATTCCAGAATTGTAAGCACTGACTAATTAGATCCCTTTTGACTTCCCAAGTATATGTGGTGTTCCTTATCCAGTGATGCAAGAGACAGACAAAGGTGGGGTGCCCTCTTTGATAGAGGACCAGTCAGATGCTTGCCTAGCTGCTCCCCTCTTGAGGATGAAGGTCTGTCTTAGCAACAGGCATCTGTATTTTCCTAGGCCAGGTCAATGACCCCATTACAGAATGTCACTTTTGTCATATAGCTGTATGACAGACCACAAAACCACAGGACAAGCCCACTCAAACTCTGTAGCTAAAGCTGTGGAGCTATGCAAATGACCATCTGAAGCAGCTGGATATGCCAGGGATGTTGTTTGTTCATTCATTCATTCATTCATTCATTCATTCATCCACTCGTTAAGTCATTCTACTCTCTAACCAGAAAACAGAAACTCCTCTTCCATTCTTGACTTAGGACAGGCTGACTATCAGGAAAGCAGAAAAACCCAGTATGGCCTTACTATGATTCAGAACTCCCAATAGTTTCATTTCATTCACCTTTAGAGCTGACAATGGAGAGATGTGTATCCCAGTCTGTGTCCTAGAGGCTACAGAGGGGACCTCAGAAGTCAGTCAGATGGGCTTACCTCCCTTCGAGTGCTACAAGGATGCAGATTTGGAGGGAGACCCACCCCAGAGCTATGCTGGGCTATAGCTATCTTTTCTCATTTCCTGGCCAACACACAGAAACAGCTGTAGGAAAAGTTGAGTCAACAGTAGCCAGGAGCTCAGAAGAAAAGAAATTTCACTGATGCTAACAAACCCCAGAGGAGTAATCTTCAAAGTCTGAGGTGGTGATTGCAGAGAGCTTCTTATTTATACAGTGGTAAAGACAAGTTACAAGTATGAGACAAGGTTTTAGCTGAAGTACAATGGCTATCTGTGGTGAGCATAGTTGCATATAGCAAAATTGTTTTTAGCACATTCATAGAAGTTTCAATTTGATGATAAATCATATGATTTAGCTGAGTTCAGTGAACAGAATGACTGCAGCTTTGTTGAACAAAATGGCTGCAGTTAGGTCAGGATTTCTACTTTACCAGAACTGAGAAAAGACATGAAATAAAAACTGGACCTATATATCCTTTAGGGTAAATTATCTTCATTTAAAGACCATGAGAATCTAAGTAAAATACTTCCCTTCAAGAATAAAGTGCTAACAGACCAAGAAGTTTGAAGAGTAAGTTGCCTCGAGAAGCTTGGGGAAACTGGGATGGTGATATAAGTTATTTTAAGAGGATTTTAAAAGAACAAAAATGGCTAAAGGATTCAATTTTACTTCTTCAAAAGAATATTTCATGAAAGGAAGTCTATGAACAAATAAGTTTAAGCAACTTTACACCTGACTGTCATATTCATGGGTCACAAAGGTTATAAGCAAACCAATGGCTTTGAGACCTCTTTGAAATCAAAAACACAACCACGAATCTGCTTAAAATGTTTTATTTGAGTTTTCAAACTTTATTTTACTACAGAACCTATTTTTCTCATGATACACAATAACAGCATATAACTAGTGATTTATGCAAATGACTAGGTAAGACACAGAACTGAGAGAGTATACCAGTCAAGGCGAAATGCCATGCACAAGGACAAGACAAGGGGAATTTGACAGGTAATAAGTATATCCAACTTAAAGACTAATTTAAACTATGTTTTTCTAATACCTTAAGGATATCAAGAAAAAGTACCATTTTTTAAGCAATTCATTGTTACAACAAAGATGAAATAATTCATATTATCTAACTTAATTTTAATTATAGATCTAGAAACATTTAGAAGTATTTAATAATTTTAATTTTTTTGCAAGAAACAACTTACATTTATGTAGGGAAATCTTTGAAATGTTAACTTGGATTACTTGCATAGAAAATAAAATCAAAGTAATTAATACTCCCTGAGCTGAAGATTTGGCATACGGTTCTTGAAAAAATTCATAAATGTAAGTTATAAGGCTTCTACCTCTAGCATGTTCAGATGAAAAAAGGCTCTAAGAGTCAAGAAACAAAAGCTGTAAAAAGACAGCTCAAGGGCTAGAGATGGCACTACCACACTGACTAGACCATATGCTTTCTTCATATGCTACACTGAAAGTAGGCTAACAAAACAGACACAGAAATGCTACTTTATTTAGGATTATGATCTGAGTCATGTTTCCTCTGTATTTCTCACAGGGTAAGAAACAGAGATCAAAATGGCAATCTAGTGGGAGGGAATTCTTAAATTATTAAAACTTTAACTCAGAAAACGTGTCAGACTAAAAAATTCCTTTTAAAAAAGAGCAAAAAGTGACAGGCTTTTAAAACTATTATTGTAAATGAACAGTTCTCTAAATTCAGCAAAAGTAAATAAATTCCTAGAAATAGTTTTAGCAACTGTCTGGTTTTTAATAACCCGCTATTTTTTGATACTGAAGACTTTTGGAGAGTCTTTAAGTTTTCTGTAAGGTCACAGGAATCAGTGTGTAGAGAAAAGGACAGGTTGGCCAGAGAGACTGGGCAGCGCACAGGAATTCTTGTGGGACCTGCCAGTGGCTTACACGTGGAATGACAAGTTGTTAGCTGGTTCTGCATGTCAAATGATTGGAACAGGTATTTCTCTAAAGGTATATTCATACGATATAGGGAAAAGAAACTCTCAACCTGCTAGATATCTGGTACAAGTTGGTGCTGTCTAACTTGAGCAATGAAGTCTAGGAACAATGGAGGTTAAGAGCAGAATATATTTATTAGGGGAAAGAAAGTATCTGTCTGAGAATGACAGAAATGGTTCCAGGTGGGTCGCTGAAGACCCTGCCTTTTGTGGGGATTTTTAACAGAGCAAAACCACGAAGTGAGGAGGGTCCAAGGCAGGGAAAAATGGGAAATCACAAGGTGGACATGATGTAGAACAAAACTATGGTCAACCAGTAAGATTACCAGCATAATTGCTCAGGGAATTTTGATTAAATAGAGACAAAATGGGGAAGCAAGTCTTGTTGAGCATGGGGCTCTTCCTGGAAAGCATGGGTCAGTGGCTCCTCCTAGCTTTCCCAAGGTGATTGGTACCTGTTTAGAATATCAATCACTGCCATTTATCACTAAGGAAAGTACGTGGGTGTTTTCCTTTCAACTTTTGTCTTGAGGTCTGGTCTCAAAGGATGTGCCTCCCCACAGCTGCAATGGATCCCACCTTCTTCTGCACTGGCTCCTTCCAAGACTCAGCCCTGTCTGACTGCCCACAATATTTCTATCTAACTTAGCAGATATATAACAACATGTGAGTAGCCAATTTAGCAGATATATAACAACATGTAAATAGCCAATAAGCCTTGGGAATGAAACTCAGCATCATCATTTATTAGGGAAAAGGAAATCAAAACCATAGTGAGATATCATTTCAAATCCCCAACAAGTTAAAACAAAAAAGATGGTAGTAAGCATTGGTAAGAAATTAAAACCTTCAAACAGATCTGGTGCGAACAGAAAATTGTGCAGCCACTTTGGAAAAAGTCTGGCAGTTCTTCAAAAGGCTAAACATACGATTAAAATACGGTACAGCAATTACACTCCCAGGTATTATACCCAACAGAAATGCGATGTTGTCTACACAAAAATGTATACAGGAACCAGATGTTATTAATATCTTCAAAAGTCCATCAATAACTGGAAAAATCTGTGCACATCCATACAATAGAGTATTAGTGCTAAGTGAAAGACACAATCACAAAAGGCCATATATTTTCTGAGCCTAATGGTACATACCTGTAATCCCAGCACTTGGGAGGCTGAGGCAGGAAGATCACTGGGAGTTCCAGGCCCCTCGGTTACACAGTGAATTCAAGGCTAGCCTGAACTACACAGTAAGGTTTTGTCTTTAAACAAAACAAATGAAAAATTAAAAAGGCCATATATTTTAAGGTTCCATTTGTATGAAATGTCCAGATTAAGCAAAATTTGAGATAGCAAATAGATTAGCGGTTGCCTACGGCTGCTAGAGGTAAGGATTATGGGGTGGTGTGGAAAGAAAGTACTAAAAGGTGCAAAGTTTGTTTTGGGAGGAGAAGAAAATGTTCTAAAATTGACTGCAGTAATGGTTGCACAGTTCTTTGACTTTATTAAAAACAATGAACTGTATACTTCAAATAGGTGAATTGCATGGAATGTGAATTATGTCTCAAAGCTCTTATTTTTAAAAAAAAAAAAGCCTATCTGGCATTTTCTACAGCAGTTAAACGCTAAAAGGCCTCTCCTTGAGTAGGAAATGCAGTAGACAACAGGTACCCAAAACAGTTAAATTAGTAATCTAGCAATATCTCAACTGGAAGATAATGTCCCTGGACTTGATGTGGGTGGGCAGTACTATCAAATATGAAGGATGGTTTTTGCCCTAATCACAGAAACAATGTAACAAAAGATCTCATAGTGAAATACGGATGAAACCAGGGAAACTAATGGGGTACAGAGCATGTAATTCAGAGGCTTGACAGGTACTTTAGTACATTTTACTTTAGTAAATTCTGGTCTTTTACGGACAGAGGCACTTGTAAAGAAATGAGGCGATGTGTGGGAAACCAGAGCGATTCACTTCTAACAGGTCACAAGTTGACAAATTTGGAACAAAAAGGGTTTAGTTGGAGCTAAGGCGTGAAAGAATTTAGTGCCATCTGAGAGAGATGGCTGATGAAATTTTATTGAGGTAACATGGCTATCCTTCAATCAAGGGTTTAAAAAGCCACTTTTGTTTCCTACTGCTCTCAGAAACAAAATGCTACAATTCAACGGGCTAAAAGAAGTCATCCTTAGCAAAAACCAAGCTGATTCACTGCTTCTAACAACTGAGTTAATTTTACGTTTTAAAATCTGTAATGCTCACACTTAAAGATGTTATAAAAGAAGACGAAAAATATGTTCGTTGCAGCAATAAAAGCCTGCAAGGACAACATGGCTGTGCACACGACTGGAAACTGAGCGAAAATTTCCCCACGTGGGTCGGGACGGAACATACCTCTAGTCACCCCAGGGAAGAGACGACGTGAAGGTATCCCAGGGTCTGCATTTTTGCCAATAAACCGAGTTGGGTGTTCCCGCCTAGATGCTGCCAATGGCCCAACGCGGAGCCGGACAGGCGGTGGCGGCCCCAAAATCAGGTCCCAGCGCTGCCCCGTGGGCCACGCCCCGTTTCCATGGCGAGTGTCAACTCCGCGGGCGCCACCAGGAGGAGGGCGCACGACCAGAGGCGAGGCTGCGCTCCCTCCCCAGGCCAAACGGCGAGCCGGCCGAGGCGGCGCGGGAAAGAGGCGCTCGTCCTTGTCGCCAGGCCTGGGCCACCGCTCACCGAGCGAGGGTCCTGGGACTTGGTAGTACTCTACTCCGTCCTTGTGTCTGGACGCCGCGCTAACGGGAATGCGCCGCTGCGCTTCTGAACTTTCACCCCGGGCACGCACACGCAAGAGCGCCGTTGCCCTGGTGACGTGACGTTTTTCCGCTTTCCGGGTTTGGACACACCTGCCGCAGCCATTTTGTTGGGGTTCTTCTAGTCAGTTGGTGTTTGCGATTTTACGTGACCCCGCATCCCCGGCCCTGACTTAGGAGTGTAATATGATTCCTGTGTCAGGTCCTGGCCCTCACCACCCAACAAACACAAGCAAATTTATGCTTCCTATTAAACTTAAAAAATTTGGAAGTCCATACAGGCATAGTTCCCTTCATCGCATTTGACAGGAGATGTGTTTACAATTTGAAGACTTGTTGCAACTGTGCCTGGATCAAGGCTATTGGTGTCATTTCCAACGTTGTGTACATACTTTGTGTTACATTTTGGTAATTTTTGTGGTATTTAAAACTTCATTGTTCAGTGTTTTGATCAGAGATTCTTGATGTTATGAGAAATGCTGGGAAGTGCATTCAATTGTCATTTGGTAAATATGTTTTGACAGCACTACGGACCAGCTTTTCCCATTTCTCTCCTTCTCCTTTCGGGCCTCCCTATTCTCTTAGACACAACACTACTGAAACTAGGCCAATTAACAACACTACAGTGGCCTTTAACAATATAAGCAAGAGGAAGGATTGAATAAATCAAAAGATGGATTTAGTGGAGAAGGTATGTTGAAATCAGAGACAGGCTGAAAGTAGGCTTCGTGCCCCAGTTAGCCAATTGTGAATGAAAAAGAAAAGTGTTTGAAAAAAAATTAAAAGCACTACAGGAACACATGAAAAAGTAAAATAAACTTACTGTTGATAATAGAAAATGTCACAGTAGTCTAGTTGGAAAAGCTAACTAGTCACAACATCCCCTTAAACCGAGCCTAATCCCAAAAAAAGGCCCTAACTATATTCAATTCTATAAAGGTTGAGAGAGGTGAGGAGGATATAGAAGAAAAGTTTGAAGCTAGCAGAGGTTGGTTCACTAGATTTAAGGGAGAAAATCCATTTCCATAACGTAAAAGCAGAAGAACTAATGTAAATGCTATCCCATGCCTTCCAGAATATGTAGCTAAAATAATTCATGAAAGTAGTTGTAATAAGCAGAGTCTCAATTTATGTGGTGCCTTAAAATGTGACTGAATTACCATAATCCCAGAGTAAAACTTTATCAGGAGATGTTGTTTCGGACAAATGAGCAAAGGATGTGATTTCTTAATATAGAATCTAGTCCTGATGAAGCTGTGAGTGTTGTTGAAATGACAAGAAAGAATTTAGAATATATTATAAACTTAACCAATAAAGCAGCACCAGAGTTTGAGAGGTCTGATTTTAAATTTGAAAGAAGTACTATGGATAAAATGCTATCAAATAGTATTTCTTTTATAAAAGGAAGAGACAACTGGTACAGCAAACTTATTGTCTTATTTTAACAAACTTCCATAGCCACCCAAATCTTCAGCAACCACCACCCTAATCAGTTTGCAATCATTAACATCAAGGGGAGATCTTGCACCAGCAGAAAGATTACGATTGGCTAAAGGCTGAGATAATTAGTATTTTTTAGCAATAAGATATTTCTTAAAGGATATAGTGTTTACAGGCATAAGAAAACATTTATAACCACTGAGAAGTCAACACCATTGTGAGATTTGTTAGAGTTTTCTGCTGCAATAGAAAAGCAGAAGGAAAGAGAATGCAGAGAGAAGCACACAACCCACACGGGTTTGGCTTTTTCCTCTCACTGGATACAGAGGGGGCAGAGTGTTATATTACCTCTGGTCGGAAGTGGCACATGGGGTGGAAGTGGCACATGGGGCAGAAGTGGCACACGGAGCAGACATTGATGATGTATGAGGAACTGATTGGAATTTTCTTCTCCGGCAAACAGGAGAGCAGGTAACAATTTGGGTGGACGAGGAAGAAGGAGGGAGTGGCCATCAGAATAAATGTTCCTGCTTTGGCCTTCCACCATGTTAGATCATCACCATAATTGTACAGTAATTTATACTAGGGCAAGAACTTTTCAAGACTGAGTTTGAAATTTTGTTTTATTGAGGTGGTTTGAAACCAAACCTGCAACATCTCCTAGAAATGTCTTATATGCACTATCAGTGCTTTATTTTTTTTTTAATGAGTGTATTTGTGACTCCATTCTTAAGTACAAAGAACCAAAATGTGCATCTTGAACCACATTACTAAGGTAAATGTTTATTACTAAAATAAGGGAAATGTTACTTTTTCAATATTTTTTAAAACTATAGCTAGTTTATATTAGTGTGGCATTCATTTTGTATCCAGGAATATTTTTAATTGATAGCCACAAGACTTCAATGATTCTTCTTAAAACCATCCATATACCCAATATCCAGTGGTTCCATTCTCCACAAACTTTGATTTTCCTTCCATAGTCTGGACATCTTCCAGATTATCATGGGGAGTCATCAAGATGGCTCCTAAGACTTTAACAATTGTCAGTCTCAGCTGTTTTAAAGGCTCATGTAGATGAACTTTGAAACCAATTTCTTGGTATCAGGGTACTTGTATATCACCATGTGCTTGGTACTTGGGACTCACAAACAACTTGACAACTATTTTATTTTTATCCCTGTATGTCAAACCTATAAATATACACCGAAACTGTTGCTTTTTTTTTCCCCCTGCCCAGATATACAAAAATAATGGCTTAGTTCTAAAGCATTTAGGTTTTCAGGTCGTAATGGAAAAAATTTTGTTGAAAGAAAGTCAAATTTTATTTTATAAAAAATAGGTAATTCTCGGTAGAGAGAAAGCATAGAAACAGAGAAGTAGAACACATATTCCAGGGAAATTAAAGATGACTACCATGGAGTTTTAAACAATGAACTTATCTTTCCCAATTCAAGTAGAAGTTAGCTAGATAAAGATGTGACAGGAGAGATAGTCCAGGGAGAGAAACATTAGCTCATGAATTTACCAAATGTTTAGAACCATGCTGGATTGAATAATACTGTAAAGTACTGTATATGCTAAAAACAAACAAACAATAAATGCAAAAATGCTTCACAACAAGTGTGCACAGGTCTGTCTGTGACCCCAATCTCAACTAGAGAAGCTATAACCATGTGTCAAATCAGGGAAGATGGCTTGGGTCATGTATGTAATCTGATGCGGAGTTCATAAATGGAAGCAAAATTTTGCCAAATCCTTCAGTTCATGAACTAAACTGTTTGCAACAGAAGCATTTGTGAACCAAGGTATTACCATATATCACTTTCTCACTTGTCATAAAAAACATGAAGTCAATAACTCACTTATTTCTTGCTTAAATTGATATGAGAACTTTGTCCAAACTAAAATAGTAGAAATTTAATCAAACGGTGCTCTCACTACGAAAGAAAAATTTAATGATTTTTATAAAGCTATGAAAAGCACAATGTTATTGATATCTGAATTATAATTCACTACCTAATTATGATTACATTCACTACTCTACAGTAGTACCTTGGTTCATGAGTTTAATTATTTCCATGATTCTGGTCACAGAATTCATTCCATGATACTGATTGCAACTGAATTTTGAAGTACCCCTGTAATTCACTGTAAATAATTTGATAACTTTATATTGAGCAAGTCACTAAGGTTTCAGACTCTAATGACTTGTTCAATAATATTAGGTGATTGGGCCACTTATCTAAATTTCTGTGTAATTGTATTTTTTGTTAAAGTTATCATTATCATGGTAGAAATAAAGAATAAAGATTTTATTTTTGTTCAAGGAAACTTTTTACAGTGCATAAGTTTTCTAAATAATATTTTAAATATAAGGGTGAACTTTATTTATTGATAAGCAGACTTAAACAAGACAGGATTGTCACTGGAAAACTAACCTCTGTTATCTTCATTTTTGACCACTCTTCCTGGGAGAGTAATTTTGTCAATATTAATGTAAGGTAATGTGTCACTTTAATCAATATTCATTAAATACCAGCTATTCACCTGCTCAGAGGTCTTTCTTTATGCCAAATTAAATAAAATGTGTTAAAGCCAGTATACTGTAAAGACCTCTGCCTTGTAACAGTAAAATTATTTTATTTTTAGCCTTTTTTTGATTAAAAGTAGTGGTCAAAGATGTTGAAGCCAAAGATGATTTTGAAGATGAAGATGTGCTGGAGCTACCCAGAGAGTAATCAGAAACAATTAGGAAAAATGTACCAAATGCCTCATTCTTTCTCTGGGCTTCATGGCAAATTACATTTAATATTTCAGGCTTTTTGCATTTAAAATAAGGCTTCCAACTAAGCAATTTTCAACACAACTCCAATCAAAAGATATTGCTTAAAATTTTCTTATTGCTATAGAAATGAAAAGAGTTATTGTCTATGTTGATTAGCCTTGAAGATTGCTTTGGGAAGAATTTCACCATTCTAGTAACAATCCCATTATAATTTATATTCTGTGAAAAATTGAATACTACATTGAGTATCAGGATAGTTTAAGGCTTCCTTTTATCTGTTAATTTCACTCTCCTTTAGCATAAAGAGGATCCTTGTGATGTGTGTTTTTATGTGTATATAATTTATTTTTAAATTATGATTCTTTAAAATTTCTTCAAATAATAGTATATTAAAATTACTTGATATATTTCTTAATGTATATTATGCAAAATTTATGCTAGCCAGTTTGGCAAATACAGGGATATAAAGCATTTACTTTAATGATTTTGTAATATAAAATTTATAATATGAACAAAATAAAAACATGAACCAGTTGTTCAGTTATGATAAACAAGGCTCATACTGTTGCATTTACATATTTGTAAGTGCTAAACAGAGGTTATATCTTCATGATACCATAAAACCTGGAAAACAAGTAGCAATGTTATTTATTCACTTATAAATTCAATTAATGAACATTTATGTTTACTGAGAGAGACAGTTGCTTAGAGGAGCAGTGATGCATAGTAGAGAAATAGTACCTCCTATCATGGGTCCACTGGTGGAGTGGTGGGTAATACAGATCTATAAAAATGCTAAAGAAATTTAATGATATTTATTATAAACTATCTAAAAATGCATATATTCTTTAATACATTATGCATTTATTACATATTTCTAATGCTAGAAAATTGGGAGGTTACATAATTTGGTGATTAAGATAAATATATTATTTTCCTTTACTAGATGTGATGTAAACATTAAAATAATAGGTATGTTAGCTTTGTAATACAACAGAACAAATTTAGATATATAATGTGAAAAAGTTAAAAATATACAAATGAGAAAACTTGCAACTAAAAATTATTGTTGTGTTATTACTGTGGTGTTTTAAATGACCATTTTAATATCTCTTTTCTAATCATCTTGTATTATTCAAAAATAATGAACAAAATATTTTGTTGTGTAATAGCTCTTGGAATGTGACCTTTGTTTATTGTGGTCAGGAATGTAAAGTGGAGGAGGACTGTGAAAAACATATGGTGGCTTCTCAAAAAATTAATCAGAATTATCATATATGATCCTGCAACTTTATTTCTGAATATGCATCCAAAAGAACTGAAAGCAAAGACTCTAAAAGATACTTGTATATCCATATTGATAACATTATTCATAATAACCAAAAGATAGAAGTTAGTGAAGTATTTATCAATAAATGAATGGATAAACCATGTGTCATAATATATACAATGGAACATTATGTAGCTCAAAGAAGGAAATTGTGATGTATATCATAACACAGACACACTTTGAAAGCATGCTATGGGAAATAAGCCACTCACAGTTACTATGAAAGTATTGTATACCATCCTTACTGAGATGCCTGCTGTTATGGTTTGTGTCCAGATGTCCCCCCAAAGCCTCATGCAGTCATGGGGGTAGGCTTCTAGAATTTGTGATTGATTCATGGTCCAATGCTGGGATTATGGGTGTAGTGGTACACCCACTGTAGGGTGGGTAGCCTACATAAATGATAAGGGACATATAAAATCTTCTCTCATGTTCCTCCCTTTTCGTTCTCATTGTTTTGCTGTTTTCCACTGCCATGAATTGTTGCCCTCTTCCATGTGCTACTTTGCCTTGGAGCCAATTGATTTTGGACTGAAACTTCCACAAAATGTGAGCTAAATAAACCTTTTCTTGCCTAATTTGGGGTATCAGGTATTTTGTCTCAGCAACAGGAGAAATGTAACCGAGACAGAATTTGGTGCTAAGTGTGAAGTCATTACTGTGACTGTGCATGATCATATGGTTCAAGAGCTTTTGGGAGTGGCTTGTGGGAAGAGTTTGAAAACGTTTGGAATGGTTTGGAAAGGCTACCTGAAAAAGTAGGCCTGGAACACCTTAGGCTGTTCTGTATGGGAGATTACAGTCATTGTTTAGAAGCCCAGAAGGCTGATAGAAAGCCTTTTGATAAAGACCAGGCTCAAGTGGTTTCTGCTGGGAAAGACTACATTGGTTGTTGGAGAACAGATGATGTGTGTTATGGCTTGGCAAAAAGTTTGTCTTAATTTTACTCATGTCAAGAGACTTTGCCTGAGACTAAGGGCAGTGAACTAATTAAACTGGCAGAAAAATTTCAAAGCAAATGTTGAGGCAGTGGCATGACTATTGTTGGTTTTTTTTTTTCTTCCAGATTTATGTTGCAAAGCAATAGCAAAGAGCTCAGCAACATGATTTAAAATGTTGAGTCTGGTTAGAAGAGAAGCTCCAGTAAAGCTGTGGACTGCAAAAACAGAGTTGAGAGGGCTGGGGATTTAGCTAGGTAGCTAAGCACCTGTCTGGCAAGTGCAAGGTCGTGAGTTTGATACCTGGTTTAAAAAAAAAAAATTAAAGGTGGAAAGTTTAAAAAAATAGAGTTGAGGCAATCTCAATTGTTGAGAAGGAACAGGAGAAAAGAACAGATGTCCTGAAAGTATCATAAAAATCAGCAAGTCTCAAGTTTTGCAGCCTCAAACCTGCAAAAGTGAAAGATTTTTCTTTAAGGAGAGAGCTGCAGAGCACCATGTTCCAGAGTGGTGGCAGCTGTACTAGGTTCCAAAATAGTGACAACTGCACCAGTTTCTAGAATGTCAGCATCACAGAGAATTTGTTCCTCAGAATAAGGTTCAGAGTGCCCAGTGACTCAGGCACTCTCTACAGCCAAGAGAGAAAACCATGACTCCTGCTTCAGCTGGCAGTGCACTTTGGCATCTCCATGCTGGTTTTAGATGCATGCAGAATGCAAGAGTTGGCTTCCAGCCAAATTTTAGAAGGCCTGAGAGGGCAGGCAGTGTGCTCCTGAGAGGGCAGTGTGAGAAGCTGTGTGAAGCCAAAGGTGCAGTGGAGACCCCAGAATTTTGGAACAGCCAAAAACATGGATCATCTAAGGAAAACTGCAAGGATTGAGTAAAGCAGGCCTAAGACAGAATTTGTGGGGGCTACAACCACCTGCAGTGCTTCAGAGGTTGAGTCATGCAAGCCATTTGGAGCTCACAATTTACCACAGATTACTTCGGATGTTCCACTTGGAATTGCAGGATTTAATGTTTGCCATGCTGGATACTGGACTTGCTTTGGCCTCGATGCTTTGTATTCTCCTGTTTATACCTTTTGGAATGGTAATGTTTATCTTGTACCATTGAATGTTGAAAGTATTTAACTTTTCATTTGTACAGGGGCTGAGACTTTTCAGCAATGCTAAAATTGTTACGACTTTGGCAACTGTTGGAGATGGACTAAATGTCTTTTGCATAAAGGATGTGCATGAGTCTTTGGGGGGGGGCCAGGGACAAAATGTTATGGATGTATCTGGATGTCTCCCCAGAGTCTCTGCAGTCATGAGGGCAGGCTTCTAGAATTGGTGATTTATTCATGGCCCAGTGCTGGGATTATGGATGTGAATGCTACATGCACTCTAGGGTCAGTGTGACCTACATGCAATTTAAGGGACATAAATTCTTCACTTGCACTCTTTCATTTTTGCAGTTTTCTGCCACCATGAACTGTTGTTGCCCTTTGCCACATGCTACTCTGCCTTGGAGTTAACTGATTATGGATTGAAACCTCCACAAACTGCAAGATAAATAAACATTTTATTTCCTAATTTTGGGCACCAGATATTTTGTCTTAGTAATGAGAGAAAAGTAACTAAGACACATGAAACAGATTCACAAGAACAGAAAGCAAAATGGTAGTTGCCAAGGATTTGGGGATGAGGGAATAGGGAGTTGCTTTTCAGTGAATGCTGATGCTCCTACAGAGTACAATGACAATTTAAATAAGGAATATTATCAAGAATTTACATTTCAAATTCTACTTTTTAAAACAGATATAATTAAAAAATATAGAAACATTTAAAAAATAAAGCAATTTCTTTCACCTAGTTCTCTTAGTGTTAACATTTTACATAGCATTTTATTAAACAAAAAATTATTGAAGCTGGTTATTAACAATTACAAATGCTATTAACTAATCTATCAATATTATTGAAATTTCCTCTATTTTGTCCTCCTAGTCTCATTTTTCTGGATCAAGATCCGCTTCAGGATGGTATATATTATACTTAGTTATATCTCCTGGTTTCCTCTAATTTGTGACAGTTCTTCAGCCAACTTTCAATACCCTCAATTTCTTGATCCTTTTGGAGAGTTATTGGCCAGTTATATAGGACAGTTTGGATTTGTCATAGTTTGGATTTGTCTAATCTTTTCTCATGATCAGCTCATGATCATTCATATCACAAGAATCATTTCAGGATATTCATATATCTTATTGTGATCTTAAATTTGATCTTTTTGTTAAAATGTTCAAGTTTTCCACAGCAATGGTAATTTTTTTGTGTACTCTGGTGTAGTTTTCTATTTTAAATCTTTAAAATTTTACACTTGCACCTTTGCTGCTAAATCTAAATTATCCTGGTGAGGAGGTGGTGAAAAAAGTTTGATGTAGTATGATGATTGCTATAGATTATATTAACTTGCTACAATTATATGGGGCCTATATGTTACATTCTTACTTGCACGTATGACTGTATAGCCCATGTTTATAAAATTCACAGAATATACTACCTTGTTAAAAACTCCAAAGTTCTAATAATGATTTAATACCTGAAACAGAGTTCTGCACCAGGCAAATTAACCAGGGAAATACACCAACTCTGACTCCATTCCCATCCTGAAGAATGACTGCATTCATTCTCTTTGGCTTTATGGCTCTTGACTTACTGTTGGGCACTTTCTCTTTGCAGTTCCAGCTTGCCTTTCACCTGTTGTAACAGTTTAACACAGCCGGCTGGGTCAGGGCCATTGTTCCGATTGTATGCAGCTTAAAA
Organism: Hydrochoerus hydrochaeris; assembly: GCA_004027455.1. Lineage (NCBI taxonomy): Eukaryota > Metazoa > Chordata > Mammalia > Rodentia > Hydrochaeridae > Hydrochoerus > Hydrochoerus hydrochaeris. The sequence continues at coordinate 143,890 of PVLA01003522.1, read as the reverse complement.
AGCTCTGCAGAGTTGTATCCAGCTTCCCTGAGTGCTCGGCTCACTGTGTTTTGCTCGCACTCTCTGTTTTCTAAACCTATTTATGCCTATTCTTTCTGAAGACATTTGTTCATCTGGGAGCTCAAATTGACTTCTTCTCATCTTATTTCCTTAACTAAAAAGGCACCATTAAGACTGATTGAACTCTCTCAAAGCACTTTAGAAAAAATGAAAGCCGATATGTAAAGAGGCTACAAGTGTTTGTAAATATCTGCTTTAAGCCAAATTGATAGGAAAGGATATGAAACAATTGCAAGGTTAAAATGCCATATATATATATATATATATATATATATATATATGTATATGTATATATATATATATACGTATATATATAATATATATATATACATATACATATTTTTGGGTTTTTTTACAGATTAGTCTTTTGGGGGGTTCCTTGAGAGGCACATTTCTAAACATGCTGGCAGGGAGAGGAGGGGTACCACACACTGTAATTAGCAATAAAACAAATAGAACCAAACCACTAGGATTATCTCAAAACATTTTCTAGAGAAAAAAATCTTATTTTACAACAAGATGTAAAACAATTAGACCATGAGTAATACAGTCTTTAAATATCATTACTTTACTTTTTTTCTAATGAAACTCATAGTTGTTATTTTTATGGTTTGTAAATAGATCATTTCTGATCTTTTTATTTATAATATTTAAGATAGTGGCTAGTGTAAAATATCTTAAAACATTTAAAAATTAATTAAAATTATAAAATTAAAATCAGAAGAAAATTTAGAATACTATTTGTGGGAAATATTTCACATTTATTTCTATTTTCATGTCTGATTAAAATGTAACTTCATTTACAAAACACCAAAATGTGTTTTGCTTTGAATTTTTATTCAGAGCATATAGAAAGATTATTATATTTAATGATAAAATATAAAGAAAAATCTGATCCAACTTTAAAGTTAGAATTCTGGAGTCATGAAATATACATGGCACATGACAATACTGATGCATTTGTGTTTTGATTTAACTGAAAGATCATACAGTTAGGGTAAGGTCTAATAAAATAAAAAAGGTAAAAAATTTAATTTCAGGTCATGAATACTTTCAAAGATACTTGTAATATTCTTTGACTATGCTATTTCTAGGTTATAAATTTCATAGATTTTTTTTTATCAATCATGAATTGTATCTTAATCACAAGGAAAAATTCATCACCAAACAAAATTTTAACATAAAAAGTACATACGTTGAACCTGAGAAATGTTTTTGAATAACTTGCAAAACAATTTTATTCACAAATAAAAGCAAAAGAATAATAAAAGAATTGTGTGCCTGATGTTTTTTGTAAGAAACAAACATGTAGAAGCCCAATATTTCTAACAAAAATTGCTGTGTTCCTTGCTGACCTACTTGTTGGAGGCAACTGTGAACGTAAATTGCAATTGGGAAAAGGTTTTTCTTTAAAAATATTTCAATACTAGAGGAAACTGTAGAAAGACAAACAAGGAGAGTTAAGTCTTGTGAAGTTTCCCAGAGCCCACAGGTTTATAGCAGATGCTTCAGCAAAACTGAGCCAGTTTCTAGCTCATGAACAAAACAGATGGTTAGATTCAATTAATAACTAATAGAGCCTGGCCAATAGTGGTTGCTTCTCACATAGATCTATCATTTATTTTCTTTTTTTAAATGAAGTACTAAATAATAGAAACTAAGAGCCTAGAATATGACTAAAATCTAATGTTTTAAAACAATAAACACTTTTCATAATGCATGATAGCTTTTGAATAAATAATTGCTAGGCATTTTACTTGTACAGTATATGATTACTTTAAAGCTATTCAGTGGTGCCTATGAAGATAACATGCAATGTACATTCATTTAATATGGTATATAATGTTCTTGCTGGGCAAAAACATGTTCAAAACCATAGATAACTTTGGGTTAAAAGAAAAATCCAGGGCTATAAAAATAGAAGTAATCAATCTTTTATTGAACAATTAATTATAGTTAACTTTCATGTATAGAAATCAGATCAATTTGAAAACACCTATATTCAGTTCATTATTATAGCCTTCTAATCTGCAGTTATAGTGCCCTAATTTCTAGCTTGATAGGTTGGCTGCAGAATTAAATGAATTAAACATTGAAAATGAGTCATACAATCACATATGATTGCATGCAAAATAAGTCTAATAAGAGGTTTGCTGGGAGCAAAGAAATAATACCTTAGTGTAGAAATTACACATTTTATCTACACTAAATACACTGAACTTTTCAGTCACTATTGTACATTAGTGCTCTACAATAATTTAGTAAATAACACACAGGTAGTTACTAACTGCTTGTTCACTTGAATTGAAGAAGCAATGAATCTGGAGGGGAAGGAGACATAAAGAGAATTAGATGTGTTATGTACATGTACTAACTCCCTGTGAATTAATGTAATCTCTGTGTACTGCAAATGTACCAAAATAACAATTAAAAAAGAGAGTCTGGAGTTGCAAAACCTAGGATTAGATGTGTATTTGCTGTTCTTTTCTGTAAGTCATAGTTTCTTTATGTATAAATGAAGCCATGACACATCAGGCCTACTACAGAAGATCATTATTACGGCATTTAAAATATGTTCTAGTGGTTTGTGTGTAAATTGAAAGTAGTCAGTTTGTTTAGTGTGTTACAAATAATTTGTAACTGTAACTTAAAATTTCAGTTTGTGAATTATGTACTTAAAAATAATTTAGAGCAGATCTAAAATGACTAACATAAAAACACCATTTACATTCAATGGCATTTCTCATTTGTTCTGTTAAATAGAAAAGGGCTAAACTTATAGCTATTGCCTTCGAATTGCATGTAACCTTATCTTGACCTGTCTAGGTATCTTCAATGGAGTTGTGTCAGTGACATCCTGATGCCATGCAGAAAAAAATTCAGAACTGCTCCATCAATTCATGTTAGCATTACCCCCTCACTGTGTTTTTATGAAGTCAATTCTGTATTTCTGCCCTTGAAAGTAGATCTCTATCTGTATTTTATCCAGCACCAAGCAGAGCCTAAGTACATGTTTATTAATCTTACCATTAAGTTGTATATTAAAAAGATTTAACTTTCAAGAATAAATTCATGTAATTAAAATTTAGAAAATATAGCAATTATATCTCAAAATCTAATGTGAACATGAAAATTACATGAAAGAACTCTAATGCATTAAAAATCCATGGGATGGATGAAAGAAAATATGCAAAATGTTAAACAGATATGATGTAATTGTGGCTTTTCTACTTTTTAACATTCTATTCTTGAACTTTCTCCAGTGATAACCTATTACATTTATTTTTCCTACTTTAGCATTTAAAAGCACACTTTTAATTATAAAATACATGCAACATTTCATTTTTATAAATAATCATAAAAGAAAAAAACAGGTGATGCTAATTTAGTAATAAAGATATCAACACACTGTGATGAAAGCGGTCAAAACTAAAGGGCAATGAAGACACCTTGTGGCCATTTTAAGAATTACAGTTGTTTTTTAAACAAAGGACCATATTTCCACGACTTTAATAGTTATTTAAAACTACACTTTAAGAAGTGCAAAATTTATCTATAATTAGGTTTAATTTTTAAATATTGCATGATTAAATTATAAGTACAGCATTTGAAAAAGAAAAATTATTGCATATACATTGGAATTATGTCATTTCTATATCTTTGAAATTATTTCCAGGTAAATTGTAAAGTCTAAATGTTCTCATAAAACAATTTACTGCTATGCAAGGGATATATATATATATATATATATATATATATATATATATATACCAGATTCAGTGTTGAATACTTTAGAAGGGAACACTTTCTGAAACAGAGTCCATTTATAAAAAACATGCAGGCATTTTAGTCACCAAAAAAACTGTATTTAATAAGCCTACCCCAAACCATATTTGATATATTCTAGTCTAAGCAATGTAATAATTTAGAAAAATTGTTTCCAGTGGGATATAATTATTAACAGTCTAGACTGTTCCCTCAGTTTGAACCTCTATTTTTTTCCACCTGAAACTGTAGAATTGTATTAATACAGGCACAGTTAATAATTTGTATATGAAATGTAACTGGTTACACCATAGTATGTTTAGGAACTGGCACTGATGTATAATATTTGAGGGTAAAATTGGTTTGAGGATAGGTTTTTGGAATTATATTTTAAAAAATTAACCTGTACCAACTTGACTAGCAAAATATGCTGCTTAGTAATAATTGTGCTTGGTAAAAAATGCATGTTTTAGTTAGATGTAATTTCAAATGAAGAGATAATCTATATACATGAAAGCATGTGTACTTCTTAAAATTACCATTTCTTACTATCTTCATATAACAGGCCATAATGTGATTTTATAACTAAATTCTTCTAACACCAGAATGAAGCGTTTGATTCTCTAGACTTTGATGCCATTTTTATCTTTCATAGTGTTGTATGCTTTAATAATTCATGATCTTTTAGTATAGAAATTCAAACAAATTATTGAGATGATCATAAAGTGTGAAAGAGGGTGATATTAAATTCTTCAAGAGTGATAAATTATCTTCATTTGGAAGTGTTTCAATAACATAAGTAACATGATTATCTTTTTTTTCTTTTTTACTGACTACTGTCTGCTAGTTTTCATACAGCTACAAAAAGAAACAGGTTTTCTGGTATATACTCATTTTTCTTTAGGCAGTTATGTATGATTTAATCTTGAAAAGTTGCTTCCAGGAATTCTGTAATAAATAAGATATTCATGCATCAAATTATGGTGATTTTATCTCTCACCGGATGTCAGCTTAAGTAACTGCAATAAATAATTTCTGTATTTTATGTGCACACAATCTAAAAAAATATACAGAAAGAAAATGATCCTATTTTGGGCAATTTAAAAATTAGGTTATTCTGAGGACTCGCTGAAACACAACTGATTATAGCAAAGGAAGTTGGAATAGCAGGAGCCCAGCTAAAAAGTTATATCTGCTGCTGGGGTCAGTCTTCCTAAGCGATGATAAGAGCACAGTTACAGAGAAGCTGGGGACAGGTAATCCTTGGAAACCCAGGTGGGGCAGTGCCGAGCGGCAGAGTGGACTCTAAATGAGAAATAACGAGCCTGTTAGGATGAAGCTTGTCTCTGGGGCTTGGTCCAGGCTGGAGGCAGGAGTAAGTGGGAATTTTAAAGAAAGCTTTGAAGAATTCACAAAATCCTCTGCCTTCACAATTTCAAAGTTGAATTTACTTGCTGTATAAAATACAAGTGAATTGCTTTGCATATTCAGTGTATAGAGTAAAGGAGGAAAGAATACAATTAAAAGCAGTTCCTATTTAATTATTTCAGTGTTACTACACTCAGGGGCATTTAACCTTGATAGATATCTCAAGTCTTCTGAATTATGAGGTAAGCATATAGGATTTGGGAAAGGTGAGCAAAGAAATCCTATGCTGACAGCTTTTCTCAGCTACAACAGTAAATATGTAGCAGTGTACTATACAGTAATGTTGCCTACTTTTATATATAATTAGCAAATAGCGAGGCTTTTTAAATGGCGATGAATAATATTACGACACAGAAGGATAGCTTTACCTTTCCTCATTGTGGTTGCTCTGGTACATTGAGGCAGTCGGAGATACAATATTCTGATGTGATAAAGGAGTTGGAGAAAGATTTATTCCTCTCAGATGGCGGAAAGCAATTTCTGCATGAATATTCCGAGAATTATTTGACAGAATTCCTGTATTCCTGTTTCTTTTGTCTGAAATTAGGAATCCAAATGGTTAAAACTATCAAACAAGAAGATGTATTAAGTAATAAAGTCTGGTTGTTCTTAAAATGAATGTATGCTATATATGCTTCATATTATGAATTAATATTTTAAATAAAAAAATGAATTAGCACATGTAGCTAAAATTTTTGTGTGACAATGAATCAGTTTGATCCTTTCTGTATAATTTTTTGAAATATAAATATATCTGAATGCTGTAATACATATACTCAGATAAAATAACTACATATTTAACAAGAATTTAGGTAGCTCTTTTGTGAAAATGGAATAAATTAAGGACTTTTGCAGAAAATCCTAAGAAATGGTTACATAAAAAATCCTGAAGAAAGATATATTTGAAGAAAGTTTTGAAGATGAATCCAGGATTGAATATAAAAAATCATTATAGAAGATGACATTGTATTATTAAAGAAATTAATAGTAATTTAATATGTCTAGTTTTTCCACAGTTCTATTTACTGATCAAAAACCTAATGTTTCTGCTTCTGATTAAAATTTTAAAGCCACAAAGATGTAGAAGTATGAAAAAAGATGAATAAAACATCACAGCAGAGGAAAGTCTGCAGCGTTTGTTTTTAGCTGGGTTTCCTTTCAGCACTGTAACCATGTGGAGATACCTCCCATGGTAGATTCTTAGGTCAGTATAATGATTAGCTTATATTCAGTTTTATTGTCTCAGGACAAAGGGAGAGGTTAAAAGAAGGGAAGAGAAGATCCCTCAAGAAAGAATAACTAACCCCAATTCTGTTAAAATAACAGACAGCTGGTGAAGATCTGGAGTTATGAAATATGCTTGTTTTATACCTGAATAGACACAGAAATGTATGGTAATAACAAAGTAAGTCATTTGCATGTCCTCGTCTTTCAATACATCTTCTCTTTTAAAATTTTCTATGCTATTAGCTTCCTGAATTTGCTAGTGGTTTCATGGAAAACATATAATACCTTTGTTAGCCTCTATGCCCCAAGATTGTTATAAATTTCTAATTTCTTTCTAACTTTGCTACAAGATACAGAGAAGAGATATAAAATATGTAATAAAATCTTTGGAAAGAAGTCAGTAAATAATTGTGCAAGTAAATATTCAAGGTTTGCATTGTTAAAGAGAAAATGTTTAGTTACAGCACAGTAGTATTGGAGTAGGGGGGGAAAGCTGTAGCCTCTGAAATCAGAAATTCAAGAAGAAAACGTGACTAAGCATGGAATTTTAAGAAATGTAAATTAAAACTTTTAGAAATATTAGAATGAAATAAAGGCTTTTGTTTCAAATAAAGTGGACTTTCCCTATTCTTTCTGAAACTCTGTCAGAATACCTTCAACTTCAGGAGTCAAGGAGAAGTCAGGTCCCAAGAAATGGCTGAGGCCAGCAGGTAGAATCAGATTTGTTATCTTCACGGGAGGTGCTTTCACTTGGCAGAATGAGCCGCCATCCATGGGAGAGCTGGCCACAGGAATCAGCTACACCAGAAACAAAACAGGTAAAAACAGCTTGGGCTGCAAACTCAGATCAACAGATTTTGCCCCCATTATGAGTTAGTTCACTTGACAATCAATTCAAACAATTTTAAGACAACAATTGCATACTCACCTAAACTCAGAATTAGTAAAAGTGACAAGAGCTTTTGGGTGGCTAGAACCTTTGGCTCTGTCTTTCCAGGATGTATTGCCCTGGTCACTAGAAACCAGTGCTTGATGGCACAATCCCTTTCCAAGGTATCTCGTTAAGGTTAATACAGAATGAAGAAAACGGGAATTAAGGTTTTTCTCTTTTGTAACATTTCTTCTCTAGAAATAGAAATTTCTGGAAGGCAATCTTTGTATTTACTGTACCTCATCACGTGCCTGGCAGTAAACTAGCTTTTTAAAAAAACAAGTAAATAAAAGTGAAAACTAAGAAAAGCATCTTAAAACAACTTTAACAAATGTGGTAAATACTCTACACAGTATTTACCTTTTAAGCCTGTTGAAGATTAAGAGTCTTTTGAAAGAATTTCAGCAATCGGCAAATGGAGGAGAAAACTATTTTAGCCAGAGGATTTTTGTTTTCCCTAGGAATTTATGATTGCTCTGTTTCCATTTAGTTGGTGACCTTGCTTATACTTTTAAAGATATGAATTCTAGATGCATGATTCAACTTATTTGGAGACACAGACCTTCGCTATTTGTGTAAAATCACAATTTTACTTCATACTTCAGTGTCACCAACAGTGAAGCTTTGAAACCAATGCTAAGACACCCAGCATTTCATAAAATCTTCCCAGTCCCACAGCTCTTCATTTTGTGGAAGCTTCTTCACATCACTAATATAAAATATTGTCAAATTTTCTTCTAAAACCATAACAAAATATTTTGGTCTAAAAGACACATTTTAGAGTTTTATGTATTTTTCTATTTTGCTGTTTAAAAAGAAAGCACAGTAGCAATGGAAATAAAGATGCATCAGGATGAATGGATAAACCTGAAAGGTTTTCTGTTTTTCTGTCTTCTGCACAGCTAAAAGAAATAATGACACAATTTTGTGCTAGCCAGGAAAATAAGAATTATTGATGAATCTTAAAATATATTTCTCTAAAATAAAGACTTCGAATATCCCCTTTACTTAATTAACTGTAGAAATTTAATAAAATGTTTACATATAGAATAAGGGGAAACAATTAAATTCTTTTATATAGCACTGATTTAAATGGCAAGAATACGTATCCAGTATAACTCAAGATGGCACTGTAATAAAGTAAGCAGAAAATCTGCACTTACTATTTAATAAACAGAAAACTTTTAATGAAATATTTATCCCCAACTAAAATTTGAATTTTTGTACTTTTTCTGTTAAATTAAACTGACTTAAAAATTACATATGGAAATTAGGATCTTTGTAGTACATCTAAGTGATAATTTAAAATGCACCAACATTACTTGAAAGTAGAATTTATAAATTTCAATGTGTCAGTAATTTTCTGTGCTTCTCTTATCGAGCCCTCACACATGTGGTCAGGTAGGAAGAATAACTACCCTTCCCCAAAGATGTGAACCCTACTTTCCAAAGCCCCGTTTGCCAGTGTGGGTGACTTACCTTCTTGGATGGGGGAGATTGCTCTGGATTGTCTGGGTGCAGGGAGATGGAAGGGTGACAGTGACAGGAGGCGTGGTAATGGGCACAGGGGTCTCAGTGATGTCCCTGCTGGTGGTGGCTCAGTGGTAGAGCGTTTACTTGCTTAGCATCTGAGAAGCCCCGGGTCTGATCCCCAGCAACACTAACAACCTAAATTTCAAACGGTTTCCCTGCCTCCTTCAGTCTCTTCTTCAAATCTTGCAAAGGCTCAGCTCTATTAATCTTACCGCCCTGTTCAAAAGTCACACATTTTGTGTTAAAGTGTGTCTTTGAGGATGGTTGTGAAGGAACTGGTGATTAATAATAAAACTTCCTATAGATAAATGTTTTTGCTTTTTTTTTTGTCTTTTTGAGACAGGGTCTCACTATGCAGTTCAGGCTGGCCTTGAGCTCACTTTGTAGCCCAGGCTGGTCTTGAACTCTCAATGATCCTCCTGCCTCAGCCCAGCCTCCCAAATGCTGATATTACAGGCATGTGCCACCATGCCTGGCCAGATATGTGTTTGGGGTTTCTTTTTCTATGTCTGACATGGTCTGATACATTTGATTTTCTCCTATGTCTATATCTAATGTGGTCTGATACATTTTAGGGCTCGTGGGAAGAAGGCCCAATTACCTTGCCAATGTAAAAGACTACAGGCACCAATCTTTTTAGAACTATACAATCCAGAGAGTTGGGTAAGAGTTCCTTCCTTCCCTTCCTCTCTGCCAAAATGGAAACAATTTCATTGTTAGTTTCTATAGATACCAAATAATTTATCTTACATCAAAGCATACAATGAGCAAACTGACACTGAATAGCTTACCTTATGTCAAAGATATTAGGAAAAGGAATTTCTTTTGAAAGTAATTAGTAGATACTAAACTGATCCATATATCATGAGTTTAACATTTAAGTCAAAATGCATAGGCTATAATACAAATAGTTTATATGTTCCAAAAGGAGAATATATAACTAATATAATTACCAAATTTTTCTTTGCTTGTAGTTCAGAAAAGTGAAATTCAGCCTTTGCCCTGTCATCTGAATTTACAGGAATTCCGTCTAACATCTGTAAGTTAGGCAGTCGAAATATGAGCACATGGCGATGTAGAATTTTTCTACAAATCTAAATAAAGTTAAAAATAACAAATTATTCTTGACATCACCTTTATTTCAAAGACTAATCTTTAAAAGAAGGCAATTTAGCACAAGCAGCAAAGATGACATATTAACAGTTAATTTATTGTGTTAGATGCTACAGTTATAAACTCATTTTTGAAAGATTTCTTGATTTATTTTGATGCCAAATGAAGGTAAGAGTAAGAACATTTTAAAAAAAAACTATGAATGTCATTTAGAGTTTCAGTCTTTAAAATGTTTTGCTCATTTGATTAGTATTACTCATTAGGTACAGGCAATATCAAGGCATAAATAGGGTAACATTGTGAAAGATCATTTGTAAGAAGCTTCAAACTTACACATTTTCCCAAAGGCACTATCCAACTTAATTCAACATGTAATTACTGACCTGTATAATCAATCCCTTAACAATGTCAGCCTACTCTAAAAAATATTTGCAGGAAACGGGAGAAGAAGGAGAGGAAGAGGAGAAAGAAAGAAAAAGGAGAGATGAAAAAGTCATAAAAATGGCATGAATAAACTATTTTAAAAGAATGTAGTAGATATACATACTAATGGAAAATGATATGTAAAATCAAAGCAAAAAACTGACCAAAATCTAGGCCACAAAGCAAGTTTTATAAATATAAAAGAATATACAGACTGTATCTTCTGAAACATTAGAAATAAGTGGCAGATAAATAAAAACATCCCATTTATTTGAAATTAGTAATGCAAATACATGTACATACCTCATTAACTCACAAGTTAAAGAAGAAACATTTTGGAGAGTAAAAGATTTTAAGAAACAAAGAATAGTAGCACTACTACACCATCAAAACTTTTAGGATGCTGCTAATTTTAGTTCTTTCTCACCTAAAATTTATTAGTTGATTCAGACAAAACAGTGAAAATTAAGGAGCCACTTGTCCTACTTAAGAATTTTTTGAAAACTGAATTCCAAGAGACCAAGGAAATTAATGCAATATAAAATAAATAACATCCTTGTTAAAAATATTTTCTTTGAAAAGACTATTATGATAGAAAAAAACTTGTAACTAGTTCTTTTACACAAGATATTTTTTGGAACACTAAACTAAGCAGATATTTTCACCTCTCTGTTATTTTTGTTAATTTGTTCCACTATTATGTGAATAAAAATGCTACTTATTGGATCCCCTCAAAGACTCCAAAAAGAAACCCAACAAATATCTCCCCAAACTAGCTTATGAAGTAAATGTGATTCCATAAAAATCAATGCAATCCTCATGTACTTTGAGAAGTTGTTTCCTAAAAGGTATAGGATAGTGTAAAGTGACAACAATAGCTAAGACAGTGAAGAAGAAAAAAAGATATAATGAAGAAGAGAATGAGAGGGAAGAGAAAAATATATAATACACAAGTTCTTTCTTTCACAGGCACTAGAACAATATAAAACTGGTTAATTAATGCAACCTACGATATTGGTGCTGAGACATAAGCAGGCTAAGGAGTACAGCTACAGAACTCTGAAACAGACCTGATGTATGTCAATGGTAATCAAGTGGAAGAAAGCGCTACATCTCACATATTGCCGGGTTATCTGGCTATGCATAAATCAATAAGCAAAATAAAATCTTGTTTCCAGCCATACAAAATACATTATATACAACTACTGAGAAATTAACTAATAAGTTAAAAAACAACATACTTACTGGATTGCCATAAACTGTGAGCTCTCTGAGAGAAGAGATAACATCAAGTTTTTCCAGTTCTGCCATATCCTGTTCAAAAATCAATGAATTATTATATTTGGCTAAATTTTCAAATATCAACTAATTTCAAGTAATTTGATGTGAGTTGTTGTAGCTCATGATTAAATCCACTGAAGTGAAACTGTGTGATGTTTTTCAGAGTTGTTGAATAAGAGCAGATCTGTACACTGTGGGTTCCAAACACACAACTGGCAAAGATGACAGTCTAACAGGAAAAGGGGTGATATGGGAGCACTTACAAGAAAAATACCAAAGGTTTTCTCAGAAGTTAAGATGTGTTCTAGGAATCAGGTTATATTTTGTTAACTTCTCCAGTATTGACCAAGGAGTATGGAAAAGCCAAATATACTCAGAAAATATCAAAGGTACATATTTAAATGCAATCTGAACAACAGAAGAACATGTGATTCTGGGTGGACCACAACATTCTCTATACCCCCTGGGGACATACGGAGCTGAAAACTGTGTGAGGATCGCTGAGAGTTCAAGACCAGCCTGGGCTACAAAGTGAGCTCAAGGCCAGCATGAGATGCATAGTGAGGCCTTGTCTCAAAAAGACAAAACAAACAAACAAAAAAAAGCAAAAAAAGCAAAAACATTCATCCGTAGGAAGTGTTATTATTGATCACCAGTTTCTTCACAACCATCCTCAAAGAGACAATTTAACACAAAATGTTTGACTTTTGAACAGGGTGGTAAGATTATTAGAGCTGAGCCTTTGCAAGATTTGAAGAGTCTGAAAGAGGCAAGAAGACCTAACATTGGTGAAATCTTGTAAACACATTTTAGTTTTTGCAAACTTATTTCTGAAATATTGATTCTAATACATTTTGGCAACAAAATCAGCTTAAGGTTGTTGTTTGTTCATAGTAACACAATAAAGTTATTTGTATCTATAATATTAAAAGTGGACAAATAACCATCAATTAACTGTAAGAATATGTAGGTCTAATTTGGTTCATTTGGAAGTGGAATTTGATTTTTAAAAGGACTGATCATTATGACTGAATACCATAAAAGAGGTCTTTGAGAACACTCTGTCATGTAGTTATCCTTAAAGATATTGTACATTTTAGTCCACAGGAAGTTCTTACGTGTGGAATAAGCCTGATTAGAAATCACAGTCATGTGGAAAACATTGCATTATTTTCTCAAATTAAACAGTGTATAACTGTGTCCACTAGGGATATATACTTAATTGAAATATTCACAACTCATGGAAAATATTAATATAAAAATAAGAACAGCGGCAGAGGGGGCTCACTGAACAGGGCAGACAGTAGAATGAAGGGGAAAAGTAGGCAGCCAATGGCAGGAAAATAGCATGGTGAGGTGAGGCAGAGAAGGTTGGCCATAATCACTAACACAACCGGCCTCCGTATACTAATAAAAAGAAACACAGGCAGAGTGGATCAGGAGATAGGGTCCATCGAAATGCTCTATATAAGAAATGTAATTAACCTGAAAGAGGATTTATGGACTGAAAGTCAAAGATGAGAAAATAATGCTCTATGTGCAGGGAACCAGAAAAAAAGTGGGAGTACGTTGCCCATCAGCTGCAGATTGGTTGGAAAGAAATAACACTTTTATACAGTGGAGAACTACTCAGCTATAAGGAAGGAAAACCTTGAGGCTCTTATAGATAAATGGATACAACTTGAGATCATGCTTAGGGGTAAAAAGGTTCAGAATCACTTAGGTAAATAGCAGGTCCCGCCCCCATAAAAACTAAAGGAGTTAGTGGGATACAAAATATACAATGCACCCTGTGAGAGTGAAAGGGGAGGAATTGTCTAAAAAGGGAAGACAGAGGACATTGTTAATCTTGTATCATGATTTGAAACCCATGTTATTTTTATTGCTCTGTTTAGTTTGGTTATGTTCTGGTTCCAGTTTGTCCACTTGTACTAGATATGATGGCAAGCACAGCTATTCCAAAGACAGCAGGATATACTGTGCTAACCATTTTTGATTTCCTATTAACTTAATTCGAAGCCCTGTATGGCTTTCACTGTCTTGTTTTGACTGATTTTATTTGAATCCGTTTTGTTTGATCACTGTCTTGTTTTGACTGATTTTATTTGAATCTGTTTTGATTGATAGTATCAAGTCTGAGGGTCCAGGCAACTACTTTGAAGACAATAAGATTCACTATGATACCCATTCTGGTTTGACTGTTATCTTGTTTTGAAGTCCTATAATGTCTCCAAAGTTTTGTTTTTATTGATTTTGTTTTGTACTATTATGTTCAATTTTATTATGCCTGACGATATGGGCAATCCTATTGAAGATAACAAGAGGCATTACAGTAACCTCTGTAGATCACCTTGTATTTTGGTTTTAAGTCATGTACTATGTTCTTTTGTTTTGACTGACCCCATTTTATTTTCTCTCATTTAGTTTTATTCTCTTCAAAATAAATTTTAAAAAATAATCTATTAAGTTTGAAGAGGATAACATGCTATAACGTTTTAAAGAGACATCAAATGAATCATAAGTCCATAACTGTATAAAGAGGGAATCCCATTTTTAGATATTGAATTTTTTATATTAGTGTGTTGGGTTACCTTTTACTGGCTCACAAAAGTCAATGGATAAATTTTTAAGAATTTAATCGTGTAGTGTTTCAGCATGAGATTGGTCATGGTAGAAGAAATTATACCATGGAAATTGGCAAATATACTAATTAGGGTATTTTCCCCTTGGGGAGCTGGTTGTTACATGTTAATCACCAGAAAGCCAATGGTCAGTATGTGTTGAGTATGCTGTCAGGATAAGAACTTAAATCACTCATAATAGATAAGAATGGGGCCCTTCATTAAGAAATACTATTTCCTGGTATTATTCTAGCATCAGATCATTACCTAAATGTTTAAAAGTAGACAGAGGATCTGGATGCAAGGTGGGTAAATCATTTAGACATAGGGATCAAATGCAAATGTAGACCTAAACTCATCTACATTTGTGTTTCTATGAGTCTTTGATGCAAGGATATAGACAATTATTTTCCAAATCTATGTTTTTGGCCATAATGGCTAAATCAAAAGCATCACATTAGAATGTGCAGGTCAGTGAGAGACTATATAAACCTTCTTTTGAACTATTATTGTTTTGCTAATTTTTAATGGGTTTCCCCCCTCAGCCTATCAGTCTTTTCAGACCCAAACATTATAATCTGATTGCCTTACTGCAAAAACTAATGTTGATATCAGCCTGCCCAAACTGACATACATCTGAGAAAAAAAAAAATTCTCCCTAAAGGAAAATTGAACTGAGATGAGAATTAAGATTTTGAAGAACATAATTTCACCACAATTCAGTAGAATCTTCAAGTTACCCTTCTCGTTTTTTCTTCAATTAAATGTACAGAGACATTAAAGTAGCATAACATAAATGGTTAGAATAAATATAATGGAATAACGATCAATATGAATTTAATTAAAAATACCATTCCAAGGATAAAAATAAAGAAGTGCCGAATGCTGTAAACGATCGATGACATTTACCCTATCACTCAATCATATACTCTCCCATGACTTATCTTACAGGCTTCCATTAAGCTGTGTTCTATTTTGATAGTAAGCTTGACTAACCATTATTCTACTAAGTTGCTGAGGAAGAAGTTGCTATATCTGCTGATCTGTAATCCATTCAGTGCCCTAAAATTAGGGAGGTAGGGAGGTAGGGAGGTAGGGCAGAAATATTCCTAGGGAAAAATGTTATGACCTGTTCTAATCATGTAAAGTACACTGGCAACTGGATATTCCATCAAACAGTGCAATGATACTTCCTAGCAAGAAGTCCTTATTTATGGTTTTCTGTTAGCAGATCTCCATAGTTAAATATGACTTCATGTAGATAAATCCAGAAGCTACAGAATTATAAGGCATGGCTCCACATAAAATGTCATATAGCTCAAGTATAAAATGGAAATGTTTCATAAATGAAACACTTCTATGGTATCTACTATGGCCAAAAAAATCTTAGTACTCAGAGATCGCATCTTGTGTTCAAGCCCAAGAGTGTGCGTGATGTAGAAAGGAAGGAACTGAGAAACCACCAAAGTGTCCTAGGCCCAGAATGATCTTGAAATTCCTAGTAAAGCTTGACACCAGATGGGATCTCTGATGAGTGTTCAGTCTGACTTTTTAAAAATTTTATCAGGGTTTGGTGCTGAGGATCAAACCTAGAGCTTTGCTCATGACAAAACATGCATTCTACCTCTGAGCTACATCCTCAGCTGTAAGTCTGATTTGACAATCCTTGGTGTTACCGCAGATACACTCATGGGAATATGTCTCGTAGAGTAGCAGTTTTTTTTTCCAGTTTAGGTTTGTTCTGAACAATTGTTTGGAAGAATCATCTGTAGCTTGGGAGGTGTTTTAACAGATGAATATTTGAATCTGAACAAACTAGTTGTGTACTATTTTGTTTGTACATTCCTTACATGCTGTGTAGAAAGAGGCAAAGTTCATCATTTCCTTTTAACCTTGAAAAGGGCCTTTGTCTCACTCCCAAGAAGGTTTCCTGAACTCTAGTGAATAGAGCCACCAAGTTCGTTACCAAGTATTTATGTACTATGTTCCATATGCCATGCTATATACTGATAGAAATGTGGACAAGATAGTCCCCACCCTCAGGGAATAGTCTACAAAGCCTTCTTAGAAGTTCAGTAGTAGTAAAGTTGGTAAAAGGAGGATAATAGACAATACCAAAATGCTGTGCAAACTATGATGGCTGTAGAAGGTTATATGTCTCAACTATCTTATCTGTACACTCTACTACCTCAGAAGAGAGTTCAAGCAGGCTTAGCTGGGGCCGTGACCCAAAAGTAGCAGGTTGCATTCTGAGTGGATAAAACTAAGGTAATGTTGCTGGGAATTTAGGTCAGTGGCACAAGCTTCTGCCTGGCAAGTGTGAGGTTGTGAGTTGTATCCCTGGTATTGGGGGAAAAAAAAAAAAACTAAGGTAAAATCCTATGTAAGGAAAATTTGACTGGGAACGGTAGGGAATACAAAACCCAAGTCCATATCCATTGTTAGGAGTTGATTCAAATGCCAGGTAGACCAAGTACACGTGCCAGACTTAAAGAGAAAAGGAAATCTGGAACTGAGATTCACAAACAGCTTGGACCACAAGCAGTAAAGAAACAAGTGAGACTTCTCCAAGAACACTGATAAAATGGGCCTTGGGATACTGAGAGCTAACATGAAGTAGTGGGTAGGTCAATGTGTGTTTTCTTGGGTTATCAGACAACCTACAAATCAAGAAATGTATGTCTTGAGCTATATATTGCATATTAATGATAATTAGCAAAATTTTATTCATGTGTGGAAGCTTTACTATCATACTTCAGAGGGATTAAAATTTATAAATCTCATAACTACCAAAATAATCTCACCTGGATTTTATTATATCCTAGGAAGAGTTTCTCTAGTTTTGCCAAAGGTTGCAGTTTGCTCAGCTCTCTTAATCTGTTTTCCTCCAGGTGAAGTGCCAGTAGAGAACTTGGTTTGGAAAAAGCACTGTCGTTAAATGCTCTGATGCGGTTATTGTCTACTACCAGTTCCTGCAGGACCGTCAAGTTGTCCAGCCCTTCAACTTGACTGATTTCATTCCCTTAAAAAAAAAAAAGGCTATCTACTACCAGAATTCAAAATTATCTACTTATGAAAGTACTTTCTTATCAAATTATGTTTCAGAAAGTAGAACAGTTTCCATTTTTATGTCTTAAAAGTTGTTATAACACGAGCTGATCTTTCCCTAACTCCCTTCACAAAGTAACTTCAAGGAGCATTCATATCTTCTCTCACCAATCTCCTAATGCAACTGTGAAAACACCCCAAACTATTTCTGTCCCTCCCTTATACATCTAATTAGTAACTTAATTAGTCTTAATAGTTCCTCCTTTAAAAACCGCCTTTCTGCCTCATCACACTCAGTGAGGCCCCTGTCGTCCAGGCCCACATGACATTGCTTGGGTTGGTAGAAAACGGGTGCTGGGAAGCGAGGTGGTCCTGGCTTTGAAAATATGCACGAGCACAAATTCGAGCCAGTTATCTCATATTACTGAACCTCAATTACTCTTTTCTGTAAAATGCACACAATAGCACTTACTTTTTAGGGTTGCTATAAGATTAAATGAGACAAACATCTTGCACAGTGACTCCATAAATAGCAGTTGTCATAGAGAAAATTGCCTCATTCTCTGCATAAAGTTGCCACAGCCCTATTTGCCATGCTAGCCGTGGCAACAGCACACATGCCCCCTTTACATTATTAGGTTAATGGAGACCTTCCCAGGTTAGGTGGTTCACTTTTAGGTATGTCAATGCATCTTAAAAGAATCTGTCATTTTTGTGCTCAATTTCACGTATGTGCGTGCGTGCGTGTGTGTGTATGTGTGTGTGTGTATGTAAGGGTGTTTCCATGTTCTTGACCCAAATCACAATTATATTTGATAGGCAAAAAGATACATTAAAAATTTTAAAAATAAGGTATAGGAAAGCCTGTCTTCTAGGAAAGACATTACTACACTCAGACCAACTATCCAGATTCTTCCCCACGTCCTACTGATAGATCTCTTAGCCTCTCTCCTATCATCACAAAATTATTATTACACTAATGTTCCTCCAATATAAATTCTATCCATTTTTCAAAGAGTATTGGATATTCAGGAGAATCTTTCAATTTCTCTTTTTCTGGGCTCTCATTACACTTGTTAGTACCATCATTAGAAATTAATTCATCTTTTTCTCAGTTCATCTCTACAGGTAGATCTCAAACTACTTCTTTAGATCAAGGATCCCAATTATATATAATTATAAACATACATTACTTCCACATATTTCATAGCACAAGTCTGGGGTTAATAAATGCTTGCAAATTACTCACTGATTACTTTTTATTGCTTTTTAAAAATTGAGTATGTAAAAATAAATCATAATATAATGCTGTATGTAGCCCCAGAATACTACATTTTACATCAAATGTGTTTTTGAAAATATGAAAATAATCAAAGAAAAAATATCTGCAATTATTAAAATATCTTTGTCAATGTATGAGTAAATGGTGATGCTTTTACTTGCTTATCAAAACAAGATGATAATCAGATCAGTTTTTAATGAAAAAGACCTAGACATTAACAGTGTTTCTACTTACCCTGTAGAAAAAGAGATTTTAAATTTCTTAGTCTATTAAGTTGTAGCTGGATTAAGTTACAAATTCCATTGTAGCCCAGATGAAGAACTTCTAAACTGTGCATTATTGGAGGTAAATTTTCACTGCTTGGTGTATCTCTGAAACAAAATTCAAGTCAACTATATTACAAAAAAGATAGTTTGACACATATTTTCTATAAATTGAGGAAAAAGAAAATATAATTCACTAATATATCAAAATTGAGCTATAATATGTAATATCTATATTTTTATCATCGTTTTTTATTCTTTAAACATATTTTATGTGTAGAGGAATAAAGAAGTACAGAAGGTCACAATGAAAATCAGTATCTAAAAAAATAAATAAAGCCATTTATTTTACAACTCTATAAAAAACAAATTGACAAATGAAAGTTGAATATAAAAAAGAAAAGCAATACATGATACAATCAGCCAAGATAAAGAAAAATGCAATGTATTTGATTGGAAAAGAATAAGGAAAACTGCCTATATTCTCAGATGACATGGTTATGTTTCAGAAAATCCTAAGAAATCCACAAAAACTACTTGAACTAATATATGAGTCCAGCAAAGTCACAAAATAAAATGTTAATATACAAAAATCGAGTTTCTAAGTGAAAAATTTATACACAGGAAACTACAACACCACTGGTAGAAATGAAAGATGAAAATAAGTGAAGGCTCATTTCATGCTCAAGAATTAAAAGACAAAATTACTAAAAGGACAAGTCTTTCAAATTGATCAACCGATCCAATAAAATCTCTATCAAATTACTGTCAGTCTTTCTTTCCACCAGAAAATTATCATCTTACCCTAAAATTTATAAGGAAAGGCAAACAATTCACAATATCTAAAACAATCTTGAAAAAAGAAAATAGTTAAAAATTTATTAATAGTTAAAATGTAATTTAAAAGTAAAATCACCAAACTAACCCTGGCAAAAGACAGACACGTAGGTGAACAGAAGAGAGTGAAGTCCAGAGTGCAGCCTACCATTTAGGGTCAACCACTTTTCAGTAGTGGGGCCAACGCGGGCCAGTGCAGGAAGGGACTGTTCTAAAAAAGCGATGCTGCAACATGCAGAACGATGGATTCGGGACTCACACCTGACCTCGCAGTCTATATGAGCATGAACTCAAAACAGATCGTGCATGTAAATGTAAGAGAAAAAACCTAGAACCCTTTGAAGAAAACATGAGAAAATCACTGTGACCTTAGATTAGGCAAAGAATTATTAGATAAACCTCCAAGGCCACAATCTGTAAGAAAAATATTGATGAACTACATTATCAAAATTAGGTTTTACTTTTGTTATTTTTAATCAACATTTAGACACCATTTAAGAAAATAAGAGAAGCCATAAACTGAGCAAATATATTTGTGAATGATTTATATGATTAATGGCTCATATTTTTAATATTTATAGAACTCAACAAAAAAAGCAACAGACTTGAATACACATTTTACCAAAGAAGATATAAGAAAGACTAAATGAACATCTGAAAATATGCTCAATAATATTAATTATTAAAGCAATGCAAATTAAAGCCACAGCAAGATACTACTTCAGATCCACTAGAATGGCTATAATAAAATAGCCAGGCAATAGTAAAGTGTTGACAAGAATATGGGGAAGTTAAAATCCTCATATGCTTTTGGCAGTAATTTAAACTGGTGTCACCACCTAGGAGAACAGTTTGATGGTTTGCTTAAATAGTTAAATATTTAATTACTGCACAAGCAAACACTTCCACTCTTAGGTATTTGCCCAAAATAAATATAATGAAAATATAAGTGCACATAAATACTTATACAGAAGTTTTAATAGCAGTGTTATCCATACAGGTAAAAAAAAATGGGAGTAGCTCAAATGTCTGTCAGCTGGTAAAGGGACACACACAATGTGGTATATTGACGCAACAGAGAGTCCAACACATTCAGCAATGAAAAGGAATGAACTCCTACAAAATGTCACCATGTGGATACACTCAAAACCCTCATGCTAGGTAACAAAAATCAGATGGGAAAGATCACATATTATATAGTTCCACTTATATGAAATGTCTAGCAAACACGACTACTGAAAGTAGGTTAGAAGTTATCTAAATCTGGAAAGGGGAAAAGGAACTAACTGAAAATGGGCATGAAGACTCTGGCATGATGGAAATGCTTTAATATTGTATTGCAATAATGATCACATGTTTATTTAGATTTAGTAAAGGTATCAAATTATACACACTTAAAATGAGTTAATGGGGCATGTAAATTCTACTTCAATAAAAATGTTAGAAAAATCAAATATGAATAGTCCCCAATATAAAGAACATATATAAATAAAATGTTCATGGTAGGGTGAATCATAATGGCCTCAAACTGGAAAAAAACTCAAATGTCCATCAGTGATAAATGGATAATTTATCATATAACCTATATAATAGGAATACTATTTGTTAATAATCAGATGAACAGAGAAAGTGTCAAAACTTCCACTCTTAGGTATTTACCCAAAATAAATATAATGAAAATATAAGTGCACATAAATACTTATACAGAACTTTTAATAGCAGTGTTATCCATACAGAATTACTACTCTGCCATAAAGTATGATAAACTAGAGTCATTTACAGGAAAATGGATGTACTTGAAAACCATAATGTTAAGGGAAATAAATCAGACATGCAAGTTTAAATATCACAAGGTTTCTTTTATGAGAAACCCAAAATATAAAGAAAGAGCAAAATAAAAGATAGATAACAGGAAACAGGGAGGTAGATCTTTCACTAAAGAGATTGCCACATTGTGTGTGTCCATTTACCAGCTACAGGGAGGGTGAAAGAGGGGACAGGATGGCACTGAAAAAGTACTGAGCTGCATTACTTACATGTACTAACTCCCTGCGAGCAACATAATCATTATATACTGCAAACACAGACTCATAAAAATAAAACTGGTGCACAGAAAGAGAAAATAGAATGAATTACTGATACTTGCAACAACATGGATAAATTTCAAAAGCATTGTGCTAAGTGAAAGAAGCCAGACTCAGAAGAGTACTTTTTACGGAAATTTGATCTTATGAATTTCTAAACCAAGGCAAAGTCACAAAGACAGAAAATAGGTTATTGGTTGTTTCCAGGGACAAGGTTAGGAGGAAAGAGCATTGCAAAGAGATATGAGGAATCTCTTTGCAATGCAAATATTTTGTATCTTGATTGTCACAGGGGCAGTATGACTGAATTCGTCAACATTTTTTAAACTGTACCCTTAAATTGTACACTTAACTGGTGAATTCTTTTGCATTATATGTGAACAGTATTTCAATACAAGGTTAGCACAAGAGATATTCATTATTGTGAAATCTAGAAATGAAAGCATTTTAACATGCATATATCTCAAAATTCAATAGTCATATGTACACACATATATAAAACAAATTTAATGATGTAGTTATTAGACTGATATATATGAATAGGAATATAAATGTATATATATAATAAAGATAGAGAAAGTTGGGAATTATGTCCTCATCTTCATAAAGAATCTTTTCCACTGAGCTGGGGCATGAGTTGTCCAGATGATAATTTAGAAATAAAAAAGAAGACAAATGTTAAATGAAATCCAAATCTACACTACTTGAGCAAGGAGTTTCTTTGTGGCAGGATGAAAATGTTCTGGAATTGGTAGGAAGGGTGTGTACAATGAGCGAAAATACTAAAAATCACTCCGTTGTGTACAAAAGATGAGTTATATGGTATGTGGTGTGTCTCAATCAAGAGAAAGAAACCCTAGATCATTAAACACGCAGGACTTTTTGCTTTTCTTTCATTTGTAAATACAAAGTAGAGGAAGCAGGGGGAAACAACCACAAAAAGGATAGTTTTAGTTTCATGCTTTTCTTCCTGAAGTTTGTTTCTGGCATGTCGCTACTGAATAAAACAACTACTAAAAGAAGCTAAATATGCACACTAGAATGTGTTGCTTCTTTTTAAATTTCAAATTTTTATTTAAAGAACAGAAGAATTGTACCTGCTCGTTTTTGAAGCGGCTTGCTGTCCATAGCCGCTTGAAGACACTTTCTGGTAGAGCATCTGCCTGTTTGTCAAGTGAGTCTGAGGCTTTAGTCTAGGCATGATTGACTCAATATGATTATAGTTGAGACATAAGACCTACAGAAAGAACATCGCATCAATCAAACAGCCCATAAAGTAGTGAAATAATATGGATAAAATCGGGGATGTACAACATAACTTAGTAACATATTCATATTGAAAATAAAATTAAAATGCTGCAAATAAAATAACAAAGACCCTAGAGAGGTACTCAGCTTTATCAGTCTATACTCCTATGCTCTCCAAGCCTGATAGACAGGAAGTAACTCTTTAGGCAGAGAGGAAGCTGGTTCCTTATATTTAAAAGGCCTTGGTAGTTTGCTGAATTGAGGTGACAGGAAGAAAGCAATGAAGCAGCTGAAAGAATCAAAGCATTTCTATTTCATATTATACACAGGCAGCTTCCTACTCCAACTCTAACTGTACAGTAAGACAATCACATGTATAAAACTAAAGTCAAATCAAATTAATGTGGAAGAAAACATTTTTATTTGCTTAGTAAAGAAACAGAACAGAAAAATTTGGCAGTGACTCACTTTCACGTTTGGCAGATAGATCAGTCCACTGAATGAGGTAAGATTATTGTTCTGCAGATTCACATTAGACACATTTCTAAATTGGTCAACTGGAATCAAATCCACAGTTCTAAATTTAGAGAAAGTAAATACAGTAATTTGAATAGGATCAGAAAATACTAGAAAAAAGTAGTTCCTCCGTATACAACTGCCAAAGGTGTTACAAAATCTCTTTTGACAAACGTTATGAAAATAATTGCCTTGGAGGCAGGGATATGGCTCACCTGCTTGGCAAGTGCAAGGTTGAGTTCAACTGCCAGTAACACACACAAACACAGCCTTAGTGTAAAATGTCACAATTGAGTGATCACCTAAATATACATTTCTGTTGAGCACATATGTAAGAAAATGGCATAGAATTTGATTGCTTTTTCTTACCACATAAACATAGTATTACAAAAGAAACAAAATAAACACTTCCAACTAATTTATAAGTTCATCTTACATAAATCTTCATGAAATCACAGTGAAATAATATAAAAAGTTGTAAGATGTTCAGGTCTAAACTTCAGAGGACATAGGCAAAACAGATTTTTTACTGAGATGCCAGGAATAGGATAAGATTGTGGGAGAAAAGGAAAAAGTAGGTAATGTCTTTGAAAATGAACTTTTCTGTGGGAACTTCTGAAATTTTTATGGCAATTTACTTTTCCAGGATGTCCTGGTAACTAACCAGAATGCTTGATTCCCAGTCTCTAGCTATAGAACTACTCTATTTTCATTTGAGTCATGACAGAGAAGAGCATATTGCTAAATCACCTTCCTCTGGAAACTTTTAAAACAAATCTTAAACTTATAATGATAACATATATTTACCCATTAACAAGTCATTTATTCATTCAACATATTTTCATTAATATTTCCCAAATGAAGATAATACATCAGAAAGGCTATAGATAAAAGTAACTGTATCTGTTCTCAAGAAGTAGGAGCCAGAAAAAACTAAAATTTTGTTGAACCGAGTTAGTTGTAATGGTACTGTAGAGAAAGAAAACTTCTTTGAGGAAGTCAAAGATGACAAAGAAGAGAAATGTTTTGAGGTGAGACCTGGTAGTAGGTATCTGTCAGGCAAATAATGAGGAAAGCATTCCAGACAGTGCAGTAGGTATAAAGGCACAATATGAAACCAAATCTCATGGCTGAGATTCAGGCACTAGAACATTTCAAAGTTTCTGCAACCTAAAGTGGCATAGGCGTGAAGGAAAGGGTTACAAAAGATGAAAATTATTCTACTTTATACAAAGGAATTAATTTTTTCTGTAGACAATGGAACAGTGTTGAGAAGGGCAAGAACACGATAAACTTGTATCCTAGAAAGCAGTAATGGATAACAGATGGGTTTTCAGGGAATGTTTATATAAGACAACAACAACAATAAAATCTCCAAAAGAGTTTCTTAAATACCAAGTGCAGTCACTGTGGAAATACAGGAACTGAGTGATAGTTTGAACCCGAACAGAGCAGGGTGATGAATAAAAATGAAGGACAACGGACAGAAAGGAATGACTTTTTTTTTTTGGCTTGGGCAAAACAAGCAGATGTTGTCACCTACATACTTTTTAGAGAGCAATTGAATGTTCAGGTGAAAAGCCAGGGCTTGGGCTAAAAAACAATAAATTTGGAAATCATAAATTACATCTATGGCTAAAGGTAAACCTCTTCATGAAGAGCACAGAATAAGAAAAAGAGAAAAAGGCACAGAAATTATAGGAGTAGAGAAGGAAAGACAGAACAGGAGGAGCTGAGAATAAAAGTCAGACAACACCAGAAAGAACTCATAAAGAAAATCAAGGAAAATCAAGAATGTCAAATGATTTTTAGAAGGACATTTTTGAAAGGTGCACTTTATATTTTACGTGTAACCAGCTCTCTTTCTCTCTCATGGGTTTTCAGCTGTTTCTTTTCTTTGGGCATCGTGGTAAAGGGAAGTAAAAATTGGTCTGGCGCCAGGCTGGCCACCGATTAACAGCTGCATGATGTGGGCAGGTCCCTCTGGCTGGGCTCCCACTTCTTCCTAAGTCCAGAGGTTCCATTGAGCCATTGGTCTCCACACTGAACTCCGAGCTCTGGGAGTGTAACTGGGGGCCAGGGCATTCATGGTGAGGATCTGGAGATCCATGTTGGATAAGTCTGGAGCCTGAACAGTTAAGCCTAGAATACATGTTTGAGGGTGCTGTTGTAATGAATATGGTGCAATTAAAAGTGTTACGGCATTGCCATTAATTTTTATTTTCACAGTTTTCTTAAAATTAAGATGGAACTGAAATTTTTGATAAAAAAACAAAGATATGAAGGGCAAACCTAGAGTATTTGGTTGTAAAAGAGGATCAGTTAATACAAAAAAGAAAATGGTAACATTTTAAATCTTAGTCTCTGATAATAAAAATTATTCATATGTTTCAAAGAGTAGTGAAGTTAGCAAGAGATTTGAATTAGGGTAAATGAGTTATTCGTTATGTTTAGATAAGATATATAAAGATATAGATAACAGAAAATAATAGTTACATATTTAATTACACATCAAAAAACATACAAAATGATTATACCTGAGGGATGAGGAAGTCCAATTAAGTTCTTGCATTTGGGAAAAGTTTGAATGCCCTTGTCTTTCTACAATCATATCAGAGGTAAGTCGGCCACCAAACAAATCTTTTGCATTCTCAGTCTCTGGTGTTTCCTGCGTAAGTATATTTAGAAAATTATGTCCTTTCTTATAGGTAATTAATTCACCGATTCTTGGTAAAACTGAGTGGACTCATTTCTCCCTCCTCCTTGTTATCATTTAGATCTAAAGTTCCCCCCAAAGTCTCATGTGTGTGGAAGGTGACGGGATCATGACAGTTCCATTAGTGGATTTGTCCACTGATGCATTCAGTACCTCACTGTGCCATTAGCAGATGGGGCCTGGTTGGAGGTGGCCACTGGAGGTTGACCTGGCATGGGGCACTCTTATTCCTAGCACCTTCTTTCTCTCTCTGCTTCTTAGCTGCCATGAATTTAACACCTCTGCCTCTTCCATGCCCTCTGACATGCTGTTACTGTGTGTAAGTCAGACGACTATGGGCTAAAATCATTGCGGAATCAGATATTTTGTTCCAGCATCTGGAATGTGACTAAGTCATCCTCCTGTTAAGTACAGTGAACATACCTGCACATTACATATAAACCAAGCAAAGAGTACTGAAAGGTACAGAGAAGGCAGACCAGCTAGGGACTTTGAGGAGAAATGATACCATAGATTTTCTTTTTGCCTTACATTGTTAGACTGGGTAATGGGAGTAGCCGGAGACCCAGTAATACCAACAAGAGAAAATAAAACAAAGCACAGAGAAGGGCCTGCTTTCTGTAGTGAAAAGACTTTGAAAGGGGAAGTCTCACAAGACAGAACATTTTCAAACAATAATAGGTCTACTCCAGCTAAACAGCACAAAAAAATTGGTGGTCTGACCTCCATACCCAACAGAAAAAAACAAAATGGGCTGCCCACACTTGTCCAGCTCTGCATGGTAAGGCACTTCTGTATCCTCCCTTTGGTGAGGGTCAACTTGGACTTTTATCCACTCTCAGCAGTTACTACACTCCCATAAGCAAAAACAGAAATAAATAACACAGTGTTACTGAAGACCACATGATGAGACTGGATTCCCATTTATACCCAGTAGTAATGAGGAGCCTGTGCAACACTGTTGAGGCACTTTTGCCTCCCTGCTCTAGGATGAGTGAATGTGAAATAGTAACAAGGAGTCCCTTCCCTTCTAACCAGAATGAATCGATGGAGGCCTGGTGGGAAGCATGCACTCCCAGCCCCGCTCGGCAGTTAATGAAGCACACACCTTGTGGAGAATCGGGGTTTCTACCTCTGACTGACAGCAACTAAGTGGTACCCCAGCTTCGTATTGGTGCAGTGTTAAGACAGGTTTGCTGAAATAGAAGATTTCAATGATATCTACAGCCTGTGAAAATAACCAAAACGTCTAGACTAAAATAGAAAAATCTCTCACTATGCCAAGAACCAAAATAATCTCAGATCGAGCATGAAAAGGCAATCAAGAAACAGTAGCTCTGAAGCAACACAGATATTTGTAACTATCCAGAGAGGATTCCAAAGCAGGTACCATAAAAATGCTTCAACAAGGAATTACTAATATACTTGAAACAAATGAAAAAAAAAAAAAGAAACTGTCAGTAAAGAAAAAGCATCAGCAAAGAAATAGAGGACAAAAATAAGAATGAAAGAAAAAAAAGTAGAACTGAAAAATACTATAACCAAATCAATCCAATGATGGGCTTAATAAATGAATGGTGATCAAGTGTTTCTTGGCATTTTGACTAAGATCAATTTAAATGGTGAGAAAAAGGAAAAGTACTAGTAAATTTGAAGACAGAACAATAAATACAAATTACCCAATATGAACAAGAAAAAAAATGAATTTCACCTTACTGAGATAGCGCATATGCTGGATTTGTGGGACTGGAACAAATATTTTATATTCATAGCACAGGACTCATAGAAGGAGAAGAGAAATAGGGTATAAATAAAAAGTATTCAAAGGAATAATAGCTGAAAACTGTCCATAGACCTAAGATTCAGGAAGCTGAGGAAATTCAAAACACAAAATTTCCCAAGTCAATGCAAGGACACATAATCATAAATCACAGTGAAAATTCTGAAAAGTAATGACACAAAAAATCATGAAGGTAATGAGAAAAGAATACAATCTTAGAGCCAGGGATTTAGCTCAGTGGCATAAGCACCTGCCTGGCAAGTGTGAGGTTATGAGTTTGATCCCCAGTACCAAAAAGAAAAAAAAAAGATCTAATCTATAAGGGGAAAACAATTTGAATAACAGATTTATTATCAGGAATCATGGAACCAGAGGATGTACCACTTTTCAAATATAAAGTCAAGTAAAAGAACCATCAACCAAGAATTCTATATCCAGAGAAAATATCATTGAGAAATAAAAAGGGAAGTTGAGACATTTTCAGATAAAACAAAACTATGCAAAAATGTCACCAGAAGCCTTGTACTAAAATGGCTAAAGGAAATTCTTGAAACAAATAAATGGAATTTTAAATGCTAGAAAAGAAGATACAACAGGGTTTCTTCCTTTTACAGTATTTCCTAAATTATCTTTGAGTGAATTAAAAACCCAAGAAGCCAATTTGCCCTTCGGCAAGCCACTTGGGGCCCAGAGAGAAGCCAGATTGCCCCTCCCATGAGCCGACTAGCACGTGGGCTGAGAATCAACACCCCTCCACCCCCAATAAGCAACTGGCTGGTTCAGGTACAAAAACAACAGAATGCCTGTATTGTTTGATTAACTTTGCAGGCCTGGGGCCAATAGTCTGAGCATTTACTGGAAGGATAACATTGTGCAAATATGGGAGATTTCCTTCTGTCTTGTCTTTGTTTGTTTTTGCCCCTAGGGATCAAACTCACAACTTTGCACTTGCCAGGCAGGTGCTTATGTTGCTAAGTCCCAGCTCTGTCTTGCTTTTGAAATCCAATATTGTTCTTACTGCTTTGTTTTGTTCTGATTTATTGTTTTGCTTTATTCAATGTTCTGTTTTGATTGGTTTTATTCTGTGTTGTTTTATTTGATTTTACTATATCTGATGGGATGGATAACTATTGTGAAGATAACAATATATACTATGGCAGCCATTGTTGATTTCCCATTATCTTGCTTTAAAGTTCTGTACCACTTTTACTATTTAGTTTTGATTGGCTTTACTTTGTTTTGTTTTGTTGGGTTTAATTGTCTTTAAAATAAAAATTAAAAAAATACAATATCTGATTTAGTTCTCAAATGTAAAACTAACAGTGGGGAAGAAATAACCTTACAAAGAAGTAAAATTTCTACTCTTCTCCCAAACTGGCAAAAAATGTCAACATCATTAGACTTTAACATATATATAGATAATACTGACAGCAACTACTAAAATATAAATATATAGAGAAAAATTCATTAAAATATTATAAAAATAGAATTCTAAAAACAGTTAATCTACTCATAGGATAACCAAAACAAAAAAAAAACAGAAAGAAAACCAAAACAGAAAAAAAGATAAGAGAGTAAACTTACAATGACAAATTTAGCCCCTAACATTTCAATAATTACATTAAATATAAATGGTCTATATTCACCAATTAAAGATAGAAACTGGCAGTAGATCAATAAAATATGATCCAACTATATGATATGAACAAGAAACTTCAAATACAATGTATATGAAGGTTAAAAGTAAAAAATATAGCACAAAACATACCATGCTAACATTAATGAAAAGAAAGCAGGGGATGGATATGAAGATAAAGTAGACTTCAACCAAGGGATGGAAAATAATGAGAAATCTTTAATACATTCTCCATTTAAAGTCTAAATCCTTCCATATAGATTTCATGTCCATTATTAATTCATGTATTTATATTATACCTTATTCCACAAAGAATTTGTGGTAATTCATGGAAAAAAAAATATTCAAACTGTAAAGTACAAATCATTAATGAAGGTCCAGACTAAGAGCAATGTTAGTTAAAACAGATAAAAACCAGGTTAGAGTCAGACAGACTGTAAGATTTCACTAGGCTTCTAATACTGAACTCTAAATTTGGCATCAGGAGTTGAAGTAAAAAGGAAAACAGTTAAACAACACTTATTATCAGTGAACAAAACACAGTTTTCCCTTAGGAGGGAAAAGATTTTTTCCCCTATGCTTATTTCCAAAAGTACTTTCTTATGTGACCTTTCAAATAAGGATTCAGAAGTGGGAAGAATAAGATCTTCAACAATATTTTTAGAACAAAGGCAGTACTAGCTTTATGAAACTATCTTAAAAAACAATCGTGTGTGGACTCTAACAACTAAAT
Source organism: Hydrochoerus hydrochaeris (assembly GCA_004027455.1). NCBI lineage: Eukaryota > Metazoa > Chordata > Mammalia > Rodentia > Hydrochaeridae > Hydrochoerus > Hydrochoerus hydrochaeris. Next base: position 113,365 of record PVLA01003522.1, on the reverse strand, counting down.
GAAACCTAGTATTCAAAACTAGAGAGAATTTGTGTTTTTCAGAATGAGGATGGTTTAGAGCATTGTGAGGAAGGTCCTGAAAAACTCAGGGCAGAGATCAGCAATCTTTTCAGAGCAACTCAGAGTATGAAATAATCCTGAATTTCTCAATTCTGCAGAAAACCTGATGAGTTTTATTGTCTGATGGGCACTTAGTTGTCATGTACTTACCCTGTTACATGGAAATCAGGAGAATCCAAGCCTCCAAACGTTGCTTTTGTACTCAGTCCTAAATTGTTCTGTTTACAATTTGATAGTAACATTGCCATATTATATTTGTTGTTCAAATAGAGCTTCCTTTTTTTCAGGAAATACAAAGTTTTTTTTGTTTTGTTTTGTTTTTTTTTTTAGGACCGAGAGGATGGTGGGGTTCTAGAGCTTGGCTTTTCTATCCTGCCCCATAAATCAACTCTCTGGGTACAAATGTATGCATCATTTTCCCTCTCTTACCATCTAAATTTAAACAGTTAAGAATTGGAAAACATTTTAAAATCTAGATCTACAAGGAGTTTTGGAGACAGGTTTTAAGTTGTGGTATCATGCTAGTGATAAACTAATGTTCAAAATTATCATGGCAAATGAATATGTGAGCTAAACACCTTTGACCAATTATTTTTTTAAAAGATTTTATTTAAAGAGAAACAAAAGCATGTAAAGGGTAGAGATAATACAGAATTCCAAAAAAAGATAAACAATAAGAAGTCACTAGTTAATAAATTACATATTGTCCTCTTAGAAATAGTTGTTCAAGTTACAAAATTAAAGCATACAAAGTAGTCAAACAGTAAGTGTGTGAACAGCTATGCATGCATGAATCTCTGCATGTATTTCTATCCTTTCTGTATTAGAGGGGAAAACAAAACTTAGCAAGACAAAACAAAACAAATTCCTATAAAAACATGAAACCTAAAAGTCATATAAAACCACAGTACAAGGTGATCTACAATGATTACTGTGCTGTTTCTTATTATCTTCAATAGAATTGTCTATATCATCAGGCATAAATGAATATAGCAGTATAAATGAAAATAGCAGTACATAACAATATTAGTAAAAATAAAACATTGTAGACAGTATAAAACTTCAAAGGCAGGTAATAATAAAACCAGAGTGGATATTCTAGTGAATCTTGTCATCTTAAGTGCAGTTACCTATACTCTCAGACTTGATACTATCAATCATAATAGCTTTGAATAAAATCTATCAATACAAAATAGTGATTCAACAAACCAGATTCAATTACAATCAGTCATGGTAAAACTGTGTAGGTTTTACAGAGCTTTAGATTAAGTTAATAGGAAATTAAGGATGATTACCGTACTATATCCTGTTATTTTCAGGATTACGGTCTGTGCCCTCAAATCTAGTACAGGTAGAATGACTGGAACAGAATATAATGCATCTAAGCAGAGTAGTGTGAGTAATGTGTGTTTTAAATCCTGGTGCATTATTAACAATATAGTGTATCAAGGCCATCTATGTTAGAGTTTCTAGTTATCCTTCTCTGTCTCATTTCTGCTATGCTACTTTTTCTGCCTTGGTTTAGTTTTCTTGTTAATTCTACTGCCTGCCCCACTCACTGAGGCCTTTCTGCCACTGTTCCTAAAATTCTGGTATTTTTTTTTCTCTCTCTAGAATTTCCTTCAGTATTCTCTGCGGGGTTGGATTGGCAGACCTTTGACCAATTATTATCAGTTATAAAAACAACTTACAATTGAGATTCCATCCAAAGCTTTCAGTTCTGGAAGATGATATATTACAAACAACCGGTAGTTTTCTTGATTCCATACAATAATGTTCCCGTGTATGTCTAAAATGACCAAGTTGCATAAACCCTAGGTAATAAAAAGATAGACATTTATATCTCACTCCAGCATGATTTTTTCATTTTTTAAATTTTTTTTTGGTGGGTACCAGGAATCAAACTCAGGACCTTGTGCTTACCAGGTAGTTTCTGCACCACTGAGTTATATTTCTAGCCCCAAGTTTTTTTCAAGAGGCTAACCATTCCTTAAATTATTCAAATTACCTAGAATTTTATAGAATGTGTTTATTTTAATTTTTATTAGTACCTGTTTGCAGAACATAATGATTACATTCATTGTGGGAAGTTGGTACATATACACAACATATTTTAATTCTTTTTCATTCCCTTTCCTTCCCTTCTCCCCATCCCTCTTCTGTTTCCTTTCTCTTTACAAAAATCTATCTCTGTTTCCTATTATCTACATAAATTTATTCATATTTGGGGTTTCTCAGGTAAGAGAAACCATATGATATTTAAGCTAGTGTGTCTGATTTGTCTCACTTAACATTATGGTCTCAAGGCACATCCATTTTTTTTTTTGTACCGGAGTTCGAACTCAAGACTCTGTGCTTGCAAGACAGGCACTTATGCCAGTGAGCTAAATCCCCAGCCCCATTTTCCTACAAATGACTCAAATTTGTCCTTCATTATAGCAAAGGAGAACACCACTGTGCATAAATAGCACATTTTTCTTTATTCATTCATCTGTTGAACACATTGGCACTTTCAAGATTCAGTAATTTTGAGTTATGCTGCTATAAACATGGGTATGCATATATCCCTGTAATACGGTGTCTTCAATGCTTTGGGGGGAAGATATCTAGAAGAGGAATATCTAGGTCAAATGAAATTTTTAGTATTAGACTTTTTGAGCAATCTCCATACTTATTTCCATAGTGGTCATATTAAGTTTACATTTCTACCAACAACATAGAGGGTCTCCTTTTCTCTGCAGCCTCACCAGCATTTATTATTTGATTTCTTGATGATAGTCATTCTTCAGTGAGACCAAATCTGTGTTGTTTTTATTTGCATTTTTCTGATGGCCAGTGATGCAGAATTGGAGTGTTTTTCAGTGTTTTTAAATGCAAGGGTTATCTTTTCACACTACTACAATATAATTTTGTGTACCATGAGTATATTAATGGTCTGTGTTATATGATCAGAATTCTTTTTAGGATTAAAATATTATTTACCAGAGGTAAAGTCTTAGAGGGAACACTGATATATTTAGGACAATGTAAGGAGCAATCAAAATGTCAAATATTTACAAATGCTTAGTTTTAAAAATTTATTACAGTAAAAAGCATTATCATTAATCCCCCTGAGAATTCTGCTTCTTGCTTCAGACATACTTATGAAACTGTCCTTGCCACTTTCTGGAGCAGTTCAAGGAAGTCTTATGTGTCTTCACAAAGTGGAATAAAAAATTGAGTGAATGATGTTGTTGAGTGCCGTCCAATGAGAAGGCAGGATCATAAAAGCACTGTAGTGTGCTCTCATCTACCGTATTCGTGGGATGGTACATGAAACTTCTTGCTTTTCCCCAAAGCCAAAATCAGTTCAGGCTCGCAAGGCACCGTAACAGCACAATTAAGGCACTCACCAAAGAGGACTCCTAGAACTGCTTCAGAAAGTGGCAAGAACAGTAGGCTGAGTGTGTATGAGGCAAAGCGGGGTTGGGGGGAATCTGAGGGGGATTAATAGTAATGTGCTTTTTACTGTAATAATTATTTTTAGAAATTGTTAAATATTCATTGTATTTTCCAATCACACTGGATATACTTCGTTTATGGAGTAATGGCCTATCAAATAATATATACATGGATGTACAGATATAACAGGTATGAAAGACATTGCCATTTGAAAAAAAGATAAAACTAGAGTGCTTTTGTCTTCTAAGGAGGGCAGTAAGATTCATTAAGTGAAATGTGCTTTCTTATTAAGCCAGACCCTTTGATGTATTTTGCTGTGAAGGCAGGACCCTAAGTAGGTGAGAACAGGAGAGGTTAAAACAAGAGAGTTAAGTCTCTGTGTCATCATAGGGAATGGCTTTTTTGCTACTGATGCAGATGGTTGGTTTGCTTCTGTAGCTATCCTGGAAGAAAAGAAGGGGAGATGTCTGAATATGAGGAAAGACAGCAAATGTGCGTGGTTTTTTATAGGGAATAAAAGTCCTAGGAACATGGTATTAGTAAAATGAGAGACCAGTGTCAGACTCACAGAGGGAGGAAGTGACCACTGAACTTAAGAAACAACGAAGCTGCATGTCCTGTGTATCTTAGGTAAGCTCCGAGTCTGTGTTGTAGAAAGCGTTTAGTGACAGCAGTTACACAGTACCCTCAACCTCATGCTGCCCTCAGGAGAGTTGAGGAGAATAAATCTGAGCAGAAAGAGTTGGAACTACTGTTTCCAACAGTGAGAGAGAATCTAGAGTTGTACTAACAAAAGAGAATGTTAGAAAATCTTGGCAGTATTGAAGATGTACTTGTTAGGAGGAATGGGTTTTTTGTTAGTTTGAGAATGAAAAAGTTACTCCAGAAATTTATGTAATTGTGACCATTGATTGTGGTTACACACACACAATATATATATATATATATATATATATATATATATATATATATATATACTGAAAATGCACACTTAACTTTATTATTTTAAATTTATTATATATATTTTTCTACATTTTCCAAAATCTGAACAGTGAACATATTTTATTTTCATAGTATAAACAATAAATGTTTAAAAAATACAAAGAATGAATACCCCAGTTGGTCACCTTTAAATTGTAGATCTCCTGATTGATAGCAATATAGTTATTGCTGATGTATAATTCAATTAGGGTAAAGGTTTTTTGTAAACCACTCAGTGAAGTAATTCTGTTGTTCTCCAGAGAAAGGAAGTGAAGATGCAACATGTTATCAAAAGTATGCTTTTCCAACCCAGTCAGAAGGTTGTTATTTATGCTGAGGCGAGTTAATTTAGTCAGCTTGGAAATGCCTAGAAAACAATAAGCAAATTCATGGGAAAATTCATGTGCTTTTGAAAGGCTGATTTTAAAAATAAGTGATCATTTCACTGAACACTTTTTCTAAGTTCTAATAGTTTTAAGGATGCTGTAGTTTTAACCACCAGTGCTTTGCCTTTCTGTTTCAGAAGGCTGTGATCTTGTACACAAAGTCCCATGCCATACACCACATTTTAATATTGGATTTTTAACTAGGTCTGCTGTTCTGTTAAGAAAAAGCAATACAAAGGAAATATTTATTTTCTCTCTCTAATAATTTTTAGAAGTGTGTTTAATTAAGACTTTCACCTTCATGACAACATAAATCTCCAAATAATTATTAGTCCTTGTTTTAAAACATCAAGAATCTATAGTGCAAAACTCAAGAAAGTGATTCATTATGAAATCATCTGTCAAAGAGAATTGTTTAGCCTCTTTCTGCCACTGTATGCTTCGACGCATTCTAAGATTTAAGTTCTGAAAATGTCTGAAAATGACGCCTCTCTCCAGGACCTACTTCTACAGATACTACATACTGTAAGCACTTTTAATTTGTAGGCAGGATAGCTCAGGAGCAGGGTAAGAGTGTTTGAGTCAGTGCTGGTTTTAACTAGACTCGTGATGACACATGCATTACATAAGTTCTGAGCCTCAGTTCCCACATCCATTAAAGTGACTAAAATGTGCTTCTAAGAGGTTATGGAAGGGCTGAAGATTTAGCCAGGCAGCACAAGTGCCTGCTTGGCAAGTGCAAGGTTATGAGTTTGATTCCCAGTACAAAAAAAAAAAAAAAGTTATGAAAATCAATGGAGTTATTTTTGAAGAGAGAATAAAAGGAAGTTATTAGCAAGTCATAGAAGGTTTATTTTTATTTCTTTTCAGATTCACCATATTAAATAAGGGTAAGAATAAGACAAGCCTGGACAAAAGTTTACAAAATATATGTATGTATATATATTCCAGAACATGTACTCTAAATCTTGGTGGAGGGAGGCAGGAAAAACCTCTTCTATTCTCTCTGGTCCAACAAGACATATTTTAATACTTAACTTTAAACAGGAAAAATATATTGGTCTCATTATTATTAAGACATTACCTAAAGCTGTTTAAATTGTATTTGTGGATCCATATAAAAGTTATATATAGTACATCTGATTTTCAATCTCCAGAGAATAGTTTTTTATTTTTGTTAAAAGCCTTAACATTTCCAAATGTGACCTTAATTTCATATTTTGGCAAATGAACTAGGCTGTTTTATCTTATTCAAAAAACACCTCATTTGTCCATTTATGGAACTGTATCCTTTAGGTCTTGGTAACAGACGGCTACTGCTAAGACAGAGGACTGGGACCGAAGTCAACTTGCTACATTAACTAGTTTGTCACAGTCCCACCTGATAGATACTTAGAATACTCTGCTGAAAATTTTCTTGGAACTTCTGTAAAGCTCTTGTCCAGGGTGACTAATTTTTCAGGCAGGCTACTTAGGCATCTTACAGATTTTGAAGTTCTCAAGTACCTTACCTTCGATCTTTGAGATGCTGTTTCCGTCGAGTGTGAGCTCTTCCAAGTTGACACAGGACTCCAGGCCCTCCATTTTAGTCAGGTTATTATTGCTGAAGGATGCCCACTTTAAATTTTCCAATTTCTCTAAATTTTTTATTTCAAAGAGATGCTGTCCATCTAAATTTAAGGCAGTTATCTATACAATAATTTACATTGTGTTACTTCTGAATCTTGTAAATAAATTCAATCAATAAGATTTAAAAAGGTTGATGAAATAGTAATTCAAATTTGATAGATACCAAAAGAATTCTTTCGGTAACTAAAAAACTGCAAAGCCCTTGCCTTACCCAAGTAAAATGTGACAGGATTATAGTTCCAAAAGCGGTTTTGTGGTACTATGAACCCGGATATGCTGTGTGGTTCCCACTGCAGTGACGAGCGAGTCCCAGCTGCTAGGAGCACTGTTGACAGAGACTTCAGCTGCTGGTTCTGGGGAGCTGCCTCAGCTGCTCCTCTCAAGGTCATGCTCCTTCCCAGGCTGGTCCACAGCTAACAAGGGGGACAGGCGCAGCCTGGCTACCTCAGTCCTACTGTGACTAACTTGAAGAGCTGTTCTAACTACGGAAAGAATTTCCATGGGGTCAGCCAAGGCTGTTCCTGGGCCTAGCCTGTAGGTCAGTATCAGTACACATCCCCTCATAAAAACAACGCCACTAACACTTTCCATTTTCAGGAGCTTCCCTTAGCCTAGTTTCTGTGAGTTCCTATCTTCTGTGAGCCCAGTTCCTATCTACCACGCAGGCTGCAGACAGAGGTGTGGTGAGTTCAGGGGACCTCATACTGTAAGAAGCTGGCAGTGCTCTCTGACCTTTGCCCTTATCCTTGGCTGAATTCTGACCCATTCCCCTATTCTCTCACCAACATTCTTGGTCCCTTGCCGCCTAATTTTAGCTTCATCTCTAGTTCCAGTCCTTTAAAGTTTGCTGGCCTACTGTGACATACATCAAAACCCGCCCTTACTTTGCACTATGTCTTCACTCAGATCTCTAGTTCTGTGGTAACAAGAGTTAAGGCCTACTCCCTGCGACATCTATCCATGTCTTATTACTTTACTTTTCAAATGGTCTTAAATTTATTTTTTTTCCTAATAGTAACATTGTCTCTTTTATTTTCTAATCTTATAGAGAAGAACAAACTTAAAATTGTATATATCTAATATGCACAGTTGCTGAGGACCAGCTTAATGTGGTATGGAGCAGGGAATAATTAATATTAATAAATTGGCACAAAAATAAAATAAGAGCTGGGCATGGTGGTGCATGCCTGTAATCCTAGTATGGATTACATGTAATCCTAGGAGGATTATTGAGGGTTCAAGACCAGCCTGGGCTACCAAGTGAGCTCAAAGCCAGCAAGTACTGCACAGCAAGACCCTGTCTCAGAAAGACTAAATAAATAAATAAAGAGCCTGTCCGAGGCCTACAGGATTTGTGGCCAGAATCCTGGATGGCTTAACGACAGACTAATCTTTAAGTGAAAGGTTAGAGCTGAGGCTAGGAAACAGTCGGTGAGGTTCAGTGCCTCATTGCAAGGTAACATGGCAGCTGAGGGCTTTGACTCATTCAAATCCCTCTTAGCTCAGTAGTCCAGTCAGTAGATAATTAGACTACTGGTTAACCATGATCTGTTCCTGTGTGCTTTTCCAAAAAAGCATTTTTCCTCAATCCTTGAACCTTGATTGTGTCAGCAGTTCACCCCTACCGCTTCCTGCAGCCCAGCACTATACCCTGTAATCGTGCTGTGCACCTAATAAAGCCAAGGACAGCCTGCCCGTGTCCTAGCCTGTCACTGGGCTCTGGTCAGCCTGGTGTCCCTTGTAGCTAAGAGATATGTTTTGTCTGTGTTTTATTCTGTCATAGTACCCCTGAACAGGAGATCAGTGGTCCTAGGCCAGGGCCCCGATTCACAGCTGCATTTGATATGTATATATTTGAATTACATGGTGCATAATCTCAATCACATGTAGAACCCAATTAATGCAGATCTCAATTAACATACAAGCAGAGGGCAGTGTGGTGATTATCAGAGACTGGAAACAAGAGGAAACAGAGATATTGGTCAAGGAGCCGACATTTCAGCAATACAAGGTAAAGCAGTTCAAGAGATTTAATACACGATACAATGACTAAACTTAAAGACACTGTATGTTTGAAATTTGCCAGAAAGATGTATCTTAACTGGTCCTTGCCTGCTTCATTTTAATTCACCTCTTCCCATTTTCTGCTCCTTACCTGTTTGTGCCATCTTTTATGATATGCAGACCAAGATTGACTTTAAAAATTAATTCAAATTAAGCTTTTATATTAGGTTTAATAAGTCTTTACCTTAGAGTACAAGTTTCCACTCAGATGTAAATATGGTCCTAATTTTGAAATCTGTGTCAGAATTTTGGCAGAAGGCCATATGCTTAGTGTCCGTGGTCTCTCCTCTTTAATACTAGAGTGTCGTAAGATACATGACTAATAAGATAGAAAAAAAGGTGAATAAAAGAAATAACAGAGGTTCATTTATACATAGTTTATACAAAGTATTATTTCCATTGGAATTCCAATTTCCAATAAATAATTTTAAACATTCCCTTTGCCTTAAAGTATTTTCAATATCTGGATATATTTTAATTATTCATTTAATTGCTTAATAAAATATAAACTATTTTAATATTTTATTACAATGTAAAATAATATAAAATTGATAAAACTTTGAAAAGAATTACTAGAATATAAAAATATAAAATAATATAAAATATAAAAAATAATATATTACTAGAATATAAAAATATAAAATAATATAAAATTGATAAAACTTTGAAAATAATTACTAGAATACAAACACCCATACATGGCAGTCACTCACAAAACCAGACTGAGAGCTAGAATCTTCCTGATTCCCTATGAGAATTCCCCATCCTAAGCTCTTTCTTCTCCTTTGCCTTAGAAGTAACCCTTATTTCAATTTTTTTCTATTATTCACTTGCTTTCTTTATAGTCTATATTTATGTCTATAAAGAATATATTTAGCCTTAAGTATATGTGAACTTTACATAAACCAATGTCTTTTATTCTGCTTTTTCTCCAACATCATGTTCACAAGGTTAATTAATCGATGCTTCTACCGTGTGTGTAGCTGGAATACATTCACACTACTGCTATGCAGCATTCCCTCAGTGACTCTCCTGATGATGAGGACCGAGGCTGACTCGGTTTCTTTGTAATTATGAACAGTTGGTTAATACGCTCTCCTGTATATTCTTGTGCATACCTCTTGGTGCATATAGGCAAGAGTTTCTTCAGGGCCCAGAGCCCTAAGTAAACATGCTCAATATGGGATGTGTATGGGTTTTTTTTTTCCCAAACTCTTTCCCAAAGCAATTGTACCAATTATAAGTGCTACTTCATATTCATGCTGTAAGCTGATGTCATCAGGCTTTAATAATTGGTAGGTCATTATGATAGTCATGTTCATTTTCTTGAATACTGATGTGGTGATCTATACTGTCTTAAGTTAACTGGATGCTCTAATTTTCTCTCCAGTGAAATGTTTGTTCAGTTTTTTCTGTTCTCTTGGTTGTCGCTTTCCTTTTATATTCTAGATGTGTAAAGAGTATCTTCTGACACTGTGTAGTAAATTTGTATGCCCAGAATTACTTTGTCTTTTTTACTTTCTTTGTGGTCTTCTTAGAAGAAAATCCAATCTTTTGTGGTCCATGATCTTTGTTTTAGACCTAATAAATTCTTCTTTAATTCAATATCTTAATGATACTCTCTGATATTTTTTTCTAAGATGTTTTTGGTTTTGCCTGTGCAGTTAGGTGTTGGATGCATTTGTGTCAGTCCCTTTTGTTAAACAGCCTCCTTGACCTGCAAAGGCAACTCTGCTGTTTTTCAAGTTTCCACAGATGTATGGGTCTCTAACAGGTTTTCATTCTATTCTATTGGTCTATTTGTCAAAGTGCATCATTGTAGGATTTTTTTTATTGTAGTGTACATCTCCAGGTTCCTACATATTCTTCAGGAATGTTATTTATATTTTTATCAACAAAAAGGTTTTTCACTTCATTTTGAATAGATCAAAAACAAACACTAGTGTACAATTTTTAAGGAATTAATATTTAAATATCCCACAAAAAGTAAGGAGCTAGATAACTAAAGTGGAGATGGTGAGAATACTGAAACTATTTTGGCTAAAGTACAATATTCTTAGTCTGGATAATGAAGGTATATCCTCCACCATGTTGATAGCTTTTGTTTTTTTCATTCAGACATGTATAATGTTGGTACTAAGTAGATGATTCATTAAATAGTTTATTGAGGCCCTCAGCTCACCTGATCCTCAGAAACTTGTTTATTTTCATGCAGATTCTACAAAGGACTCTGGTGACTAGAAAAAAAACAGTTATCCTAGAACAGGGATGGCGAAGCTCTGGTACACATGTGGCACCCAGCTGTTTGTCATCATTGAAAGCTCTGAAAGGTTTACCATCCCTGGCCTAGAAGTATTTCTAGAGTAGTGTTCAGAGTTGTTAACAAGAGAATCCATATAACTACTTGATATTTAAATGGTGGTACATTTGAACAGAAGACAATCAAGTGGCACCGCTGCTAATTTTTAATTAACTACTAAGAGGGAATATGAAATCTTAAAGATAAAAAACTAGTATGGAAAACATTATTTGTATGTTCCAAATAGCACACAAGAAATGTCACATAGTAGAATCCAACCTGAGTGATTTTCGTTCCAGTAATAAATTTTAGAGCTGCAGTCATTTCTTCTTCAGAGATGAGGAGTCCGTCTAAATGTGTAAGGGTCTTTAATCTGCCAATAACACTCAGCCTCAACGTGGCTGGCTTGGGAAAAAGAGCAAAAAGTTAATTTTTGCAAAAGATTAAATAGATTATGAATGTTTCTTCATTCCTTTCTATATACTTCAAAACATTATGGTGTAAACTCATACACCTTATTCACCAGATCTAGTACCAAGCAATTTCAGGCTCATCTCCAAAATCAAAATATCATGAAAGATAAATGTTCTGAATCAATTCAGGACACAAAGCAGCTAAGACAGTGTGACTAAAGACACTCGTGACAGAGGACTTCTGGAACTGCTTCAGAAAATGACCAGAATGATGGCATAAGTGTGTTGGGAGTGAGGGAGAGGGCGCTGAGGGAGGCTAAGAGCAATGTGTTTTTTACTTTAATAATTTAAGATATCTAAACATTCACCGTATTTTTCAATCATACTTGTATATCTAAAATTTAAGACTTAATTTAATTAAGCTGAAATTAAACGGTAATGAAGAATACTCTGTTTCATTTGTAAGTGGATGGTTCTCCTCTCAGGAAAGTGGGAATCCCATGAACTGCTGAAAAGTGACTGGTGACAGGAGTTAGTGAACAGCCACAGCTACCACTGTGGGTCGCAGTGGCAGGAAGCTAAAAGGGCTATGTGTCATCACTAGGTTCTTCAGTCCCTGATACACCAACTGGGAGGTGGCCAGGGGCATAGTTGTATTATTATTATCTAGGAAGTCTTCTCTGGCAAAAGAAAAATATATTTCAATTATACTGAGCTTAAAAGTAGAAATACAACAATATAAATTGAATAATATGGCCAATTTAATAAAACAAATTGGTCTTTAGTGCTTTTTAAATTGTGGAATACAGCGTTATATATATCTTTCAGAAGCAGAGCAAGAAAGATGCTTGGAAGAACAGTTTGAGGTTTATTTTAAATACTTGGAGATGTACTTAAACATAACCATAGAAAATCTAAATTACAAATTTTTATGACGATAAAAAATAATGTTCAAACAAATTTCCTTTACACAGAAAATAAAACTTCATAATGCAGGTTATGGTGGGTGATTTTTGGACCTAAAATAGAGAAGAACAATGCAAAATGAAAATGAAAATTGTAAAACACGTTTCTCAGACATTGATTAAGATATATCATAATCAAATTGTTTCCTCCTTAATAATATGCTTCTGTCTGGGTTCTTGTACTTCATTACACACAGCTATGAAAACTCTTTGGAGGTTTGCAAATGGCAATGACATAAACTACTCTTAGAGCAAGGTTTTGTTTTTCACACTGAATGTAAATTTTAATTGTAAAGCAAGAATATTACCAAAACATGTTAAAGTTTTTTGGCAACTCATCACATCATTGCAAGAGACAAATCTGACCTTAAGTTTAACATATGAAAAACTTAAATTAGACAGTTTGTTCATATGGGACTTAAAATATGTTTAAAAACAAACCTTGGAATAAAACCAGCTTCTATCTTGAAATAATTGTGCATAAAAATAACATAAAATCCTGAAGCTGAGTGGGCAAGAGTGACCTAATTGCTAACATGTTCTCTTCACTTAGAAATATGGGTGGAATCTCCATGAGAGCTTCAGAACGGCACAAAGGGGAGGAACGAATGCCGATGGTGATGTTCTTACAGTTTCAGAGGTTACAAAAAGTCTGACACAAAAGTACAACCCTTGATTCACTTGATCACTATGCGTTATGAAGGACTTACAAGATCTCTATGAAAACACAGTTTGCCTGTTTCTGGCTTTGTTGAATAGCAAAGTAGTGAGAAAATGGCTTTGAAATCAGTGTGTGCTTTTTCATAGCCATGTCTGTTGCATACCTTCTGCCACGGATTATGTTGAATATTAAGGGTGTGAAGGCTTGTGGTATGTTTGCATAACACATTTATTTCATCTCCAGACTTTTTCAGTTGATTCCAGCTCAAGTCTAAGTGCCTCAGTTTCATCAGACCTCTAAATCCCTCAAGGGTGATCACACGGTTATGGCTTGCATCCAAATATTCAAGGTTATACTGCAACACATAAAATAGAAGTGATGCTGAGAATCATGATCTGTATTTACATAATTCTTTTTCTCATTTTTTAAAAATACTTCACATAGCCAAGTGCCATGGTGTATGCCTGCAATCCCAGCACTTGGGAGGCTGAGGAAGGAGAATCATAGTGAGTCAGAGGGCATCCTGGGCTACATAAGAGAGTTCAAGGCTGGTCTGCAGTACATAACAGGACCCTATTTCAACCTACTCCCCAAACGACTTTGCATGCTTTCTTATAATGGCCACAGAAAAATCTTTTCCTATGTAGAATTTTGTGTCCATTGAACATTTTCAAGGTCATTACATATTCTTCAAAATCAGCTTTCATGATTGCATAATAATATAATTTGTGGATTATAATAATTATGTAAACATTCTATGAGGGACCTTTCTGTTTCTAATTGGTAGCAACACTACAGCAAATACCAATGAAAATGACACTTTTACAGCAATATAGACATTTTTATGGAAAAGATATTTAGAAATGTGAATTATAGTACTGGGAATTTCTGTATTGCTTTGTTTTTCATCTGTTCTTTGAGGCACGATTTGCTATGTAGTTTAGGTCATTTTGAACTCACCACATATCCCATGCTGGCCTTGAATTGCAGCAATCTTTCTGCCTGAGCCTCCTGAGTGCTGGGATTACCAGTGTATGCCATCATACCCAAGGATTTTTGTATTGCTAAGAGTTTTAAAAACATTGCTACATAGCTTTCAAGGAAGTCTGTATCAATATTTTCTTCTAACAATAGAAAATTAGAATACTCAGGTCCTCAAATACTCATCGATGCACTTGCTTTGCTTCAATTTATCTTTCTTACCAGGTAAGTTGAACATCTTTCCATGTTTTTATTAGTCATTTAAAATTTTTTTTGTTTGTTACATGTTTTCTCTTTTTCTATTTATTCATATACTTATCTTGCTTGTAAACAAGTAATTTGCAAGACTTTTGTTACTTATGTTTGTTGCAAATAAAATTTTCTTTTAAGACATAATTAATTCAGATTCAGGACAATAAAGATGATAAAGAGAACTTTAAGAAGTTACTTTTTTAAAAACTTACTTTACAGTACAGCTTTTAAAGTAAAACATTATAATATATTAAAACTAAATGAGAGGAAGTCAGCCTGCCTTTCCTGTAAGTCAGGGGAGGCTTGACCCGGGAAAGAACCATAAGTTGTTAGGCTTTTCTGGCACAATAGGGAGGCAAAGAAAAGGAAAAAAGGCCTTTCTTGAGGAAGTGGAGAGGAAAGTACAGTTCACTAGGAATGCTCAGCTCACTGGGCCTCTCTGGCCAGAGACAAAGGGAACTGAGGTACATAAGGACTCTGGCCAGAGGCGGAGTCTGGGGGTGGGTGTTAATGATGTTAGGGACTGATTGGAGTTTTCTTGGAGCATGTGAGAAAGAAAAGAGTAAGTTATAACTGGGGTTGAGGGAAGAAGGAGGAGGAGGAGGAAGTCATCAAAAAGGTAAGCTCTTGTTCTTTTTTTGGCCTTTGGCCATGTTGGACCACATCATAATGTTCAATAATTTATACTCAGGCAGAAACCTTTCACAAGTTGGCCTGCCTTTCCCATGAGCCAGCAGAAGCTGTGAGCCAAGAAAAGAACCAAGAAGTCAGTCTGCCTTTCTTGTGAGCCAGCTGGCATACAGGCTGAGACACAAAAGGAGCCCCCACCAACCACCCGTTCCTCCCTCCATGTAGGCAACTGGCTGATTCTGGGATGATAGCAGCTGAGGAGAAAAACAACTTAATGCTTGTATTGATTGATTGACTTTGTAGGCCTAAAGCGGGTTGTCTGAGCATCTGTTCAGAGGATAACAATATGTATTATAGCAACTATGGGAGATTTCCTTCTGTCTTGTTTTTGAAATTCTTGTTTTCACTGTTTTGTGTTGTTCCATTTTATTGTTTTGGTTTATTCCCTTCAAAATAAAAAAAATAAAAAAATAAAGATAAGAATAAAATAAATAAGATTTCTTCATAACTTAATAAAAACAATGCCCAGTTCACCATAGAATTAGGCAACCCTTTATAAATGCAGTTTGTATTCCTGGAATAGCACTTATTGTAGGAGTTCAGATTTCCAGAGGTAAATTCACAGATCATCAAAAGTTAAAAAAGGTCTGTAAACCAAACAGAGCGACTGACTTCTTACTCTCATAAGTAAGCATAGGTAAGTTTTTTTTAAATTTTTATTTAAAGAGAAAAAAAAAGCAAAACAGAAAAAGGGGTAGAAACAATACAGAATTTCAGGAAAAAAAAAAGTAAGAAATCACTAGTTGATAAATTACATATTGTCTTCTTAGACCTAGTTGTTAAAGTCACAAAATTAAAGAATACAAAATTAAAGAATACATTCAAACAGTGAGACTGCAAAGAAGTTCAATGATCCAATAACAACTTAGCAACATGGTTATCAATCCTACACTCTCAAACATACATGCAGCCATATTCTCTAGAGCACTTTCTTTTCTTCTTTTTTAATTTTTAAGTCCATTATCTGCTCAGTTATATCCTGTTTCAGGTTGCTCAGTACCTTACTGACTTGTTTTGTTGTTGTTATATACTTTTAATCACCTTATATAATTCCGTTGTATTGTTTTTGAGTTTCTCCTCATCCATGATCCATGGATTAGCTTTGGTGGAGTTGGGAGATTTTTGGAGGTATTTTGTTACTTTCTAATCTACTTTTTTTTTTTTTGAAGGTAGCAAAATACAGCAGAACAAGACAGAACAAACCCATGCGACCGCACTGCAATAAAACTACCACAGAACCTTAGAGCAGGTCACCAGGACACAAGCAATGGGCTCAATAGTACAGCCCATTTTGTTCACATTAGCTGTTCTTTGAATCAATAGAGGAAAATGGAAGGAAATATATAACTTTTAAAAATAGAATATTGAATAAAGCAGTACCATTAATCAAAACTGATCAAAACAGTGATAAAAATATTTGCCTTCAAAGAGATGGTAGAAGGAAATCCCCCTTACTTGCCATGCTGTATACATTCATCCTCCAGAAACATACTCAGACCGCCGGGGCCTACTTGCTAACGGGGGGGTTAATGGGGGGAGGATCAATGTCTGATTCTTAGCCCGCCCACTGGCAGGGCCCCAGCTGCTTACCAGGGCGGCCAGTAGGTCACCTGTTCTCCAGCGCCCAAAGTTCCAGCATGATGCAGAGCTTAGGAGTCGCTGATAGTTCTCGCTGTGGCGTGCCAGTGGCTTGCCAGGCCACCAGCTGCTCACCAGGGCAGCGAGTAGGCCACCTGTTCTCCAGCGCCCAAAGTTCCAACGTGATGCAGAGTTCGGGAATCAAGTTTTTTTTTTTTTAAAAGCTATAATTTACTGTCATTGTTATTTCTTCAACAAAAGGCTACTTCCCAGTAAAGTATGAAAGGTATAAGCTTAAAAAAATATTTTAAATAAAATCAATTTATTTTTGTAAAACTACTCCATGGCTCTTCTTTTCCCATTCTGCATGATAGAGTGGTGGAGTCTGTCTCCTTGTGACCTCTGCCTGCAGACTGGCATTTGGGATTACACATACCATGAAAAGATAACGGGCACCTTCCCTAGAGAACAAGGGTGGGATCTTCATTCTTGTATCCTCAGGAAGTCAGTAACTATTCATGGGATAGTATTCTCACTTTTAAAGTCAGGTTTTTCTGTTCCAATATTTATTTGTGCATCAGTTTAAAAATCTGCCTTAAGTTACAGTATAGTTGAATTTAAACAGGTCAAAACCATTTGTAATAATAAGATATTTAAATTTCTCAGAAATTCTAATTCATTCTCTTACTATAAACTGGTTATCTTTAGTTGTCAGAAACACCTTAACAACAGAGTCCTCATTCAGTAAGGTGAGACAGGGAGTGCTGTTCAATGAAACATTAGGGGTGTAAACTACACTGAGGTTGTGATTAGCCATACACATCTGTCATCCTCTAGTCAGCTCCAATTGCAGTGGAACTATTTTCAGAGAAAAAAGGACATCCCTAGACCTTTCTTTTAGAAACTCTTTTTTCCTGATACTATAGTTGAGGCAAATGAATGATAGACATGCAGCTTAGTATATAACTTGTTTAGAATGCTAAAATATTCCATAAGAGTGATACAGCATGTCTATTTAGTTTTGCACTGTTTGTGAAGCTCGGTCCTTCCCCCACATAAACAAACTCTTAACTTGGGTATACATAATACAAGGCCAAAATGATGAACACCACAGCAATAACACATTTTCTTTCTGCTATGCAGTAGAACCAAATTAACTAATTTACAGGAGAAGCACCAAAGGGTAAGGAAATTGTCCTTATCAAATATATACTTAAGGGAAATGTTAGAAAAAATGAGATATCCCCAGGAACAGTACAGATTTAGAAGATAGGAATTTCAAATGGATGATTAGAGTATAATTCTTTATAATATTGGGATAAACACAATATTAAATACAAGTTCAATACTAGTTCTTATTGGAGAATACAGAGGCAGTGGAAGTATAGGTTTTCAGTTTCTCTGAGCCCCCACATAAAAAAACAGCAAATAGATAAAACTAAAACCCTATTTTTTAAAAAAATCAACAACAAAAAAACACTCACTAAGTGTATTCAGTAAGCCCCACAAAAAATTGGTAGAGATGAGCCACTGACAAGCACTAGACCTAGAGCTGCGTGGTTGCTGGACCCTGCTGATTTGCTTGCTTAAGACAAAATCAGACGCCCTTCTTTCCATACTCTTCTGCAGACTGACAAGTGGATCTCTAGGTTGGATTAGACCCAATTCCATTTCTTTGGCAAGAATACTATTTGACAATACCATAGGAAGAACATAATATCCAGCTCATTTTGTGATGCCAGAAGCCATTGATTAATTGCTAACTGTATATTTAATTCTCATCACCAGTCCTTATGCGAATATGTCTCTAAACATTTTGAGCAGGCACTTACGCTGTTGAGCTAATCCCCCGGCCCTGGAATATGTCCTATTATAAACCATAAAAATGGCACATAGAGACAATATCAAAGAACTGTGTACCTCCAGGAAATGGTGTGATGGTTCATACATTGTGTCAACTTGAGAAGTTTAGAAGTATAAGAGACTCAGTAGGGAGCCAGGATTCTTACTTTGTGAATATCCTCATCCTGTGCAAGAGGAGGGCACAGAGATTTTATGAGTGCTACCTCTGCCTGGCAGGAGTAAAGGGGAGTGTGGCCTACATAAAGTATAAGGGAGGAAAAGAGGTTTGCTCTTCTTTCTCTCTTGCTCTGGCTGCTTTTGCTGGCTGCGGCCTTGAAGAGATGCCCCAGTGTTCTGCCACCCTGTCTTGGAGCCAGCTGATTATGGACTGAAACTTCCATGGACAGTGAGCTAAATAAACCTTTCCTTGCTTCATTTTGGATGTTGGGTATCTTGTCTCAGAAATGAGAGAAAAGAATCCAAGACTGCAAGGGGACCAATTTCTTATCTTGAACATTTATAAAGGTAAATAAGAAAGTGTTTATTCTGCTATTTCTATATGAATGCTACCACTGGATAATAAAATAATAGATAAGGAGAAATAATAGCTTTGTAAAATTATTCAGAAGAAAAAGAAATGATAGAACAGGAATAACACCACTTTGTGATCTCCAATGAACTAATGTATGCAGTCGTTGAAGAAGGCATGTAGGGATGTATCAAGCAGATCAGAACGGTCAAGGTTGCGGGAAACTATTTGGGTCAGAAAGCCCAAGTATTTAAAAACAATAGAGAGTGAATGAGATGAAAAGAAAACTTTTAAATGAAAAGAGATGTAAAAAGCATAGTAGAAGGGTGATTTGTGAGTAGTGAGAATATGTTTTGTTGTTAGATTACATTTCTGCTTTTAGACACTGCATATGTGCTGCCTCTGAAAACATAATAAATCGTAATAATTAGCTGCAACAAATAACTGACAAAAAAAGAGACAGTACTTTTTTGAATGGCGAAGTTAAATACCTGTGCTAGGGATGTACACTCGAGTGACAGAACTAGTTGGGAAAAATGCAGGGGAGAGGATTACTACAGAGGTCAGTGCAATGATTTCTTACAGAGAGAGGGAAGCAAAGGGTTCATATGAGGAGATTTTTTTCCCCAGGTTATGAATTCTATGTCTTGACCTGGATGCAGGTTTCAAGCACGTTTTCTTTACAACAATGTTCCATGTCATGTATTCGTTGTATTTAGTTTTCTGTATTTTTTTTATTTTGTAAAAATGATTCAAAATTACATGTATATACCCACATAGAGTATCTTCTCTCTCTAGCTACCTACAATATCTGAATAGTCATTTTTAGAGACATACAACAGATACTTGACATATTAGAAGTCTATATTGAGGCCACCTTTGCTAATCCTAAAATTCGAGAATTCCACTTGGACAAAAAATTTGCCCTTATCTGTAAAATGACTGTGGTAAAATTTACCCCTCAAAGAGACTGTGAGGCTGAGATGATGAAAGTAACTTTTGTATTGCAAGAGAATAAAACCATGTTGTGAAATAATAACTAACTTCACTCACTATGTCATAACCTCTGGAACAACTAGCAAGGCATTAAAAATTTAAATAAAAATGCCAACAATCTACAGTTCTCTATTAAACTACCTTCTGCCCACACATATTTTTTTAATCAGCTGCATACTGAATCCAGGAATTATATTTACTTAAAGAGTTAGAACTACCAAAAGAAAGAAGAAAGGGGTTTAATACTCAAACTTAAGGGCAAATTTGATCACCACAATGATCAAGAAGCAATGAAAAGTTTTTATATAGTTGCAAAGGGGTAGAAAATAAACAAGAGCTGAGAATAAACTATTCTGGAAAGGTATGTGACTGACTTGGAATTCTCATAAACAGGGGATGGTGGGTTGAAGTTCTAGAATCACATATATACATATTTTTGTTACATGATATATAACAAGAAAAGCAAAAGTCAGACAAGATCCATGCCTATGACACATACACTGATGTACTTGCCTTATGCTCTATGAAAAGGTAAACATAAATCAAGCCAGATCAGTGCATGTGACAGGTAGAAGATATAAGAAAAAGAGAAATAATAACCTGGATAACAAGCAGAGGGGAAGAAGAGACAATGTTAGATGCGAAATGGTAAGATAGAAAAAGGAGGAGGAATAGCAATTTACAAGAAGGAATAAAAGGAGAGTGAGGAGACAAGAGCAGAAAGAAATGGAATGGCACTTATGAAAGGACCCTTTAACACCAAATCTGAAAAGTCATTTAATATTTTAATGTAGCTAGAAGTCAGATGTGAACACAGGTATATTTTTGGTTCTCAAAGACCTGTTACAGAGAAATAACAAAAAGTATGTACATGCTTTCTTATTTGGGCTGTATAATTTTGCATATGGTATGCATAATTATAAAGGTAATTTATTTTATAATTATAAAGGTAACATTCATTATTTCATTTTACTTAAATATATATATATTTTTTTATCAGTACCGGGGATCGAACTCACGACCACCTGCTTGCAAGGCAGGCACTTATGCCACTGAGCTAAATTCCCAGCCCCTAAATATTTTTTAAAAACCCAAAATTTTCCTTTCAAGAGAACATTTTTTTTAAAGTAGTACTTATTCCAACTTATCATTTATCCTTTAGTTTTATGATTGTTTTTGCTCTTCCAAGATTTAAAAAAAAATATTACACTTGACATATTAAGTTTGACCATATCCAAGTTATGCAATGTGATTTGGTATATACCATGTAATGACTACTACAGTCTAACACAACCACCACCACCCATGCTGTACATTAGATTCTGGGGTTAGCTCACCTTATAACTAAGATTTTGTATCTTTTAGCTAACATCTCTTCCGTTCCCCCAGCTCTTAGGCTATGGGAACCACAATTCCATTGTATTTTTGCTTTCAGGAGTTTGGCTTTTTTTTGTTTGTTTGTTTTTTAGATTTCCAAAGGACAATTCTTACCAAGTGATATATGTCATCTAAACAAGTCAGTTCATTAAAGCTGATGCTCAGTCTCCGAAGTCCTGTTAATTTGGAGAGATCTCGTAGCTTACTCAAACTGTTGCCATGTAGATTGAGACTCTGAAGGAAAAATATATATGTTAAAAATAAAATAACTACATTCTACATCCCAAGTGTGAATATCCAGCATCTTTAGAACAATTACTTGCGCAAATATAATATACATTAAGAAAGTTATTTTAAATAACACTGAAAAAACCTAATAATGTTTGATATTAAAACAGTAAGAGTAGTTTATACTATCTTCACTGGACCTAGTTCTTGCCTATAATTTGTCACGTGGCCTTAGTTTATCAATAATTGGCACAACATTCTTTCTACATAATAGTCAAGATATTAGGATGGTTCTATTTTCAGACTAGCCAGTGAACAATGGGGGCCATCGAGAATTTGGGTACCTCACAAGAAATCTCACGAGAGAGAGAGAGAGAGAGAGAGAGAGAGAGAGAGAGAGAGAGAGACAGTAAAGCTACATCTTGCTTGCAAGGACCTAAATAAGCTGCTAGACCGAGGAAGAAAGGTTATACATGTTGAAGTGAGAGGACAGAACACCAGAGGAGGATTGCGGGAAGAGTCTGATGCGACACCTAGCTTTCAGACGATGGCCCGGACGTTCCTGTGGACTGCATCCTTGGTTATGTGACAATGAACGGTATCATGTTTTCTATTTAGTGGTGATCCTGAGGCTTACATGTTTTTCTAGCTTCAAACAGCTGTGAATGGTATTGAAGACTATATTCATGGACAGTGTAGGAAAAAATAATGTCACAAGAAAATGCATTAATACAGTTCACTACGGTATTTTCAGTAAGTGGGTATTATAATAAAATCAGGTGTCTATTTTCAGTTATCTTCACTTTCCAGCATCATCTTTCACTGCGGCATAACTAAATCCTTTCAAGGGAAAAACAACTAACTTTCTAATAGCAAACACAATCAGCTAGAAATGTGAAAAAGGGCCAATTTATGCAGACTAGTTATCTTACGAGTCCAGTATGAATACCATCCATGATAAGATTCTACAGACACCTTACATTTAACTTGTTCACAACTGAATTCATCATCTTCCCTTATTTGCCTGCACACGTAAATATACATGCAGTTATATCTTTTATAGCACTTCCTATTTCCTCTCTTTTTTACAACAGCAATTACATATATTTTTATTCTTGATTAAGAGTTTTTGCGATCTAACTTGACACATTATTGACCACCTCTTTTCCATATACACTCGATTGTAGAAATGTTTCTCAAACCACCTGCTGTGTTTCATCACCACTACGGGTGCGTTAGTAAAGATAATATATGTCTCCTTTGAATTATTGCAACACAGTAGTTTTCTACTGGGTTTCCATACCAACAGTCAGATTTTAGTTAAATCCATTCACCAGCTAAGATAGGATCTTTAAAAACGAACAGTCTGTTCCTTAAAGAGAGGACCCCACGCTTTAAATACAGCTTCCAAAACCTGCCCTAAAGTGGCTTCTCTTCCAGCCTTAGCCTTCCACGCCTTCTTTTAATTTCAGCCTGTATCTTGACCTTAACTGTCACAATCCTGCATCCTACCCACGCTGAATTTCTCAGTGATCCTCAAACACACCAGTATCTTTCAAAATCATGTGCCTATAGGTGGAGTGTTTTCTTTAAAAGATAAAAGCAACCGAATTTCTCGTATTCTTCAATAATCCACTCAAAACTCACCTCTGTGAAGCACTCCCAGCAACTCCAAGGTTCCTACATTTGTTAACAAATTTCCTCCTCTGCACTGATGTTGAAGTAGAAAAAATAATGTATTCAATTTAAATCCCTAATACTTTATTGCCCAAGACATAGTAAATTCTTGGTAAATCATAGGTGAATAAATCAATGCAAAAGCCAGACTTGTAACTGGCAACTCCAATTTTTATCATTTAATGATAATATGAAAGAATTTAAAATTCTATGTTATATACTATGAGACATTTATTTCTCTTATTTGTTAAGGATATCCTCATAAAACTCAATCTAGTAGGGAAAATAAAAGAAAATATGGGAAATGTGCCCATAATTGCTCTTAAAGTAATGGTATAAAAGAAGCAGTGCAAAGGTTATAACACCGAAGCATCCTTGATGCAATGCCTAGTATTTTTACTAGAAGCTATAGAAAATTGGATGTTTTTTTTTTGAAAAGCACAGGCAAATTTAAGATAAAGAGGCCTCTCTACTCATTTGTTATGGGTGCTGATCAAATTAATGCAAAGTTGGCTGCAGTCACAAGCAGGCCAATGGATTGTGAAGTCTAGTTGTTCTCTTTTTACTTTATAAACCAAAAATAATCAAAAGGTCTCTTTTCTGTTGCTGAATTAAATTTTCATGTAATACCCTTACACCTACAGAAATACATATTGTGGAAGCTCAATCCAATAAGAACACATTCTTTTAAAATATTTCATCACTAAAACTTTACCATCAAAAATGTATCACTTGTATATTAAGTACCAACATTATAGTACAAAACAGTTTCTCCATAGTGTCAGCCAGATTTGCCTTTTAATCACTATTCTGTACCCTTATGATAAAGAAGCTAACACTGCCATCATATTATGAAGATTTCCTCCTCCTATAATGAGAACTTGGTAAGGAATAGATAAATCTGTGTAAGGTAAACATTAAAATCCCCTCTTTATATCTGACTTAAAGATTTGATGGATAGTGGTGAGTTTCATCAAATCAATCCCATAAATTTCTGCAAATATGATTTTCTGAATAATTTCAGGACCACACAAAGCTATTGATTTCACTTATTTAAAAAAATATTTTTCAGCCGGGAGTGGCAGCACACTCCTGTAATCCCAGCATTCGGGGGGCTGAGGTAGGAGGATCACTGCAAGTTTGAGACCAGCATGGGCTACAAAGTGAGCCCAAGGCCAGCCTGAACTGCATGGTGAGACCCAGTCCCCCCACAAAAAAAACCAAAAAATTTTAATTTTTCTTTCAGCTTTATACAATGACTTGTGAAAAATTTGTCTTACACAGTGGGTCTAGAAACATGCCAATGGAAAAATATCTTTCCAGATAAAGATAATTTCTGCATTTTCATCTGAATCTCAGTTTTGACTATACACCAGAACTGTGTGTTGTTAACCCTAGAAACTGATTTGAAATGTATATACCTTATCTTAATCCTATAAAGAGAGCTTATTATTTAGATAAATGACTTGCTAGTTGGAGACACACCTCAAATGGAAATCCATACTTGAAATGTAGCTAGGCTGAACTGAGACGTGCTGAATGTAAAATATACTCCAGAATTCAAACAATCTGAAACTATCTCAGTAATGGATTTTAATATTAATAACATGGAAAATGATATATTTTAGACATCTGGGTTAAATAAAATGTATTGTTAAAATTAATTTCACCTTTCCACCAGGAAACTTAAAATTATTTGTTCATTCTCATTGTAGCACTGTGACCATTAGGACTCCCAGGTGCTTTTCAACAGAAGGCAGATCCCTGGCATCAGCAGGTAGGTGGCTTGGGATCTTTGGACTTCGTCTGCTACAATCTAATTCCAAATTCAAGGTTCTTGTATTGCATTTCAGTCCTAATTAATACTCACCACAATTTGAGTGTAAACACTAGTCTTGGCAAGGGAAAGTATTGTTTTATCATCCAAACTAAGAAGCTTTGGTCGGGGTTTAGTCCTGGGCTCCATTTTCATGACTTGATCATCAAATTTCAAATCCTGGGATAATACTGATCCTTCTGAATAGTTTTTGCTTTCTTCTATGATGATATTGTTGAATGTAGAAAACAAAGAGTGGGCCTTGACCTGAAAATGTATTTAAAATGTACAATATTTGGTTGTTGTACTTACCATTTTGAAAAAAAGCACAGGCTAGGTATAAAGGTGTAGTACAGTAATATCTATGATGGTCAGAATCATTTAAGAAATGTATAGTTAAGATCAAGAACTAAGCATGGGTGCATCCTTTGACACCCACCAAAAATTCCTTAAAAGTGGAATTTTTTTTTTTTTGTACAGGGGATTGAACTCACAACCTCACGCTTGCTGGGAGGTGCTTAAGCTACTGAGCTAAATCCCCAGCCCAAAAGTTGAATTTTTAAATGTTCCATAACAAAGGACTAGAAAAAACCTACAAAAGACTGGAAGTCCTGAGGCATACATTTGAAGGAATCAAATTCACATTTAGGAAAACAAATGTAACCTCTAGCCAAAACAAATGCAGGAGAAAGCCACTTGGAAGATCAGATTTTAAAAACTGATGTTCAGAGAATGAAGGTGCTGTACTCATTAGAAAATTAAGTAATTACAGTAAGAATGGTGAAGAAATGAGAAAGAGCTGTAAGAACAAAAAGAATGAGCTCTAGAAGAAACCAAAATGGTCCACCTAAAAGTCTTTTAAAACCTAGGAAAATAAAGCATCTATAATTTTAAAAAACCTTCCCTAGGAAAGAATAAACACTTCAGTATTAAAATAAAAACAATCATTAACACAAAAATATTTAATAAATATGGAGAAACCCAAATGGCAGGAGATTATATTAGCAACCCAGAAGCTAGTATGTAGTGAGCAAAATAACAACAAAAACATTGCCCCATACATACAAAATAATGTAAAAAACACAGTGGTAAAAGCAAAAAAAAAAAAAAAATCCCCAGAAGACTTAGAAATGACTCGTACTAGGTAAAATGGTATGGGTTACTAGACTTTATATAAATGTACAGCAAAGGGACTGAAAGCAAACCCACATGTCTGTGAACAGGGAATGCCTGGGTGAAGCGAGAGGTGGCAGCTCAAAGGGAAAACAGATTTTCATGTTTCCGTGGAAGTCTTAAACACAGTTTGAAGTTTTTCAAGTGAAACTACAGCATGTGTTACTTCTATAGTTTATTTCCAAAACACAAATATTCTTTTTTTTTTTTTTTTGTACCAGTGATCGAACTCATGACCTCGCGCTCATCAAGCAGGTGCTTACACTGCTGAGCTAAATCCCTGGCCCCAAAATACAAATATTTAGGTGTTATAATGACCTTGTTTTGAAAATTAAGTCCTTCACTAACTAACCATTACACATATACATATAAGCATACCCAGCCACATATGTACAATATACACTTGAACATATGATATAAATTTGACATAACATTAACAACTTCAAATTATTATTGTATTCCTGTTTAAGGAATTCTTTTTATATATATATATAGGATAAGTCATACCACTGTAATATACTCAAATTCAACGATGTATTCTGGCAAAACCAGGTCATGATCAAAGACAAACCACTGGCACTGCCGAAAGCCACAATCACAATTTGTTTGTCCCAAGATAGAACCTAGTGTAAAAACAAAAACAGTGAAACACTGAAATATAATATACCTCTTAACTCTGTGTACGTTGTATAACAAGATATTCTGAATAACTCCAAGCAATCATATTACTAAGAGCTTTTAAAAAAATCTCCCCACCTTCCAGCTTCTTAACACTGTTAATATTTCCCATCCCCCTTCCTCTACACAAACTAGCACAATTCAACTTTATTCATATCATTTTCCTTGTATTACATGTGTTTTTTGAGGAATGTATTGGTCTACAACTTTTGTTAAGAATTGAGGTTCATTATTCTTTGGAAATTAATATATACATTTATGTCACACATGCACACAGGCACAACCAGTCCTCTATACCCACAGGATCTGCGTCCATGCATTTAACCAATTGCAGAATGAAAATATTTTTTAAAAAGTGTGCAATGAACATATACATTTATTCCCTAACAATACAATGTAATGAACACTTAAATAGTGTCTACATTGTGCTAGGTATTGTGAGTTCCATAGTGATTATATGGGAAGATTGTGCAGGTCGTACACAAGCGCTGCATCATTTTATAAAAGGGACTTGAGCATCTGTGGGTTTTGGTGTCTGAAGATGAGGGGCACCTGGTACCAAATCCCCAAAGATTCTAAGGGATGATGGTGTGTAATATATATATATAAAATTATATATATATATATATATAATTAAGTGTGTGAAGCAAACTACACACACACAGAAATAAGTTCAGAAAAATTATTAGTATCCAGAAACAGACTTTGTAGAAAAGTTTACAACCTCTGTTAGGGAGAGGTTAAACTATATGCTGTAAGCCATAAACATAATAAGTACAAATATTTTAGATTCAGAGAGATCGAAGGGCATTTCCTTTATGACAGGCATACTTTGTAAACATTTCTGAGGAATGAACACTGAATTAACTGTGGGATAGTTGGCTTGATTGATAGATTCCTGTTCACGAGCTTGAACACTCTGGCCAATAAAAACCTTTGTAATGAGGAGAATGCCTAAATATGAAAAAAAGAGAGAATATTAACAATTAGTCATTTTAATAACTTTCTACTGGCCCTGGACTTGACTTACATTCAGGAAAAGCAGAGAGCAGGTTGTATTGCTCCCCACTGTGTGGCACACGACCCCTCTAGTCACTCCAAATGCTGGGAGGAGGTGCTCAACAAGATTTGCTGAATAAGTGAAATGGCTACAAAAGAGCAGCCCTGTGATTACATCAAGCAAAGCTTTACAGAAAAGAAAGGGAAGAATACAGTAACTCAGCCCCATTTTTCTTAAGTTGTCTAAAATCAGTTTCTTGTTGTGAACAAAAATTTATACAGTTTAAGATACATGTGAGCATTTTTCCCCTTTAGATTAGTTGATCTTGGGATTCAATTAAGTATTAAAGATTCCTAAGAATCAGCAAATCTGAAAAAATCATTCCTAATTATTGCATATAAAACAATCAAAAGATTGTTTTTACAATGTGTATGATATAAAATATACCTTGGAAGGAACTAATTGCTTTTGGAAAACATATTCCATAAGGTTCTAATAGAACATCATGAAATATTTCTTAAAATGGGAATTTGTTTTAAACAGCAAATGTTTTTTTTTTTTTTAGTGAGGCATCCTTAATTCAATAATTGTGTGTAATTTCTCATTATTAACAAAATGCAAAGCATATATATTTTATTTCAACATGAATCATCTTAGCAGATCTAAGTCTGGAACTGAGAGCATCATTCTTATGGAATTAAGTAACTAAATCTTTGACTGTCCAATCTTTTGTAGGTGTGAAGTTGAGGGCAAAGCATAGATGTTCCCTCATCTCTAACCTGATCTATTCTTGTTAGTATACATTCTTTGGTACTACACCTCAAAGCTTCATAATTACATTTTTTTCTGTAATTACTAATATTTGTAAGCACCAAAAAGGAGAAATCATTTAGTTTTCAGACTGTATCTCTAGCACCGAGGAGGCAAGAGAGGACAGGATGAGCTGACCTTTTTCCCAGTCTGTGGGTAAACTCTTTCAGCGTGTCCTGTAAATTGCTTTGCAGGATTATGATTTGATATATTATATATATTGAATAACTATCAAAAATTATACTCTATAAAGCAACTTACAAAGGAATCTGTGGACTTCACAGTTAATTTCTAGCTGATTTTAAATTATAACCAGATTTTCTTACCATCTTATATTATGATTATTCAAAGTTCTACCATCTAGAGTGCTTTATGAGATTATCATATATATGGGTCTTATACTCTTTTCTCCTTGCTGTGAGTTTGGTGTGTGCATAACATATATATATGTGTGTGTATTCACATAAATATATATGTTTCATTTATTTTTAAGTTCACAATGTAACTAACAAAAGGAGACTGTGAAAAGCATATGTAAGTTGTATTAAATGTCTGAATAATGAGTCTATTCCTGTTCATGCTGACACAGAATGATACACATAATTATTTGTTGACAATATAGCTAAATTAATAAAATCATTAATTATTACATTAATAAATATGAAATAAAATGGTTTGATGAAAACCTCCTGAGTTGGTAAAACCAAGTATCAAAAATGATATGAAAATAATAAATGGATTTAAAGACTTAAAAATTCAAAAACACTGTATTTGTATTACCGTGTCGGAAGAGCTCATTGTCAAAAGAGTTTTTCTTCTCATTCTTGTTTTTTTGCTGCAGAAACTCAATTCGGGGACACTCACACATACTTAGGCTGTTAGTAAGGATAACAGCTTCTTTTCTTTGAGGCAGCTGCAAAGAATAAACAGTTGAGTTTTTTGGGTTTTTTTCCAAAACTAACAATAATTTTTTTCAATATAGATGGTTTATTATTTTATGTTTATATGTCTGAGCAAAGACATGTGCAGGCCAGACTCCCTGAAAAAGAAGTAGATACCCTCTAGTTACAACTTCATTCTGCAAAGTCATTTAAATATTTTAAATCCATATGCAAATAGGGTTATAAAAAAGTAATATAGAACAACATCTGCTCCTGGAGAACAGCAGAGTCAACTCTGACCACGCTGTGGAGCACTGGGCAATAGTTTTCAGTGAGTGCTCCACTAACAATCCTGTTAAATCCAAAAAGAAAGTCCTGGGGCAATGGCATGTCATACTAGTGAAAGTTCAGATGTTTTGGTCTAATCTACATTGTTTTCCAGAAACAAAATAATTCTTACTGTGCTAGTGCACAAAAAGTTCATTTTGCATTGTGATTGGCTTTACTTCTCAAAAGTGTTGCATCAATATCTGCATTACTTGCTATGAAAGCAGCTCTAAAAAGCAAAAAAAAAAAAAAAAAAGTCAGTTTTTACAAAGAAAACCAGAGTTCAAAGACACTGTGTTGGAGACCACTATGAAATGCTCCGAGCAGGACTTAAAATTGACTAATTGGCTTTCTATGTTCACCTGTGAGTCTGTCCTAGGCCTTGGCCCTTTGCCTGGCCATGGGAGCTGATTCATAGTAAGTGAACCTCCATGAATCACTGGTCCTGGCTGAGGCCTATAGTGGCCTGTGAGGCCAGAGATACCTCAAAGGGCAAGATAAGGCCACAGCTGCAGACACATTGGCTCTAGACTAATTAATTAATTAGAGACTGCAGCTGCAGTCTCACTCCTATCGTAAATGTCATCATTGGAAAAGTCTTTGAAGTGACTGCCAAGATCCTGCCCATTTCCTGTGCTTTCCTCAGTATCCCTGCTCTTTTTTGGAGATGGAATAAATATGGATAGCCCAGAGGAGCTCTTTGTCTTAGCCCTCGTGATAGCCACAGAGTCAAGAACTCGGCAGAGGGTTTTGATTCCCCTCGAGCCCTAAAATCATCCACTTATTTCATTTATTTAAGCCTTTGCCACATACTCATTTGGGAGGTTGGGGATCTAGGTCAGACCCCGATAACTATGTAACCTGTCTAAGAACAGAACTAGGAATTAACAAAGTCATGACAAATACAAATAGTTGGTCCTTGTCACAATAAGTTTTAAATGTATCACTTATTTTATATTAATAGCTGCATTATTTAGAATTATGACCTTTCTGAAATGCTAACTATATTTTTTCTTGTTGAAATATGGTATCTAGGAAAGGCTTGGGAGGAGGGCCACAAGTTCAAGTCTAGCCTGGGCCTCCTATCTCAAAAACAAATACTTAAATGACAACTTGAAATGCGGCTCAGTGCAAATGTCCCGGGTTCAATCACAAATACTACAAATGAGAAACAGTGGCTCACGTAACCACACTTCTCACACTCCAGTGAGTAAATCTCAAATTGTCAATGACCGTCACTATCTATTAATTACAACTTATGTACATGGCCCTGTAAAGGTATTCCATGACCTTGAACTTCAAACGACAGAGGGGAAAATAGGAACTATACCTAAGAATTAAAAATACATAGCATCACAAGGTGTGCTAAAGAAGATATCCTTTTAAACTAAAGTGATTAGAAAAGAATCTGAAGAGATAATAAAATCACAAATAGGCCTTAAACATTGGATGCACTTAAAATCATCAGATATTAAAAAGAAATTATTTTAAAGAGGAGGAAAATATATGAAGGTATAGAAACAGATGCTATGGGCATCTCTCCATTTATTTGCATGATTTCTAGCAAGAATCTTCCTATAAACAAAGTCCTTGCCATGAAGGACTAATAGAGAATTAGCATTTCAGTCATCAAGGTGCTACAATAACCACTCTCAATTAATGACTATTCAATAGACTAATGCTTGACAATTGGCAGGATTATCCAGTAACCCACTGTTCTCTATACCCTTCTCTCTATGACATCATCAAGGATAGGATGGACACTTTTTCTGTCCAGGCATGCTGGAGTCTTACCGAGTATCAGTTTTGTTCTACGATTTGTTTATGCCAGTTGTAACTGCTATTGAAATGACACATAGCATATAATGCAAAGAAATGGAAGGGAAGTTGTTTCTCTGAGAACTAATTAGAAAATTAAGTGACATTGGATAGTAGTTGTTTGCCAAAATATGTCTGGTTGAAGCAAATGCCAAAGTTTTGTGGTGGCAACATGGGACTCACACAAATTGAATTTTATACCGCAGCTGCTTTGCCAGAATCTAGGTGCATGCTCCACTTGAAGGAAACCAAAGCTAATATGAAACATGATTCTAGCTGCTGTGAGGTAGACTATGGAGAGTTCCAGTCACATAAGCCAGGGCTCAGCCCTACACAGAGTTCTGAGAAATGAATGTGAATTTATGTTCTAAATTGACTACAGAATTTTTAAGTTAATAATTTGTTGACAAAATTTTAACATTTTAATTGGCTTTAAAAAAAATCTATAAACAAGGAAAGGGGACTCCGTAACTTGAGAACTCAGAAAAGGCTTCACAGAGGAGAACAAAAAGGAAACAATGATAGGACAGTTAGAAAACAGGAAGATGGTAATAGCATAATATCGTTGATTTCAAAGGAGAATTTCAAAAAGGAGAGAGAGACCAATAAATAGTATCAAATATTTCAGACAATTATGGTAAGATGTTATATCAAAACATTTCTATGTAGCAGGCACTGCTGTAAGAACATTTTGGCAACTTTTAATAACTCATTTTATTTAATCCAATATATCCAAAATATTATTTCAACATGTAGTCAATACAAGAAGTTATAGTCCTTCTTTCACGCTAAGCCTTACAGCCCTGGTGTTCATTTTAAACAGGCGCCCTCTGGACTAGCCCTGTGTTGGCAGCGGTTACCCTAGTGGACAGAGCAACGCTGACAGCTCTTAGGAGAATTCAAGGAAAATTAAATTAAGTGCACTGGGCACAGTATTTGTGGGTAGAGAAAACAGAAAGTGTCAGCCTCTTCCTCACCCCACTTTCTGTATCCCAGATGGTTTCGTGGTTCTCTGAATTGAAAGAAGGCCTTATGCTAAGTGACAGTTTATGCTACCTTGCTTGTTGCACTCTCCTTGAATCCTTTTTCAAGTATCTGTAGCAGATGCTTTTTTTTCACTGTAATTTCAGGATCAAAAACATAAAAAAGGTAGTCCATCATCTTGTGATAGCTCCTTAATAATTGGAACAGAAAAAAATATTGAGAATTGATTTCACAAAGCCTTAGTTATAGATTAAATAATTAAATGCCCTCTTGGGGACATTTCTATTCATACCAGACGTTCCCTCATTTTTAATACCTTTACCATCCACCCCCACTAAAAAGGACCAGTGCAGACAGATAAATAATGAGGTCACCGAGCTAAGGTGTATTTTCAATACTGTTGAACTTTTAAAATAGAACTTTTTAAAAAAAAAACAAAATACAGCCAGATTTTTATAAAATTCTTCACTATGGAATTCAGTTTCTTACTCTGAATCATGCATATCTTCATCACACAAAAACTTTTGAAATTTCTCTTCAAATTTTAGTCTCAGAATCCGATTGTTAACTTTAATGACACGTTTGACTTTTACTCCTGTAATACCATATGTTCTGAAGTCCCAAGTACAGAAACGTGATAGAATTAATTCATAACAGGAATTATACCTATGAGGGAATGCAAAATATACATAAAATAACATTTTCCTTGATATGTTTAAGAACCCAAAGTTACCTACTTTAAAAATTATAGCTCAGAGTTTTTGTTTTTTGCCCAAGATATATAGCAGCTCTGCTTTGGTTCATATTATGCATACTTATTCAATCAATAAAAGATGCTAAATTTTGAAATATAGCTTTTAAAAGGTTATTTTTTAAATTATTCTATATTTTTTGTGACTAAAAGCCAAGTTGCTTGACCAACCCTCCCTTCTCTAACACTTTCCTCACTGGTTTCAGTGGGGCTGCACCTTCCTGGATTCCTCCTGGTCAGACACTCCATCGTGGAGCCTTTCTCTGTGGGTTCTTGGTTGACAGACTTCTAATTTGGGTTTCCCCAGGGAGCAGCGTTTGGCCTCTTTTTTGCCACAAACACTCTGCCTAGGTGACTTCATCTGGTCCTTGGTTTTACATATATTCTTATAAATTGTAGTATTTTCTCTCTAGCCTTTATCTCTCCCCGCAGGTACCTGTATCTACACCCAGGCTGGACTATCTAACTATGCACTTGATATGTCTATCCAAATAAGTCACAGCTCTCTCAAACAAAGCGTACACTGTAAGTGACCTCGAACTTGCTCCGCCTGAGTGTTCTCCATCTCAGTACTGTATATAATACAACCATCTGTCTCGTAGTTTATGTTAAAATCACAGAAAACAGCCTTCCCTCTTGCTTACCAATGTCTAATTCTTCAGCTCGCTTGGTTCTAACACACACTTTGGTCTAAAATAGATCCTGAATGTGATCATATTTCATCACCACCATTGCCATCCTAGTCCAAGAAATGATTCTCTCTCCACTGACTGCTGATACAATTTCCTAACTGGGATTCAGAAGTGAAAGCGACAGTGTCTCTGCCCTCAGGAATCTGCATTCTAGAACTAGGTAGAGTATAAATAAAATACTTCCTAAACACAGCAACTGTTGAAAGAGCTGCGTGAATCAATAGTTTTCAAATGACCAAAACACATAAAGTTACACATGAAATAGTTTTAATGTAAAGGTATAAAAAGTTCACTGATGTGGTTTCAGATTCCACAATGGAATTAATGTTTAAAACTTAAACCTCCCCTGGTCACATTTTGATGTATCAAAACACAATGTATCACAATAAATTACAGAAGCACATAAAAGAATTTAGTTGTTTTATATTCAGTCAAATATTAAAATATTTTGGAAAAAAATGTGGAATACTAGAACTCATCCCAGTAGTTTTTTTCTGCTTCAGGAAACGGTTGTATTTCATAAAAGTGCTATTTATGTTTTTTTTTTTAAAAGGATCTTGTAGAAGATGTCAGAAAAGATACTTGATCTAAGAACAAAAAGGAGGGATGAGATCTCAAACCCAAGTCAGTACTGAAATGTCAGTTGACTTTCTGCTGCCCTCACATGGTCACTTTCATAAAATTACACTTTTTTTTTTTTAAGAGAATAGAACATAGATTGATTTTCTGGATCTAATTGGTCACATCTCACCTAAATAGAGGGGGCCAGACCTACAGTGTGTGGTGCTGGAATCAAGGGTATCTGACTGGTTTGGCATAGTTCTAGCTAGGACTGGTTTAGGGGGGTCAAAGGTGGAGAGTTAAGGATTGTGCTTAGATGTCCCCCTAAAGCCTCATGTGGTCACAGGGCCTTTTCATTAAAGGCTGTATCTAGAGGAGTGATTAAGGGTGAGTGATTAGTAAATCGGTCCACTGACTGGTTGGCACAGTTCTGGCTAGGATTAAGGGTATGAGTGCTATACCTGCCCTAGGGCGGGCAGGCTGCATAAAATATAAGAGACAGAAAGAGAACTAATGCACTCTTGCCTACCTGCTTGCCTTGGACTATTTCTCCTCTGTGATGCTCATCTGCCAAGCTGCCTTGCCTTGGAGCAGCCAACTATGGACTAAAACCTCTACAAACCATGGGCCAAATAAACCTTTCTCCCTTTAACTTTGGGTGTTGGGTATTTTGTCTCAGTAATGAAAAAGTAACTAAGACACCAGTAACATTTTGTGATAGGTTATTTTTTTCATCTTACAGATTGTCATGGCTTGTGTCTAGATCCTCACCCAGTCACAAGGGAGGCTTTCTGGAGGTGGCTGGATCTAGGATATGTGATGATGGGACTGAGGATATGATGTGGGGATTAATGGTGTCATGCGAGGATGAAGGCTGCCCCACCCTTGCTGTACGTGCTGCCTGCCCTAAGAGCAGGTGGCCAGGATACAATATGAGGTGTGCTGCTGTGGCTTGCTGCTTGCTGCTTTGCTTTCTCCCACCTGCCCCCCATGAGCTGTCCCTCCTCTGCAGCGTCCCTCTGCCACACCACCCCGCCTTGAAGCAGCCAACCAGGGACTGAAACTCTACAAATTGTGAGCCACATAAACCTTTCCTCTTTTAACTTCAGGTGTCAAGTATTTTGCCTCAGCAATGGGAAAAGTAACTAAGACATAGTTCAGATGGACTTCTTGGTTGTTCAAAGACTCCACAGTTTGAACGAAGGTCTTTTGTCTCTTTCTTATTCCTTGATGCAGTCTATTGCTGCACAGCTGATTCCCTTTTGAATGTCTAACTACTAGAATCAAGAGAGATTCAATTACAAGAAAAGAATGGTTGACAGTAGTAAATGCTTTATGGTCAGGAGAGCAAGGGTCCCTCAGCTTCCCGAGTGCCCTCACACAGTAAGATCTGAATTTGTAAGCATTCTTAGTCCATGATCTTTATTACAGACTAAGATACTCAATTACACAAAAAGATACCTACAGGCTGGGGATTTAGCTCAGTGGCTTAAGTGCCTGCCTGGCAAGCACAAGGTCATGAGTTCAATCCCTGGTACAAAAAAAAAAAAAGATACCTACAGACTTCTGTTAATAGACAAGTGGTGTGTTTAACAATGTAGAATGCATGCGCTTTTAAATGGTTGAAAGTTAAACTAATTTATTAAAATGTACTTCAAAATCTTTGATAAAGGCTCACTAAATACTATTAACTGACTTACTAGATTTAACCAATGTCTTATTGTGTAAAACAATAAGTTTTTACTGCTATAGCTACTAGAAAGAGTACAGTGTGAAATATTATAGATTTTATTTATTTATTGACTTGTTTATTTATTGAGACAGGATCTCACCAGGTCATTCAGGCTGGCTATATTCAGATCCAGTACAGACACAAACAGTAGAAGCACATAGAAAATTAATACTTTACTACAAACTATTTCTTTCTG
Source organism: Hydrochoerus hydrochaeris (assembly GCA_004027455.1). Classification (NCBI taxonomy): domain Eukaryota; kingdom Metazoa; phylum Chordata; class Mammalia; order Rodentia; family Hydrochaeridae; genus Hydrochoerus; species Hydrochoerus hydrochaeris. The sequence continues at coordinate 76,897 of PVLA01003522.1, read as the reverse complement.
ATACTCTGTTCTTTAGCTAAGGAAAACTGATACTCTGTTCTTTAGCTAAGGAAAATTGAGTAAAGATCAATGATACATCATTAAAATGTCTTCAAGGTTAGCTGAAGTGACAGTATAAACAGAAATGTGTAAGTGGCAAAAAGTAGGTAAGTGCTAAATTTTGTAAGATTAAGATTTTTTATAAGAAATGTTTTGAAAAGATGACATTTTAAAATTATAAGTTTATATTCTGGTTGATGAAACTTAATTACTTAAAGTTAGTTTAAAGCTATTTTTAAACTTCAAAAGGATTTACCAGTCATCAGATCTAGTGCCTTGTTCAAAATGAATATTTCCCACAGTTTCCAATTCAATCAGTAAAAATGGGATCAATAAGCCATGACTTTTCTTCTTTTGCTTTACTTCGGTATGATAAAGTGCTTCAATTCTTTTGAAGAAAAAATAGATATACAGCTATTAGAGTGATCTAAACACAACATTAAAATTCATGATAGTTTTTAATATATATTAAAATATATATTTCTTTTTTTCAACGAATAAAGAAAGCTTTTTAACAGTTAAACCAAGTAAAAACCTACTTTTTGCAATTTAAAACCATCTGAAATTTAATTTTCAGAATATATAAAGAAGACTACCCTAGGTCTAAAGCTGCAGCTTTTTGATCTTAAACAATTTTAATCATTTTATGACTCCATCTTCTCAGGAAAATGGCAATACTAACAACACCCATGCCATGAAAGCCCATTTTGAGGCTCTAGGTAAAATACATGTAACACTCAGAGCCAAGAGTCTAGCTCAGAGGGTCCCCTTTCCCCACCAGAATGTTACAAACATTGTTACCATCATTATTGGGCAGACTAATCTATCCACTTAATCCCTTAGTAAGTAAACATTCTTCACGGTCCTTATTAAGCCTTATTTAAATTTTTAGTTGATAACATGAGTGCAAACTTGTTTTTATGATTCAGACAACTTTGCACTTTGCTCAATCTCATCTACCCGGTGAGCTCCTTGGTTAGCAGTGTACTACTGCCTTTAATGTGTAGAGATGCAACACAAAGGAATCTCAGTGCTCCTGATTAAGAGCTGCTCTCCACAACCTGCAGGCCAGCTGTGACCAGGATGCATGCTCATTATGCCCTGGGAACTGGACTAAGGGAAACCTGTCTCCATTCTGTAATTCTTTCCATTCCTGAACAAGGAAACTGAAGGACCCTCTAACATCCTTAATCCTCCCATGCTTCAGATCAGAACTAGAGAATTCATTAAACATACTCCTCTAGTTTTTTGTTCCAGAATGTTACCCTTTCATTTAGGGCATTTAATTTGATCATTATCTTCTGCTGAAGACTCGGTTCTTCTGTGACAGCTTCACCACTGTTTGATTTTTCAACTTCAGCTACTTTATTGTTGCTGGATCTATCACTGGGCCCTTTGCCAGATGCCTTGAGTTCAGTCAGTTCCCGTTCCAACTGTTAAAAACCATGCACCAGAAGACAAAATAAAAATTAAAGATGGGAAAGATAAAGTTTGAATTCAGGTATTAATTTTTAGTGAGATCTATGAAATAGTTAATTTAACTTTACAATGTAGAAAGTTAGGTAATAAATCAGACAGACTTCACGAAAACATACAAAGCACATGACTGCAACTTCGGTCCACATTGAACGAATTTCCTTCAACCCAACGATAGTCGTAAGTACTTCAAACACGGTAGTCTCACAATTCGAAATAAGAAAATCAAAACAGTTGATCTTAAAATTTGATGTTTGCTTATAGTAAAGCCAAAGTAAAATCATAATAAATGCCAGCTTTGACGTAAATGAAATATTTAAACTTTAAAAATACAGCTGTGATTTTTTACACACCTACTTGTTAATGCTTTTTTCAGCATAAACATGAACTTGTTTTCACATGGTTCTAGACAACTGAGCACTTTCTGAGTACATGCTGTTCTGGGGGAAAGTTAATCACAAAAAATAAAGCAAAGCTTGTACATGGGGTACACATTTATCCTTTTGATTGGTCTCCTAAATAGATCAAATCACTGCAAGGACTAAAACTTCAAAACTGTGACCAAAATGCATCTCTCCTCTTATAAGTCACAGGTATTGGGAACTATGTCTCAGCAATGAGAAAATGACTAAGACCCTTGGATATTTAAAAAATTTTGCATAAAATATTATTTATCTTGATTACTTAAGTTTTGGACATTCCCTGAAGTTTTGGGCCTAATGCAAGAGCCTTGTTTATGTTGCTCTAATCTTAATCTTGTAAGATTTTAAAAGAAATTATATTGTACAGAAAATATATGAATAGAAATTTACTAATTATTTGTATTTTATCAGTAAAATGCCTATGTAGAACTGACTTGGGTAAAAGACAAATTAAGTCTATTTACAAAAATGTGTATAGTTTACATAATTTATGACGTATTTTTCACATTTGCAGATTTTACTTAATGGTGAGAGTCCTTAATCTGAAAATCCAACATATGAAATGCTCCACCACCCAAAACTTCTTGGTACATTTCAGATGCCAAATAACATACAAATATTCCAAAAATTTGAAAAATTCCAAATTCCGAAATATTTTTGTTACCAAGCTTTTCAGGCAGAGATACTCAACCTGTTTTTCATATGGAAATGGCAAATACAAAATGACTTTCTCCTGTGATTTTTATGCAAATAATTTATGTTTTATTAATATTTTACTTTAATGTTTTTTCTGATTATAATAATTAAAGCCTCACTTTTGAAAACCTGCTAAATACATTTTAAAGCCTTGGTTTTTACTATCTACTGCTCTGTCATAAAGGGGAACTCTTGTTAAACATTTAGGTAGTTCCATTTTTTTCTTGTTATTAATAGTGCAGTGGTGAATCAACTTAGAATGGAGTATTAGGAGTAAACTATGGAAAGTGCAGTGCTGAATAACCAGAGACAGAATGCTAGCTGCATGTGCACTAAGCAGGGTTTTGAGCACCCTTCAGGCTCCCATGGCTGGCGGGCAGTGTGTCACTCTCATTTCACCAGCCTGAACACAGCCATGCATTTGTGCTTTGAAAGCTGATCAGTGAAATAACTGCTTGATATTTTAATTACCATTTGGCTATTTTTTAAAAAGTGATTTATTGAATGCTCAATTGTTTCTTCATACTTTTTTTTTAAATAAAGCTTTATATACCTAAGAATTTGTTTTAATGTAAACAAACTTTAATTTTCAGGGTCTACTTTTAATAAAGGAAATCCAATTTGCTCTAAAAAAAAACAAAACTCATACTATTGAGGTACAGCCTGATTCAAAGCCCCCAATGCCACTATATCCCTTTACCAGTACTAAAAAAGAGATGCTGTAATATTTAAAATGCATTTTGAGCACAGCCTGCTGGTACCTGATAAAAATGCAGCTAAGGAACACACAACAGATCTCTGCAACTGAGTTACACTGAATCACACAGCTTTGTAAAAATTTTGAAAGTATGTAAGGATATATTGGTTTTGAACTGAGGACTTCTAGTCACAGAATTCAGCTTAAATACCTAGAATCAAACATTTTTAGGGTAAAGTTGAATTAAAATTCAGTATTAGCTATATACATATAAACTTAAAAGATTTTGTTACCTTAGCTGACAGTTTTTTAAAAGATATAATGACTGAAATTTTACACCATTAAATCTTACATTGTTTTTCACAAAGCTGAGTAACTTTATTTGTTCTTCTGGCAACTTTTGTAATTTGCATTTTCTGTTATTTAATTTTTCAAGGTCTTCATTAAGATGCCTCTGAACAGTTTTTATACACATATTGTAATACATTATTTTTTTCATTGCTGTGGTCTAAAATAAGAAATAAAACAACAGAAGAATAAGTAAAAGAAGTTACAGGTCAATGTGAGTGGCATTATGTGAGGATGACACATTCTACATCCCAATGGCAAGTTTTTTGAGATCAGTTACAAAGGAAGATAGCTGGAGGGACAATGGCTTGCAGAGTTCCCTACTTAAATTTAATATGCAAAACATACAACTTCAAAGATGTTCTTTGTGGATAATATTTATGTGTGAGACATACTCACATTTGTTTCCAGGATGAGAGCATGAAGACACTAAAGACAGAATTTATAGAACAGTATTGTTTAGCTGGTGAGGCAGTACTAATAATATGCCACCTAAGTGCTGCTGAGGACGGTTGTATCAATCAAAAATAACTGAGGACAGCATAAAATAACCAGCCACACTGTAAAAATGTGACCTGGTTTTAGTCATTTACCTGAAATACTGAAGGAGTTTCTCTTCATCAAGAAATCTATACCTCAAAGAAATGTATATTTTAGACACACATTTTCTAGAGCTAACAGCTCTTTTTATATGATTTATGTAGTACAAACATAGCACAGTGCTATTCCAGTTCATTAACTTAATTCATTCCACAATTCTAGGGAAAAACAGCCATGTTGGTATTCATGCAGAAAACATGGCCGCAGTCATGTTCATCACTTGATGCAGAGTTCACAAACTAAAGCAAAATTTTTCGAAATGCTTCTGTTTATGAGCCAAACTATTTGCAAACAAAAACATTCATGAACAGAAGTGTCACTGTTTATAATTTATATTTCAACAGAATTATTGGCATAAAAGACAAAATAAAAATAAATACATGGTATAGTGAACAGGTCAAAAGAATTCCTTTATCTCCAAGTATGAGGAAGTTGAGGAACTGAAATAACTAAATTCCTCTGTCAAAAATAAGACATTAATAACATAAGCCAAAAAGTTGTTTTGGAAAAAAACTATTTTGGAAAAAATTGTTTTCTGAGCATGCCGATATAATTTAAAATGTCAGACACTGTGTAACAGTTCCTTACTTGTTATTATACTACTACTGACCTATACAAGTGTTACGGTGCGGATCTGGAGTGTCCTCCAGAACGCTCATGTGTTTGACGGTGACTGGCTTGTGGGGGCCCTATACTGAATGTAGGGACCTGGTTGGAGGTGAGGTACTGGGATCATGACCTAAAGCTGTATATCTTACTCCCTGGCTCCTCCCTTATCATCTCTACTTGAGCTACCATGATGTGATCAGCTTTCCCTGCCAGGCTCTTACACCATGGTTTTTGCCTCAGAGCTCACCACCATGCATAGACTGAGACCTCTGGAACTCATCTTTTAAACTGCAAGTGTAGAGTATTTTGTCTAAGCAATGGAAAAAGTGATTAAGACTGATTTTGGTACCAGAGAAGTGGGGTTCTTGCTGTGACTATGCCTAACCACATGGCTTGTGAGAGGCATTTAAAAAGGTTTGAAGCCTTCCCTGTAAGTCAACACCATGAGTGGGTTGCTGAAGGGAGAGCCAGTTGCCAACCTTTTCCCTTGAGTAGACACCATTCATGGACTGTGGGGGAAAAGAACAAGAAGTCACAAGAAGCAAGTCTTCCCTATGGGTTGGTACCATGCATGGGCTGCTGTGGGGAGAACTAGATGCCAGCCACTTTTGGCATGCATACTGGAAGACAAGAAAAGCCAACCCCCACTTCCACCCCACTGCACCGTAAGAGACCAACTGATCTGGAAAAACACAGGCTACAATGATAGCTATTAAGGTAATATACAATTTAATGCTTGTAGTGTTTAGTGTTTCACTGACTTTGCAAGTCTAAAGCTGGTAGTCTGATCATCTATTTAGAAGATAACAATACACAATGTAGCATCTATGGGGGTCTCCTGAAGGTGGAAGCCATTGTTAATTCCCTATTATCTTGTTTTGAAGTACTGTATCATTTTCATTGTTTTGTTGGGTTGGGTTTTATTCTGTTTTGTCTTGTTTGATTTTAGTATATCCAATGGCATTGGCAGTTATTTCAAAGATAAGATATGGTATTCATTTTGGATTTGCTATTATTTTGTTTATTATGTTCATTGTTTTGTTTTTATTGGTTCTATTCTGTCCTGTTTTGTTTGAGTTTTACTATGTCTGAAGGTACTAGCAACTATATTTTGAAGACAATAAGAGGCATTAATGATAACCATTGTTGATTTCCTATTATTTTGTTTTGAAGTCTGTATCACTTATACTGTTTTGTTTTGATCTGCTTTATTCTGTTTTATTTTGCTCAATTTTATTCTCTTTAAAATAAAAAGAAAAAAGAAAAAAGGATTGGAGAAACAGGCTACAGAAGCCTGAGAATAATGTAAGCCAAGGTGGTGGGAGATTCTGTTTGGAGCTCAGAAGACCAGAATACCCAGAGCAGTGTAGATGTGATAAAGATCAGATGCATGTTTAAGTAGGAACAAGGAATTCATTGAAAGTTGGGCTAGAGCCCATATGTGTCATATTCTGGAAGAATATCTGCCAACATTTTACACATATCTTGAGACTTTGTGGGAGACTGAGATTAAGGGAAGTGGCTAATTATTCTGGTAGAGGAATTTTCAAGGCAGTCCAGCATTGGCAATTTTTAGTCAGCTATACAGTGAAAAGCAAGAGCAAAGAACAGAGCTAAGTAAATTGAAAAGTGTGTGATTTCCTCAGAAAGGCAGCAACAAAGTTGTGGCCTTGGAAAACTTCTTTGCTAAAAAAGATTAGTATTTAAAAGAAGCCACATACTTTACATCTAGACAACAGGAAAGATGCTTAGAGGGCATCTTAGGAATGAGCAAGACCTCACTCTTTGAAAGTTCAAGGGTTTAAAAGGGTAAAGGTAAGCTCCTCTGAAGGCCCAAGGTACCCTGCTTGAGAAAGATTGGGTCCCAGGGATTTCCTTCATAGTAACCAGTCATACATACACTAGGAGGCCTCTACAGTCATGTTCCAAAGGGACCTGGCTACTGATTAATATGGTAGCAGGCCTTAACATCATCCACATGGTTCTGGTTTTATTAGCATGCAGAATACAAGAGCTGTATGGTCAGGAAGGCTTTCACCCAGGTTTCAGAAGAAGACCTGAGAGGTCAAACAGTGCCCCTGAGAATGCAGTGTGTAAGTCTATGAGACTAAAGCTGGAAATACAGTGGAGACTCCAGTAAGTTGGAAAAATCAGGAATATGGATTGTCTGAGGAAAGCTGCAGGCACTAAGTAGAGTCTGCTCAAGAGAGAGGCCATGAGACCTTCACCTAGCAATGCTACAGGTACAGAGCCATCCAAACTCTTTGGAGCTCACATCTTTCACAAACTGCTCCAGGTACTAGACAAGGAGCTACAGGATTTAGCAACTGTCCTGCTGGCTTTTGGTCTTGTTGTGGCAGAATTTCTTTCAGTCCCCATATTTCTCCTTTTTGGAATGGAAATACTTACCTGGTGACTCTGTATGTTGAAAATGTTTGCCTTTCTTTATGATTTTTACAGGGGTTCATAGGTAAGAGGCGCCTTGAATCTCAGGGGAGACTTTGGACTTGGACTTTTCAGCAGTGCAGAACTATTAAAATTTTGGCAACTTTTAAAGATGGAACTGAAGGTATTTTTGTACAAAGAGATGTACATAAGTCCTTTTGCAGGGCTGGGGTGGAATGTTATGGTTTAGATATGAAGTGTCCCTCAAAAGTCTCATATGTTTGGATAATGGCTGGATCGTGGAGGTGCTATACTTCATGTGTTAAATGTGCTGTTATGAGGTAGGGCCTGATTGGAAGCAGGTCATCAGGAGCGTGACTTGGCAATGTACATTTCCCTCCTGGCTCCTCTTCCTCCTCTTTCTCCTCCTGCTGCTTCCCGGTTGCCATGCTGTGATCACCAGGCTCTTTCTCCATATACTTTTACACTGCAGCTAGCTGACTATGCATGGAATGAGATCTCTGAAATTGTGAGCCAAAATAAATTTCTCCTTTCTGTTGAGGTTGCTAAGTATTCTGTTTCAGTGATGAGAATGTGACAAAGACAATAAGATGACCCGACCTGTTAGTTCTCCTCCTCAGTCTCCTCTGCAGGTTCCTTTCCCTCTTCTCCTCAACCTTTAATACACAAGTAGCACTATCCATCTACCCCATTCCCTTGTGGTTCATTCAGTACATGGCTTTCAGTACTATCTTTCTGCTTGCACTTCTCCTGTTTATAATTCCAACCTAAGAAACACTCTGACACAGTAGACTCATGTATCCAGTCACTTACTGAACATGTCCCATTAGATATTCAAAGAGCATTCAAACTTCGCCTAATGTTAAATTGTGATCCTTCCTTCTAAACCTACTCCTTCCATATCCCTTCCTTAACTCATCAAATAACAAATTACTCTTTTAATTGCTCTAGCTAATAATTTGGAATTATAGTGGTACCTTTGACTCGCAAACACATTTGTTTGTAAACAATTTGGTTCACAAACAGAAGCATTTGGCAAAATTTTGTTTTTGTTTGAAAACTCTACATCAGGTGACAAATATGACAGTGGACATCTTTACCTTAGAAACACAAAGGTGGCCATCTTTTTCAAAATCTTAGAACGAATTATGTTTGTGAACCAAAGCACCATTGTATTATCCATTTCTTCATCTTGTATGTTATACACAATTCATCAGCAAATCCAAATTGGTTCCACCTTCTAGTTATCACCAGAATTTGACTGATTCTTACTTCTGTCTATGTTAATACCTTGTATCAAAACATCCACATCTCTTATCTAAATTTCTGGAATAATCTGTCAAACTCATTATCCAAAAGGATCCCTTTAAAAGATAAGTCATTTTATGCCTCCTTTGCTTAAACACTGTCAATGGCTGTCATCTCACCCAAAGTGAAAGCCAAAGGATTTCAGCATTCTACAGGGTCTCACATGATCTGTCCCTACTGCTCCTGTCTTCATCTCTTACTTCTCTCTCCATCATGTTCACAATTTCAGCCATACTACTCTCTTTGTGGTTCTTCAAATACTCAGAGGCATGTCCCTGCCTCAGGGACTACACACTTATTGATCCCTAAAAAATCTCTTTCTCCAGTGTTCAGATGGCTTATTCCTTTACTCCCTTTAGTTTCTGATCAAATGTCACCTCACCAGCAAAGCTTTTCCTTAAAAGTCTCTATAAAATAACAATGGTCCTTCCTCTGCTCCTATCACCCATCCCTTTCACGCTCTCTTGTTTTACTTGTGTCATCATTTCACATGCTAGCTGTTTACTCTTCTAGCTCCATATTAGCTGTTCCCTTCCCACAAAAAAAAAAAAATTCCAAGAAAGCAGAGATTGACTGAGCACTCATCTCTAAAAGATTCACTATTACTGGGTGGATGAATGAGTCGATCGATTAATTTTGTAGAGCATATTCACTTTGCAGAATCTCTGCTGGATATAAAACTACAGAGATAATACTTGAAATTTTAAAAATATGATTGTTAATGTCAAGTTGTGCTGTTTTCACTAAGCACTATTTGAAAAGACTTTCTGCTCTGTACCTCCAAAGACTCTGAATATCTGCTAGTAGGCAAGAGCAGTCACCTTTTGCTAAGTCACTATTGAAAGGTGATAGTCTGAATCTTATACTGAAGATGGAGAAGAGACTAGTCTCAATTTTAAGAAAATGTGAAGATAAAAGAGACTTTAAGAAGAAATTCTTGGGACAGTAAGAGAAGACAAGTTAAGACAAATGGATAAAGACATTCCTTATGTGTGTTGAGATGACGAATGAACCACAAGGATAAGGTAGGAAGGCTTTGTGTGGGGCATCTATCTGTGCTTGGCACATTGTAGTTACTCAAAAACTATTTACTAATGATTATCTGAATGAACAAATGAAAGGGCAAGGGAAGCGTCCCCAGGACTGGGAAGGTGAGGTAGAAATATAATACAGAAGGACTATTAAAAGGCATGGAGAAATACCATGAACTGTATTATGAAATTGCAGTTCTTTTGGGACATGAAAAAGCAGCCCCCTTACTGGATGTTTACTGTCAGTGGAAACCCAAGAGCCACTCTCTTCACAATGTCAGAGATGCCATGACAGTGTGTGGAGGGAGACTCATGACATTCCTGAGAGTTCAGACCATCTTTAATTAGATTAAAATCTATCTAATTTTTGGTATACTACCATTAATGATTTCTAATTGTGATATATAACATTCAAGATGAAAGGTGGTTATTTATTACATTTCTACCTTTATTTACACTTTTATTTTTGCATAGGTAGCACTAGTTTGGTTAGTTCTAACTGATCATTTTAAAGGTTTCCTTCTTTTAGTTTTGCATAGGTGACAAACAATATGAACTCAATTTCAATTACTTCACTTTCAATATTATCAACAAACTCTAGCAGTAGCATTATCATTTGTATATTTTTATGTGAAATATCCTGACCACTGGGCAAAAGTAACACTGGAGACAAGAACTGACTGGATAATCCTATGCACCATATGCGGTCAGAACAAAGCAGTGAATTAACCAAAGTGAAGTCAGATACCTAATTAGTAATATACTTACATCTGCCAGTTCCTTGATTTGCTTTGCTGACACATCGAAAGTGTCCAATCTCTCGAGGCAGGGCAAGTGATACAATATATGTGTGGAATAGTTACACAGCTGACAAACTGGGTTGGTTTTGTACTGAGAATCATTCAAACACAAGTCTTTTAAGGAAGGCAGCCTGGTTAAGTTAGTAAGGTCCTAGAACAATAGCAATGATAATTTTCAATTAATTGTGAGTGCCTGTCTGTAGAGGAAACATCTGAACACTTAAGATCACTCACGGTCTAATGTAATACATTCTAATTACATACTTAAACACATTCATCTAGACAGTAAAATGTTTCCTTCTAGTAAAAGCCTATTAAATTCCTGTGGAGAGGATCAACAATATTAAATATCACATTCTATACAGCCTTAGGCTTTATACATTTAGTAAGCTATTCTTTCCAGCTGGAGCCGGGGAGTTATCCCGTGAACACTTCCTCTGCCCAGCCCCTTCTGCTAACAATGACAGGGGCACCTTCGGAGCTCTGTTACCTTCATCCCATCTCTTATGCTTACCATCTTCCCAGTTTTCTGCCTTGCCTGCCCCCAGGGATACTACACTCATCAAAGCCAGGGGAACCACTCCATTACAACCACTATGGGCTTCCTGACTTTTCATTGTTTTCTTGTTGGTTTTTTTGTATTTTCCGTAAGTGCCGTTTCTACCTGTTAAATAAACTGTGATCTAGCTTCTTTTGCAGGCCTTACTTCCCTCACCACCTGTACAGGGAGAGGTTGATCGTGCACTCTTTAACATCTTTTGTCCTGATCTTTAAGTCATTGTTTATACTTTCCGGTACTTGTCAGCTGGCCCTTACTCAACTCTTTAGTCTTGCTCCTTCCGGTTGAATCCTAATATGTGGTAGGGCATGCCTGTAATCCCCGCATTCTGGGAGGCTGAGGCAGGACAGTAAGTTCCAAACCAGCCTGCCAGCTTGGGTGACTGAGATACTTAGTGAGACCTTAACTCAAAAAAAAAAAAAAAAAAAAAAAGGATGACACTCAGTGCAAAGGCCCTGGGTTCAATCTCCAATACAAACAAAACAAAACACCCCCACATTTTGTGTTTTGGCCATACTGAACTACCTGAAGTTTCAGAATATGTCAGATCAGTCCTATTTTGTCTCTAGACCTTCATTCCACTCCAGTTTCACACTTTAATCTGTCAGGGTCCAAGCCAGGTATCATTCTTGAAAGAGTTCCAATATGCCCATCCCACAGGTTCTCTTAGTCACATTTCTTATTGCTAATTGCTTGTGCATTGAACGAATTAGATGCCAAGGATCTATATAGGATTTAGCCCTTGATGTACAGATTAACAATGGTATTTGTATTCTTAAAAAATAAGAACATAATAAACACCGGAATCCATCCATGGCATAGGAAGCCTAAATATTTTCTGTCTGCACTTCTACAGAAGTAGTTGGAAAACCATTGAGACAAACTCCTTGAATGCAGGGTTTGTATTTAACATTAGTTTTCCAATATTCAGCACTTAGAACACAGTAGACCCTAAATAAATATGTGAACTGAGTAGTTATTTCTATCAATCTAAGTCATCATTGCACCTTCCCATGACTAGGATGTTGCCTTAGATAGGAGGATACTATGGTTGTGTCAAACTTAAAAATATGCAGTGTGATTTAGTAGAATCAGTCAGAGTTAAGAGAAATCCAAAGGAAGAATCAGGAACCATGGGTACTACAATAAAGTACAGATAAAATGGAAAAGAGAGGGTGGAGTCAGACTGCTAGAATGAAGAGCAGGACAGGGTTAAGTTGCCAATACATGTCCAAACTATCTGGACGAGTGAGGATGTGGCTGATAAGGTGGTCTGACCTGAAGTTTGGAACTGTCTTATAGTTGGAGTAGGACTAAGCCAAAGTTGCTCTAAAAGGGAGACTTTTGGAGAGTGCTATGCAGAGTTTTGTTTGGTCAAATTCTGTAAGAGTAAGGAAGCTAAACCACTCGATGTCCTAAGGAGTAAGACATCTTTCAGTTACTGGGTGGCTGCGTTGTACTTGACTGTGGAGATGAGGGTATAAATCCACAAGCCTTGCACAAAAGTCCTTGCCTACTTTCAAGAGCCAGGTGACTCTGGAATATAGAAAGACACAAAATGTCACTGAAAATTAGTGTGATGCCTGGTATGGATGCAAAGTAGGCACAGAAGTTATTCTATCACTCCTAGGATAGTATCTTTTTGGTGTGAGAGAAAAAGTTAAAGATAAAAATCTAGACAGGAAACTAAAAAGTGAACACTTGAAAGATGAAGAAGGAGATCAGGGTGGGGGGAGGAAAGAGATATGGGGGTAAAAGGATTTAAAATGATCAAAATGCATTATATGTATCTATCAAGCCCCCCAAATGAACATCATTCTTCTCTGTTGCAAACATGTACTTAAAAAAATACAGAATAATCAAAAATCTAAGGAAAAGAGTGAATGAGCCATGCAGGTTAGAAGATCATGAAAGGAAAGAATATTCCAGCAAGTGCAAAGGACAAAGTTGAGAATGTGTTAGGTATTTATAGGAAACAGTCAGATTATTGTGGCTGGAATAAACAAAGGAGAGAACAGTAGAATCTGTGGTTAGAGAAACAGTGGAAAGGGAGGGTAAAGTTATGTAGAATTTCATGAGCAATGTAAGAAGTATCTTCTACTCTGACAGAGATGAGAAGTTGATGGAGGGTTGGAATAGATGAATTAGGTGACCTGACATATTTCAGAGGTCCCATCAGGCTGCTCTCCGAAGAATAGATTGAAAGAGCAAAAAGTAAAACAAAGGAAGTGCTAAGGGGGAGCTTTTCCCCCTCACCAGTGGAACCAGGCTTGGTAGGGATGTGGTATAGGAAATGGGTAGACTGTGGATATGTTCTCAAGGGGAGCCAACAGCATTTGCTGATGGATTGGAGGAGGGAGATAAAGGGATAAGAGGAGTCAAACGCAATTATGAAGATGTTGACTGAAGCTATTGGAAGTGGAGAAGGCTGCAAAAGAAGGTTTAGAGAAGGGAAAATCAGCCTAAGGTGGGACAGAAGCTATCTATGGCTCTTCAGAGCTGTCAGGGAAAGTACAGGTACCAAGTTGGGAGAGATCAGTAGATAGAAGTCATATAACATGATGTGATTAATTCAGAGAATGAGCGCAGATAAAAATGAGAAAAGATCCCAGGACTGATTAGGGGTAGTACAGTTTTTAGATGCCAGTACAGGATGAAACTTCAAAAACTTAAGAGATATATGAGAAATATGGGAAGAAAATTAGGAGAAAATGACACCCTATGAGACTACTAAATATTTATCTGCTTGGTTTTAGTAGTGAAAGACTATTAAGGCTCAATTAGTTTCTTGGCTAACTCTCAAATTTCCTGAAGTACCCTAAAATAACAAAATTTTCCCTAAAAAGGGGACTATATCTTCAATAAGATGATTCATAATTCACATTGATAAACAAAAATGAGTCATTCCAATTAAATATACCTTGAAAGAACATATTTGATTACCAGAAAGGTTTAATCTTTCCACCTGTTCATTGGCGTCAAGACATCGACCTTGAATTAAAAAAAAAGACAAAAATTAAATTCTTTGTTTTACCTCTTGTTTATAACCTATAATAATTCTGAGTTATATACGGTCATTTCCTGCATATAAACAAGAGTAATGTACCATTTATAAATACTAACCACTGTTGAACAGACACCTTCATATCCTATAATCAAAGGTTTAGAAATGCTTTGCAAAAATGACATAGAAATAATCTAAATGAAAGAAATCTGAGTATATATTTTTCATACTGATAAAAATGATTGTAGTATTATTTCAGATTTTAAATGAAACAGTACATACCAATGCAGCTTATCAGATTTCCAGCAAGGTTGAGATCCTTTAAATTCTTCAAAGTCTGCAAACCCTAAAAATTTAGACAACATGCCATTTAGAAAGGAGTAATTAAAACATACATTTGCACGGCATCTCAAATGGATCTGGTCAGTTCTCAAGGGGCTGTGAGCAGGAACGCCGTGTGCCTTGCGAGTGCAGAAGGCAGCATGTGCTCAGTGAAGCCTCCAAACTGGAATTTTGTTCCTCCAAACTGGAATTTTCAGTTATTGGAGGAGCTAATGTGAAGGGGAGTGGAGAGGAGAGGAGCGGGTGGGAGAAGACACATCACACAGATGTTTATGATGAGAGGCAAGTTTTTAACTTCTCTGAAACTCTTTTTTAAAAAACCTTCAAAGAAGGAATAACCATACCTTACCTCTCAGGCTTGTGTGAAGCAAGAATGCTGTATATGAATCTCTCTGAACAGCAGAAAATGCTATGTACATGTTAATTTTTTGACAATAATAACAAATAGTCACAAATATTTTGGCCTTTTAATTAAACTGATCTCAGACACTGTGATTTAAAGTCTATAGTAGTAACAACTTTTACATACAAATCACTGAAATTATCTTACCTCAATATTTTTAATAGTATTATGGTTCAGCCAAAGAACCTCCAATCTGGTTAATTTCTCCAAATTTTCAATTTTGGAAATTTTATTATAATATAAATATAGTTTTTTCAAATTTCTACATTCTTTAAGACCTCCAATTTTCTATTTTAATAAAAGAGATGTAATAGTGTTAGCTTATATTTTGTCACTAATCCTTTAAAGTTAGTTTCTAAGTACATTTTCCTTTAAATATTACATTGATAACCAGCAAAATGACCTAAGATTTTTTTGAGGGAATATATAACCCCTCCATTGAAATACAGCTATATTTAATTTCACATATTTTCTTTAAACTTTTATCAACTCTATTTTATATAGTTCTAATCAGAGCATGTACATTTTTTGGATTTTTTTTAAACTTAAGGCTATCTATAATATTTTCATAACCTTTTATGTTATAACACATAGTGATTATAAAATATCTCATGAAGTTTGTAATTTTCTTTAAAATTATACTATAAGTGAAACATTTAAATTTACAATTTTTGTCTTTCATGAATAATACCATAACAGTTTCATATATAATTGCTTTCTGCTGCTGACTTATTTTTTATGATAAAATCTTGGAATAAGGATTTCTGAGTCAAAGGTATATACATTTTTGTGGGTCTCAAAAGTTCATAATATTGCTGTTCAAAACAGATGTCTGGCCAATAGTGTCTATGTGACTGGACCAATTTTACTTACTAAGCAATACTGGTTATGATATGATTTGATTTAATTAATATAAAGTATAATGCATTTATTTTGATTCCTTATTTCTGCTTTTTTTCTTTGTGCAAACCAGTTTGCATCTTTGTCTTTGATCTGTTTTGATCCATGTCCCTTGCATACATTTTAATAAATTATCATTCCTAAGTCAAGAATTCAGATGATACTGCATTTAAGATTGTGTGTTTAAACTTACCTCTATGTAACATTCAGCAATCCAAAGTTCCTTAAGCTGAAAACACGTCTCTAATCCTGAAATCTGTTTTATGTCTTGAGCAACAATTGTAAGGCTTGTTAGGTTAGGAAACAATGATAATCCAACTATACGGGGATATCCAGAAAAAAACATTTCCAGTTTTGAAGCATCTGATCCTTCTTGTTCAACCATCTCATAAGATAACCCATTGCACATACACTGTTTTAAAAGAAATTAATTTTTATCTACTTTAATACAAAGAAGACATTTGTCATTATAAATTATAGATTGTTTTTTACACTGATGCCGTTGTTGTATTCCAACAAAAGAGAGAGTTGTACCATATATATGATTTGTCTGTATTCCTAAAAGGTTTGGGGCAGAAGAAATATCCTTCCAGGCACAGAAAGGATTATAAAAATGTTCCATTTAATATCCTTGCAAATGTTATTGAAAAGAAATTTTATTTGACTCACCAGTTCTTTAATTATTTCTTCTTGGTTTAGGTTTTCACTTTCAATCATCTTCTAAAAACAGTGATCATAATAATATATCTGTCAACACAATGAAAAATTTCAACAGTAGCATCTTCTTATTCCAAGTTGAAAGGGTTTGTAGAGATACCTAGCTTGAGCTACCTACTGTGGCTTGAAATCTACGCAAAGCATATTACCAAATATGGTTTGAACCCTGAGACTCATTCCATTTCTGAAGTATTTCATTAGAAAGTTGTTCTTTTAATTCTGAAAGTAATTCTGTCTCTCCACAACTTCTACCCTTTGGTTGTCATTCTACGTCCTTGGTTCAAGTACAAATATAACTTTTCTATTGTGCAGTGAGGCTTCACTACTTGAAGAAAGTAATCGTTTCTTCTATCACCCTTACCTTGCTCATATTCGTCTCTTTAGTTCCGTCACCAGATATTTGTTTGTGTCCTGTGAATAACTTATCATATGATGGTGCCCCAACTGAATAGTTTTCTAAGTGTAATTAAAGGCAAAAAGAACTTCAGAGCTTAGCAGCTCACCTGGCATGGAAATAAGTATTTATTACAATGAATTCACCAATTTCACCTTTATTACATATGATAAGCCAATGAATTCTTAGATTCAATAAAATTAACCCAGTTTTCATCATTTTAATATTTTCATTGTATACTTCTAGACATTCACTATCTGAAAATACAGGAGTCTTTTCTTGACATGATGATTTAACAAAGAAAGTGTATAAAAACCATGTACATTTTCATTCCACTCCTTACAATTCCCCCACAGATGTGTGTGTGTGCGCATGTATCTATGTGTGTATATGTGTATGTGGTCATGCAGTGAGAAAATATGGAAATGTACATACCAAATGCTTTTTGTATTAGTTACCTGGGATGCAAGTGAAAACTGGTATGGAGTGAAAGTATTGCAGAGGTTCAGAAAATAAAAAAGAAAAGAGTTACACTTTTAAAAAAGCATGTTTGTCATTGAAAGTATGATCACATAACCATGTATTCATTACACTATTTGGTACACATTTGGAGTGTTTCTGTTTGGGAGCTATGTGAGTGTTTCTCTGAATATTTTCTCACATGGGACATAGCTGCACATCTTTAGGGTTTATACCTAGTAGTGGAATAACAAAGAAAAAAAACTTTGTTATATGCATTTATGCCCCTCACATATACAAAGTAAAGCAAAAAAAGATGCACATATAAATATATATCTCAATTTGCATAAAATTTGAAAGCAAACTAACCTATGATATCAGAAGTCAGGATACTAGTCTGTTGGAGACTGCTACAAGGCAGCTCTGAGCAGGATTTAAATTTTACTAATTGGCTTTTCTATGTTTATCTGTGAGTCTGTCCTAGGTGTAGGCCCCTTGCCTGGCGACAGGAACTGATTTATAATAAGTGAACCTCTATGAATCACTGGTCCCGGCTGAGGCCTGTAGGGGTCTGTGAGGCCAGAGACAGCTCAAAGGGCAAGATAAGGCCACAGCTGCAGACACTTGGCTCCAACCTCAACAAGATAGAAACTGCAGCTGGAGGAATTTCACTTCTGCAATCTCAATCCTACCATAAATATCCTGGAGATAGAACAGTTTTCCTAAATTGGCATAATTTACTACTTGGAGAAGTCTTTGAAGACTCCCAAGGTCCTGCTCATTGCCTGTGCTTTCCTCAGTTTCTCTGCCCCTTGTTGGACCTATTAAAAGTGGACTGATCCAGAGAAGTCTCTGTCTTAGCCCTCAGAGTCTCGAGCTTAATTAAAGGGTTTTGATCCTCCCAGAGCGCCCCCCCCCAGATCATTATAATTGTCTCTCTTTATTTAACCTCTACCGTACACTCGTTTGGGAGATTGGGGATCTAGGTCAGGACCCGATAGTAGTCACCTTTCAGGTTTAAGTGACTAAGAGGAAGTGAACACAGGGCTTCTATGCCAATAAAGATATTTTTTAAATCTGGATGCTGGTTCAAAGAGCATATTTCACTCTGAGAAAATAAAATTATATACCTAAGATTTGTCTGATTTCCACATGTTATACTTTGTGGATTTATAATTATATTATTTTAAAAGCACTTATATGCTCAGTTTTATTTAGTTAAGCAAAATCATGTACATATACAGGTACATAGATAATATAATATTTTTTTGGTACCAGGAATTGAGCTCAGGACATTGTGCTTACCAGGCAGGCACTTAGGCCACTGAGTTATATCCCTGGCCCTGATAACATAAATTTTTAAGAAAAAAGATTGTGACTAAAAAAATAATAAAAAAAGAAAAAAGATTGTGACTTCAGTCTTGTGTTTATCTTCTCTCCCCAAATCCTATTAGAATGACTAGAGAAAGATGAAAATAAGACAGAAATATAAGGTGTACTAGGGAAAGAGCATCAATTTCCAGAAATATTGAGAAAGACCTTTTTGAAGTGATACAGATGGCATTAAAGACAGACACAGAGACAGACAGAGGCAGACACATGTCTTGAGAAGAGTGGTGAACACTTAGAATAGTCAGTGTTGTGAATCCCAGATCTTTGTTTCTAATCTTACTTTTCTTTGAGAGGAAGTTGATGATGAAAATATAAAATATATGCTGCTGAGGATCCAGCTAAAGTAAGAGACCTATCCCTATTTGTGGTATCTTCAACTCCATGCTGGCTATGTGAAATTTTCCAGCAATAGTCAAAGTGGAAGAGAAAAGTGACTGGATCAATCTAAGATTTGTGATTTGAAAGGTGAAAGCTATAGCAGTGGCTGGCTCCTGATTCCCTTAGGGAACTAGAGAAGACCTCGAGCCTCTTAGATGGACAGCCCTAAAAAGAGCTTTCCCCAAATGCAAAAGAATGGCCAAGCTGGCCAATAAGATATTCACCTCTTGATGCAATCTAAACCTTCATCTGGTGGTCCTTCATCACAAATGAGTCCATTTGTGATAGATAAAAGCACATGGAGACTTACAAGTATCAGAAAGTTCTAGACTCCATATAATTCAGATACAGTTATGCAAATTTTAGGACTGGGGTTTTAGAAGAACATTTTGTTTTGCTAATTTACCACTGAATTAGAATAAACTTTTTTTTCCTAAATGACAGCACTGATGAAGAAAAAGTAAGGTGAAGTGAGACATAATATGCATTATTTCTGTATCAAGAATATATAATCTCCTTAAAGGGCTACTCCTTGTTTTTAAGGAAGATGTTCTACTGGAAAGGTGTATATCAATCTTTGTAATGCAATCTCAATCAGAACATCTACTGAGTTTTAAAAACTCAATATAAATAATAATAAATTTTATTCAGAAAAATAAAATATAAAATAACCAGGAAGTTTAAAAAATTATGGGTGGAAATTTATAATACAAATAACAGTAATTAAAACAAAGTGATAAAGACACTAGAGCAGAGAGAGTTGAGGAGGAACACAGACGAGAAAACTCAAAATTAGGCCTAAGTATGCATAATGAAGGAAACAGTTTGGTTTCTTCTGGAGTAGATGCCATGGATACAGCTGGATTGCTCTAATCCCCATTAGACGGCTTTGGGGGTTTTAAGGCATGCTTTGCCCCTCACATACCAGCGAGTAGCCAGTCTTTCCTTCACTGCTCATAGACATTTAATCGAAATATATGGGCTTTTCTTTCTGTGAGTGATGGGGCTACAGAACCTTCCTTCCTTCCTGCACCATGCGAATAGACCAAGGGGAAGAATACTGGGACCTGTACTATATGTAGGCCTTTGATGGAGGATCTAAATTCTTGTAGGTTGTTCTTTGCCAAGCAATCCCTTGCTTGAATACTCTTGCACCGTAATGTGTATTATCTGGTGTGGTCTCAGAATAGGGTAAAGGAGGAGGATTGAGCATCATTTCCACTCAAGTAGATTCATCACATAACCACCCATATCCCCACTATTAACACCCTACTCCAACCACCATTTTCTCTCACTACAACCAAAACTTAACCCTTGCTTCTGTCCCTGGCCCCTAACAAAGTAGAAACAGGAATCCATTTCAATATTTAACACAGCTCATGTTACTCTTCCACTCAGAATCTTCAACAGCTTCCATCTTACCCATAAGAACACCCAGACTCTTCACAAGGGTCTGGAAGCTAGTACATGATCTGGCTCTACAATACTTCTCTGAGTTTTGATTCTGCCAGTCTCCATGTTCACTGATGTGCTCCCAGTGCATCATTTCTTGGCTATTCTGCAATATGCTGAGTATATTTTCACCCCACTTTTTTTGCATTTTCTATCCCTCTCCCTCTCCTTTTCCACTCTCTCTAGATGCTCCTGTCTTGTTCTCATTAGCACAGGCAACAGCACTAGGCATACAATCCTCAGGCAACTGCAATCTGAAGATATTTCAAGCCATTACAGCTGCTTTTATAAAAAACAAGGTCACCAATAATGTCCCAGGTACCAAACACTGGATGTGTTTTAGCCCTCAGCTTGACTCCATGCTGATGACTCTCTAAATTTTTGTCTTTGCTTGGTTTCTCTTGTTATTCAAAAACTACATTTCAAATCAACTATTTTCTTCTTGGTGAAAAATTAGTGATCTTCATTGTCCTCTTTCTTGTGCAACAAATCCAATCATCCAGGCAGAAAGTTTTAACTGTGTGTGTCACGTCTAAAACACAACTCAATGCATTTTCCCATCAGCTCACTTCTCACAGTGTATACCTTCTCTGATGAATTTGACACCGTTTTTCTGATGGTTCAACTCAAAAACCTTGGAAATATCCTCAGTCTTTCCTCGTGATTCATTCATCCATTCAAACCTTATGAAAATACCACATAAATTTCTCTCCTCTCCATTCCAAGGGCTTCTGCCTTCCTTGAGGGTCCCATCTGGTCCTGTTAATTCAATGTCCTCCCTGCTATCACTCCTACCAGTCCATCCTCCATACCCTATAGCAGTCAGCCTTCTGAAAGGTAACTCTGCTTCCACTACTCCACTCAGAAGGTACTCACAGTCACCATGCTCTGACATCTGCCTATCTCTCAAGCTCATCTACCTTGACCTCCAAGAGCACCCCAAATCTCTGATACAACTCTGGCTCTCTGCATTGGCTGAGATGTCTCTGTACTTTCCCATATTGTTTCTCTCCCTAAAATGTCTTTTCTCCTTGATTCTGTGGTGTGTGCCACATTCCCTTAAACATTTAAATCAAGTCCTCTCTAAAGAGTTTACTTCTTTCTGGTTGAATCATAAATATCCTTCTTGTAACTCGCTTAGGCCAGCACCTGCCCAACATACACCACCCACCATACCTACCAGGTTACCTGTTCACTAAAGAAAGGAACTACGAACCTCTCACAGTGCCTGGCACATGCTAATTGTTCAATGAAGTTTGTTAAATGGTCTGAATTTTGCTATACGTGACCATTAAGAGTATAGTAACAATCAGACTGCCATCAGAGTTGGGTAACGAGTTATTCTGAGAAGATCAATGCCTTTACCACAAAACATAAGTCCTATGTAATCCCATTATTTCCTTCCTTGGGGATAACGGCATCAGAATCCATCTATTATCACCATAAGCAGTATCAGGGGGCCATAGGCGCTTGGTTCTCCCAGTCCAGTACCTGAATGATGCTGAAGGAGCTGTAAAGGTGACTGTGGTTAGCGTCTTTTCTTCAGCCCTTTAAATCACCTTGACATCCTCCAAAGCCACCTCCCTGTGTCTCATGATTGTCATCTCCACTGCACCGTTATGGAGGTCCCTTGACCACAAGATTCCCGGTGCCTGCCTACAGGGGATGCATGCCTGGAGCCCACAGGTCACCAATGCTCACGGGACAGAGAGAGGGAGGATTCTGGGCAATTCAAGACGGGTCCACCCTAGCCCAAGGCCTGCAGTGTACCAAACAGGCAAAGCGGTTGCCTAGGAAACCAGAGCTCCGCCCCCACGGCTTTGGCTAGGGGCGCAGAGGCAAAAGGGGGGGGGGGGAGAAGCGGGGAGACCAGTGTCTGTATCACGTGACGATGCCCCCGACCAATCAGCAGCACCAGGGGTCCCAGGAGCCCCACCCCCCCGCCACCGCCAGTGCTCCTGGGAGAAGTCGGCCGCGTCCTGCCCGCTGGGTCTCAGCATCCCCTGGCGTCTCTGCGCCGGCCCTGCCTGGCTCAGGACCGGGGAAGGGCGAGGTTGCGGAGAGAATTACAATTACACATCTCTGACGGAGAGCTGACGTTGCCTCCTCCTGCCGAAGGTCCGGCCACCCCCGCGCGCGAGTCCCGCGTGACCCGAGCACCGGAAAGGTGGCCGCTGCGCCATGGGTCAGGGCGGGTTTTGACGCCATGTCTGAAAGTAATGAAAATTATTTGGCTAACAGTTTTTATATTGATTGCATGTTGAAATGCTATTTTGGTATAGTAGATAAAAAGATACTGAAATTATTGTTTGTTGAAAATGCAGCTGCCAGAAGAAATTTTAATTGCTCGTGTCACTCGCATTGGTTTTCTTTTGGGTGGCTCTGCTCTCTTTGTGGTTCAGTGGGTTTGTTTAGGGTGCTCTGGACTTTCAGTTCGTGCCCGCTGCCTGCGTGCACTGTGCCATCATCATCAGATGGCTACCTCAGTCGACAGACTGGTTTTAAACTGCCCTCTGGAGAAAAATAGTTCAAATTTTAGAAATACTTCCATTTATCTTACAGCTATCAAGAATTCCACAAATTTTCTGAGATTCAATCGACTTTATCTGTTATCTGTAAAATATTGACTGTAAACACAAACACGTAGAAAAGGTAATTTTTCCTTTATAAATTTCAAAGAAAATTGTTTCCATCAGTTATCAATAGATTAAAAGTAAACTACATAAAATTATTTGTGCTTAAAGGCTTCAAATTACTGCCCAAAAATCTGATTCATATTTTTTACTTTTACTGTTATCTTTTTTTGTCTGAAAATCTAAAGATGATCTTGGCTTGGGAACATCTTTTTCCATCTAAAATATAGAGTACAGAACAATAAATTACATTTCTAAACTTTTAAATAAGCTGGATGATGTATAAGGTAGGTGAATTAACTTCTCATTTGGAGAATACATTGAGAAGAAAGAGTTTACCTAAGTACATTGCTTTGCATAGTTTCCAACTGTAGAAACGGTTGTGATTTTCCTAAACAGTAAAAGACAGGAAAAGAACACAGTATTCTTTATACGCTATTACATAATGTAATAACAATATTAGTGTAGTGTAAATATAACAATATTATTATTTCTAGGTAGAGCTCAAAGATTTGGCCTGTCAGTTCCTATATGACTGTAGACTAATAACCAACCATTGGTGACTTGTGAACTAAAGACCACAATAATTCCTAAAAGAATTGCCTGTTTGTTCACACATTCTAGATGTTAGAGTTTTGTAGTTAAAAACCACAGGAGGAACACACAAACAGTAACCATAAATGTTAATCTGTTCTCATTTTAAAGCTTGTGATATGGTTTTATGGGTCAATACAAAAAAAATGAAAGTTGAAACCACTGAAAGTCAAGCAGCTTAAGTAATCATTAAAAGTGAACTAAGACTTCATCTCTCTATTCATACTCCTAGACAAAAGGCCACTCCTTATAAACTTAAATCTGTTTATTTATGGGAAAGAGATTATCTTGAATCTAGAGACAATTGGAAAGATACATTACCAAGAGTAGCAAGCTTATTGCATTAACTCCTGAAGACTCATTTCTTTTAGCAAAATATTGGTGACTTTGCAGACCCATATAAGAAAATTGCATCATATAATAATTTATTAAGTGAAAATTTTTAGATTGTTTGAAAATTTATTTGTTAAAAAGTACTAAGTTATGAACTGTGGAGGCATCTAAAGTTCTGTTTTGTAATGCCTTTAAATTTAATCTCAGAAAACCAAAAAGTATGGAGATTTTCAGTGCTAATGTGATTTTTGTATTCTTAAAGACATTTGGTCTTTATAAGAATGAGTACTTTCCAGCTAATGATTTAATGAGATTACCTGTAAAAGTTCACTGTCTCATTTTTGAATTTTATGTATTGTAGAAACCATAAATGCAGCACAACCCAGGGTTAACTCTGGCAGGGGAAGACATAATTATGTGATGCCTATAAAATCATCATCAGAGGCTCTCATTGTCTGGCAATGAATATTAATAGCCAGTAGGATGAATATACTAGGATTCAATTAAAAGTTGGGAGTTGTTCTGAAAAAGAGTTTATTTAGGCCAAGAAGATACTGCTTGTTTATTTTTTAAAGAAAATATCTTCTCTAATGGTTCTTTCAAAAAAAAGTTAGTCTTTGTGATATGCTGATATATAACTAATGGAAAAAATTTTCATAAAAGGGAGCCAAACTGGAATTGCAAAAAGGCACCTCCACTGTCTTCAGACAATTTAACCTCTTCGTTTTGCTAATATAGTTTTGTGTGTATTTAGCTCTCGGGCAGCTCTTGGGGGACAATGAATTTAAGCTGGGAAAATAGGCTTAATTTGTTAGATAGCTGAATAGTTCTTTTTGGGGGAGAACTCTTTCCTCACTTCCTTTTTTTCTGTCCATTCTTTAGGCCCTAAGTTTAGAAAATCAGTTGTATTCCTCAGGTCCAAGGATATTACTGTTTTGTTCCACATAAGCCTCTTTTCTCATTTTGGGGATGAGACCCAGCACCTTTGCACCATGCTACAACCACAACCCTTTTTATGTTTTTGTTTTGAGACTGGGTCTTAGTAAGATATTAAATTGTTAAATTGGGATTAAATGTTTGAATTTTCCACCTCAGTCTCCCAGAGTGCTGGATTACAGATTTGCACCATTCCTTCTCTTGTCTTCAATTTTTTTCTGTATCCCACACAGTCTCAAACACAGGCACAAGTCTAATGTTTCTTTTAAATGTTTACATTTAACTGGAAAATCAGGTGGTGCTGTTTTGTGTTTTTTTATTTTTAATTTACATAAACAGTATCATGATACAAATTTTATTGATTCTTTATCATTCTACACTATTTTAAGATATACCCATGTTTCTGCATGTACATCTAGTTCATTGTTTCTGCATTCTGTATGCTATTCCATAATGTACATTGCCACTTTTTGTCTTGGTTATGTTTCCCTAGTAAAGGGCACCTAGTTTGACTCCAGTAAAAAGCACTGTAATGATGGCCTTAAAATTGTTTTCTTAAAAGGACAATTTCTCTGGGATATATATACAAAGGATAGATTTATTGAAAAAAAAGCAAGCGTACTTAATTTTTAACTTTCAAGAATGGCTGTCTCAGATTTTCCTCCTACCAACAGTACTTAAGAAGTCTTATTCCTTTTATCAGAGATGTGTAATTGAAAGCAGAATCTCCCACCTACCCACAAATCCTTTCCACAAAGGTAGAAAAAAAAAACACTGCTACTTAATAAGCATTAAAACAAAATGTGGTACATGTCATGAGAAAACCCCATTAAGCCAGAACGTGATGCCATCACAGGCAAAACCCTAGAGACTGCAGACAAATGTTACTCTTTCATAAAGCTGAGCTGATAAACCCATGGCCTATGTATTTCAAAAGGACAGGGAAAGGACCCTTTGTCACACTGTTATAATGAAGAGTAAAGAAAAAGTAAATTCCTCGTATCTTTATGACAAAATACAATCTGGGAATGAGGCATCTACCAAAGTTAGGCTATACTGTCCCTCAGAAACTGGGAGAAAAGGCATCTTTTATTTTTTCCCAATGGTACTGGAGATTAAACCTAAGACCTAACACATGCTAGGCAAATGCTCTGGCACTGAGCTACATCGTTAGCCATCATTGTTCTTCCGTGATTGTATTTTTTTTTCTTAAAAATCCCTCTCAAAACCTGAGAATTTTTTCCTGCCTTACAAAGCTAGTAAATAGGTTTGTTTTAAAAAGATTTACATGTATATCAGAGTCAACAGGAAAAAAAAAGTACAATGACCTGTTTTCTAAAGAAAATGCTCTAAAAGGTGTGCAGGGAACATCTCTCTCTCTCTCTCTCTCTCTCTCTCTCTCTCTCTCTCTCTCTTTCTCTCTCTCTTTCTCTCTTTTTCTCTCAATATTTTCTCAGACTCTGCTAAATGTCTGCCTCCACCAGTACACCTTGAGCTCCTTGAGGGGTGGGATCACCCTCCCTTACTCACCATTGCATTCCCAGTATCTAGTGACTTTCACACTGCCCTTGAGTGGCATACTTGAGGCCATAGGTGAATCTAAAAGTCACAGGGTTCATCACAGTGGACTCTAGGCAGGATGTAAAACTGGCAGATTAAGGTTTAGGGAGCCAGCACCCACGATAACAGAGTAGACCAGCACCGTAGGCCTAATTTGCACTCTACTGGTGCCTTTTGCACTTTTCTTTCCATAAATGTAATATTTGTATCCATGAACTTATATGCCATATATGTACTTTGTTATGTTATTCTTCAATAAAATAGTCAAAAGGATTTTGACCATTCTTTTACACTATTGTACATTTATTTTGTCTGCCTCGTTTCCAGTTTTTACGTTAACTAGCTTCTGTCACTTCACAGTGATGATCAATAAGAAAAGTACACATAATCTGAAACTTTTACAGTGGTAATAGATTTCAGGTTCTCCTGCTAACCTGAAGTAGAATTTACCCAGAAGGAATAGGGTAGTGGTAGTCACAATAGCTGTAGGGCTGAACTTCCACTTCTAGCTCTCTTTTTCCTAATCTGTAACTACTGGACTTTTCTGCCAACCTCTGGCACAAACCAGGTTGAATATTATAAACTTCCCACTATGATTCCACATAAATCCTGACCTCTCCCCTGTCTTTCCTAGTTCCTACCCCAGCTAACCTACACCCTTCTCTTGCCCACTACTCCTGCCTTGGTTTGTATATAATATACCAACACCTTCTACACTGTTCTCCCAGGGTATAAGCTATTTCCACTAGTTTATCCTCATTACTTCCATGACTATTGTTCTACAATCAAGATATGATAAAATCATGTTTGATGTGCTTTTACTGAGTCATTGTTCATGTTTATTTGTGCATTCATTCAGCAAAGATTTACTGAACAACTATGTTGCAAGCTTTTTTATAGGCAGTAGAGATAGAGCAGAAAACAAAACAGGTAAAAATGTGTGGCTTTATGTAGCCTGCATTCCAATGGAGAGAAGACAATAAGCCATATAGAAGGCTAGATAAATGTTAAGAATAAGGCAGAGAAAGAAGATATGTGTGCTTGTTTGTGCATGTTGAGTGTTGGTGTTGTGTTGGTCCCTGCATGCATACGTACATGCAATCTAAAACTGCATGTACAGGGATGGCCACAATCAAAGGATGATACTTGAACAATGCCTGGTAGGAAGTAAGGAGTAAGTTATAATGATGTTGGGAAAGTATGTGCAAGAAAAAGGAAAAGCAGTGCAAATGCTCTGTAATGAGAAAGTGCTGGGTTTTTTCCAAGTTCCCTAGCTGGAGCACAGTAGCAAATCATCAAGTGAGAGATGATGTCAAGAGAAGAAACGGGAGGTGGTTACATTATGTAGGGCTTTGTAGGCTGTTACATGGACTTTGGCTTCTATGTTGAGTAAAAAAGGAAGCTATTAGAGGATTTTTAGCGGAGGAATGACTAGGTTTGATGAAACCTTCAGATGATCACTCTGGCTTTTATGTGAAAAACAAAGTGGGGCCATAGCAGCAGAAGTTATGCATAAAATGATCACATAATGTATCATACAACTGGGACAATTTTTAAAAAGCAAGGAACACCTTAATAATTATTCCAGGACAAAGAAAAGCTGCAACTGTGTACAGGAGAACCAAGATGTGTGGCCATCCTAGTCATAGACTATCATGATACTCAAGAATTCTTGGTGGCTTGGATAATGATGGTGACAGCAAAATAGGTGAGAGGTAGTTGCATTCTGTAGCACTCTGAGTGACTGAAGGAGGAGGATATTAAGTTTGAACTGGGTCTGGACAACTTAGTGAGTTTGCAAGACCTAAAAGTTGGCTGGGGATATAGCTCAGTGAGAAGGCTCTGGGTTCAATCCATAGCACTGCAAACAAATTAATGGAGTAAGTCTCTCTCTCTCTCTCATTTTAAATTGATACTGAGGATTGAACTCACAACCTTGTGCTTGCCAGGCAGGTGCTTATGCCACTGAGCTAAATCCCCAGCCTACTTTTTTGTTTTTCAGACTTGCTCATCTAGACCTTTGTTCATGGTTCCTTGGTCCTCATATCAGGCTGCTGGCTCTTTATGGGTGCTTTTTCATTTATATTGGAGGTCTTTATTTGGGCTTTATCATTCATGTTTGCATTGTTTGACCTATAGCCAAACAGAAAAAATAAAAATGCCCAAATGAATGCATACTATTATGGTGATTTCAGTCTCTAGACTAATTCTTGTAAACCTACCAAACTATGAAAATCAGTTGTAACTTGTAAAACATTTTTAAAGATCTGAAGACATACCATAGAATATACTCAGCAGGCTTGTGAAGTAGGCTTCACACATTTATGTTTTTTAAAGTCCCCAGATACTTCTGTTTGAGACACTTTGGCTATCAAGTCCTAATCAGTTCAGTGAGAAAGGAATCAGCTTCTCTATCCATTACTTTTCCTTAAAAAAATACAAGTGTCCTTGGTAAAATGTCCATTTTCCCACTATTATTTTCCTCAAAAACTATTACATTACTTAATAGTAAAGTGTTATAATTGACAGTATGGTACTTCTGGGAGAAAATTCCTCTTGTGTACAATTTAGGTTCTGTGAAAAATTTATAAGAAAGATGTTGCATGTGCATGTATATGTGTTAGTTTATTAACAGAAATTGCTTTGATGCTAATTGAAAAACATCCACTTAAAAACACTAAAAATTTAAAAAAGGAATACATCAACTTTCATAAGCAACAGGTGCCTGGAAGTAGGACTGGCTTTAGGCAAACTGTATATTCAACACTCATTTAATCAAATATGAAGACTCAGAATGCCTCTATCATTCCATTTCATTGATTTCCTTTTTGAAGATGTAGTCCAGGCTTGTATCTGCCAGCTTTGAACCTTCACAGATAGAGGGCAGTCTTTACCAGGAGCATCAACACAGGTTTTAGGGTTCAAGACATTTAGTTCAATGTGGGTCAGATGCACCTCTTGGTCTGGCCAAGGGTTGGGGGTCAAACTTACCAGGGTCCCATCTACTGTAGGAGGTAAAGGATAGTCCCATACAGGACAATTGAAGCAATTCTTTCCCAGAAATGTTGAATTCTTGGAAGACAAAACCAGCAGACACCCACTATAGTGACCCCTACATCACAATGTGTGGGTATAACAAGAAAAGAATAAGTCTGTAGTGCTTGATACATTGTATCAATTTAAGAAGTTCAGAAGTTTAAGTGATTCAGCAGTTCTACATCCTAGGGTGGAGAGAACATGCCCTAGGGTGGCTGTTTTATTTATGCCCTAGAATGTTGGGATGGTGGATTCACTGTGTCAATTTGAGAAGTATAAAAACTTATTGAAGTGACTCAGCAGGGGGCCAATGTCCTCACTTTGTAAACATCTTGAGTCTGTGCAAGAGGAGGGCACAGAGATGGTGTGAATGCTACACCCATCCTAGGGTGGGTAGCCTGCATACAATATAAGGGAGGAAAAGAGGCTTTCTCTCCCTACTTTTTGCTCTTGATGCTTTTACTGTCTTCTGCCACCATGAATGGTTGCCCCTCTGCCATGCCACCCTGCCTTGGAGCCAGCTGATTATGGACTAAAACCTCCACAAACTGAGATAAATAAACCTTTCCTCCTTTAATTTTGGGTGTCGGGTATTTTGTCTCAGCAATGAGAAAAGTAACACTGCTTCTCTACCCTTTATCTTGCAGCTTTGACCCTGTAAAGATTTTTCATTTCTTTCCCATGTGTACCCCATTGCTCATGCTTCTTGATTTGGTGAAGCTAATTAATACAGGACTAAAACCACCGGGCATTTTTTCCTGTTTTCATCTGTTTGTGCATCAGACTAGTAGAAGGCATCAGTTTGGGTCTCCTGGGCAGGCTAGACTTTCCTTCCTGTGTGCTGTTGCAAGCTGTAGTGGGAATGCAGAATGTTAGCTTCCCTGTCTCTACAGGTTCACAGTAATACTTTCCTAAGCCTAAGTTCACAGTAATACTTTCCCTATGCCTTTTCCAGTAATATGATGGATATTTTCATCTCTGTAAAAATATTTCATCTTTGTAAAAAAAATTTTCATCTCTGTAATTTTTAGGTGTAATTTCATATAATCCAAATGTTGAAATTTAAAATGAATTTTGGAGGTCAAAATAATTCACTTCCCATTTTGATAAAGTACAAGATTACTGTATTGTTATTGCATACCTATTTCTTAGTCATATGGGCACAAAGATCACAGTATCTGTAGAAATTAGAGCTAGTGCACATGGGTCTCTTGGGCTTACATGCCATGGCTAATGCACACCTGCACACCTGACAAGAGGTCTTAGGAAATAGAGACAGTGATAGCACTGTTATTAAATACAAGGAGCTTTGAGGCAAGTGCCACTTTGCTAGCTCTAGAGGATGATCATTATGTAAGCCAACCTGCAAATCTACCTCCTGAGCAGTAGCAGAATTTAATGGTGTAAGCTGGGTATATTGCTGCACACCTCAAATTTACAGCATTCAGGAGACTCAGGAAAGAGGATTGCAAGTATGAAGCCACCTTGGGTAACACAATGAGACCCTGCCTTAAAAATAGAAAACAAGAAGAAAAAACAAGAATTTGTGTGAATATAGCACTAAATTATAATTAACTTTAGACCCACATAAAAAATAAGAAAGTCATTCATGCTCTTGAAAACATTAGTAACTGGTAGATTGACAACTGATGGTCAACTTGAAACACCAGCTGAACTGAATCAGCATGGTGCTGGGTGTGAATGGCTCACCTGAGGATTTGTTAACAACATAAAAAGAACTGGAGAGAAAGAATGGTGTTGTTGGTTCTCCTGTTGCTGATGGTTTGGAAGTCCAGTTCCTCCTATGTTTTGTTATGAGGCGAGGGTTAAATCCAAGAACGGCTACCCTGGCTCAACTTCTGCCTCCAGATGAGAAAACAAAACTCCTGTAATTGCAAAAGGAGGTGGCAGTGGTGGTTTCTGTTATTACCACTCTTAGCTGGGGACAGCTCACAGCTCAGAGCCTTTTCTGCCACGATCAGTATAAATCATCGTTATAAACATTGCCTGCCTCGCATTCGTCTCACCGGGTCGTGGAGGGAAGGGAAGAGGTAAGTGCCCCGTGTAGGTAACCTGCTATCCGCTGGAATGAGTCCCATACAGGACACGCTTAGAATGTAGTGTGTGTGGAGTACAGTGTGATGTTTGGATGTAGTTATGATTGTAGGACGATGAAATTAAGCTGTTAACATCACCATTATGCTTTTTTTATGCTAAAAACATCTAAAATACCTTAGTGATTTTGGCATATGCGATACATTGCACAGAATGGTGGGTGAATAGAATCAACGCATTTACTTTAGCATTATTCTTATAAAACATTTGATTTTGTTAAATATCTTGGGGTTTCCTAACCTAGGTAACCAATGCACTAATAAAATCAAACATGATACTAAGTTTGAGGGTGGGAGGAGAATGAAGGGATAAATGATGTTTGAGTGGAAGGAGCACATTTTGAATATATAGAAATATTAAATTTATAATTATTGCTTGAAAGAATTTCATATATATATATATATATATGCTTACTGTTTTAAATCTGTGCCTTCTTATTAAGTAGACCGAGTGGGTTGCTATAAGAGACTTGGGTGCTGGAAATGGTAGCCGATTAAGTATCAGTATCTTGAAAAATCCGAATGAAATCTGAACCAGCTTCCCCGGTGGTTACCTTCGCAGTTCCATTGCTATAAACAAAGTCAGCAGCTGACTCCTCAGCTGTCTCTGAGACAGAATGCAGCGGTATCCCATTAAGCGCACTGTCTTACTTTACATTTTAAAAATATACTTTACTTGTGGAATATGAATAGAAATACTTTTCCCATAGTGCTGGATTCTGCAAGTCTGAAGCCAAGGTGCCGGCAGATCGGGGTGTAGGCACCTTCCTTACCGCAGACCTTGGTCTTTGACTGCATCACGTGGCAGAAAGCGGCTGTATTCTTTAAAGAATGGCGCTGCTTGGAACTGAAATCAAACCAAGGCGTTACTTAGGTTTCGAATGTGATGCACTGTGAACAGATCTTTTTTTCTTTTTCAGATGAAATGTTAACATATAAGACATATTTCTTTTTATACATTGATGATAATTAAAGTTCTCAGGGAGATAGTTCCAAAAATATTTCTCAGTAATGCTCCGGAATGACTATGTATTTCAGTATTGTTGAAATGGTACTATAAAAACCCATCAGTGCTGTATTTCAGGTGTTCTCATCGTTTCTGTCTGTTGTGTGGCTTGAAAATCGCAATAAAGAGCATCACTGAGTTTATAAAGTACCCTTTCATGTCTACAGCTAATAGTGGACACGTGAAATGATGTCCGTTGCCAAGGCAACATTTAACACACCACGTGTGGGCCCTGGCGTGTCAGAGCTGTTCATAATGAAATAATGCCATCATCTAATAGCTATATATGAAGGATGTTAAGAGCAGTTGTTTTGTTTTTTTCACAGTCAGTTGTTTTACTCCTGGGAGCTATTCAAAAAGAACATACAATAACAAAAGGATGGAAAAATAGTCATTTGTTTAAAGAAAATTTAAAATAGAACATCTGAAGGAAATGAAATGGTAAGAAGTTAACTTATTGGCTTTTTTGGAAATTAACACATTTACTGCTTTGTGCATTGAAGGCAAAATCAAGAATCAGATGAAGAATGCTCAGGAGAAGACAGCCTGATGTCATTTGTTTCAGTAATAACAACTTATCTGGAATTTGACTTAAACTTCTCCATAATCGCAAAAAATTTTTCCTATTCATACTAGTTGGGCCATGGACTTTATAAACTTATATTTTTCAAATATTAAATCGGATGTTTTATCAAAAAAAACTATTCTCTATCAGGATGTTGATAACACTGTGAAAGTTTTATTTACCTGTGCTAATTCTGGTTTGTATAATAAGTATGGAGACTTTATAATGCATTACCAGTCATCATAATTTTTACTCTAGATTGATGGTCTTCACTTTTGAATGTGATGGATAGATGTGTGGACATTTTTATTTGGAGACCTTTCCAGCAATCTCCTTGAGATGCTGTGAATTCCAGTCCTCTGTCCTCTTTCATCTTTGAGAAAGCCATAGTCTTAGTGAAATGAGAAGGAGCACAATCCTTTGCTTTTACAATCTATTATTAGAGAATATGTGAGGAGAGCCTAGAAACCCAGCACAATTTATTTCTCTGGATAAAATCAGTAACATTTTATAAGTAAGTATAGTAACCTACCCCTTGATATAGGGAATTCTAATTAGGCTAAATTAAAAATTAGAAGCATTTTCCATCCTATAACAGTGCATTGAAAGTGAGTCACTCTCAAGGCTTTCTACACAACTTTCCTTTCATGAGCTGCCCATTCCTGGAACTCCATCCTTTTCACTGCCTCTGAAACATACCACAGGCCCTCTTGCCTCATCTCTTTGCTCAGCTCTCCAATTAACTTCTAATTGTGTGGGATTCTGGGACAGAGCTGTTGGTTATCTTGCTCATTTTACCACCTCTTTGACATAGCATGGATTACGGAAGGTTTTTATTAGCTGTAAACTGAGAAACCATGGTGGTTTGACTTAGTAAACATTTATTGAATGTTTCTTTTGTGTAAGGAGCTTTACTGAACAAAAAGTCATGGATTCTTAAGATATGGACACCTTTTTGCTTAATCTTAGTATTTATTTCAGTGAAACTTTTTGTGTAATTTTTCATTTTCCTCGTTCACTGGTCATCACTAGAAGCATGACTAGAAGGGTGTTGTAGTTTTCCAGTTCCTTCTGCACAAGAGCATGACTTCGTGTTCTAAGGTCAACACAGGACAGCTTTTCAGTTTATATAGCTGTGGAAAGTAAATCTCTGCCTTTCTATTTATCTCAGTCTGTGATTCTTCATAGACATAACTGTGGTTGAATATTACTCCAAGATCTTCGGCTTTGTTCTGATTTAATTTTACAATTAAAGTAAATCATTTCAATAATGACTAAGGGAATTTGGAAAAGGTACTGGAAAATTTAACGGGCAATGAAAATAAAAGATGTAGTTAAAGATACTTTATCTACACACGAATGTTCTTCCCTACAGTCATTGGAAAGAACATGGTCAAAAACCAGTTCTGTTTCTTCGAATTCCATTAGAGGGCAAAGGAAACGGAGGTGTGTGGGAGCGAGAGAGCCCATTGAGGGTGGAAGGTTGTCTGGGCGACCGTAGTGATTGTGTATGAGACAGACAGGGAGGAGTTTTCAATTCCTATTTGACCTTGTGGTTTAAGGTGGACAGTGACTCTCTAGTTGAGAAAGTTGGAAGGAGGGAATGGAAGCCTAGGAGAGAGCATGGAAGGTAAACTTCTGTTACTGCTTTGATGTGACTGGTTCTTCAGATCCACTGACTTAATGTCTCCTTTAGAGTGAGTTTTCTGGGCAGTTTTAAAATCATTTTGAGTATCTTTTAAGAAAAAGGTGTGCCAGAAAAGTTAAAATGGGTAAGTGATTTTCAAAAACTTTTAAAGGAATATATTTGGTGCTGATGGCTGGTAGAATCTAAGAATGCACTGTTATGCCAAATATTTGTTAATGCTCAGAAAAGAAGGAATGTGATGATCTCACCATAGGTTCACTAAAAACTGATGTCTAGACAGCATAATTTTCTTCTTTTACACTTAAATTATCGTCATGTATATTGCCCAGAAATCCTACAAAGCACTCCACATACAAAAGTTATAGAAAGCATGCTCTTGAATTCTGCACATAGAACAAAATGTCAAAGGATGGTTGTTGATATGCTGTAGGATAGCATTTCTCTGAAAAAAATTTTTTGATTTTGGTGTTCATCCAGAAGAAATAACATCTTTTTATTAAAATAATTTTTTGGACCACACTTTAAAAATTCCTTTTCAACTCCCTGATTTAAGAAATTCTTTTTTGTGGTAGGAAATACATGTACATGATATTAAAATTTAAAAGACAGAGCATACAGACAAAAGGAGATCTTTATTTAAACCTTATCTTCTGATTGACCATTGTTTCTCTTCTATGGTTACCATTGTTATCACTTTGACCAAGACACTATCATTTAATTCATTTATATATACTATTATTTAGTGAATTCCTGGTATATGCCAGGTATTGTTCTAAGCATAAAGATACAGTAGTAGGGGGAAAATGTATAAAATATGTCTCCCATAAATTATAACTCTTAGGATGGGAGGGGACGTGGAGACAGAACAGAAAATATTTGTCAAGGAATAGTTAAGTACTGTAGAGAAAGGTAAAACAGACTAATGTGGAGGGTCACACTGAAGCAGCAACATGAAGAAAGGACAGAACAAGTCAAGCAGCTGCCTGGAGCAAGACCATTTTGGGCAGAGGGAATAGCCCTGGTGAAAGTGTGCCTGGAACATTCAAGAAGCAGCAGGAAGGGCAGGGAAGTGGTGTGAGCAAGAGAAGAAGGGGGAGAGGTGAACAAAAGGTGAAGGGTAAAGGGCAGCGCACAGATTAGTCCCTTGTTACAACTTTGGATGTTACTTTCAGTGCAGTAGGAACCACAGGAGAGATTTTAATATGGTGGAACATGTTTAGAGTTAAGTTTTAAGTTTAATGCGTGACTCTGGTCTTCAATATGGGGGTGATGGTGGTAGGTGTGGAGCAGGAATGACCACTTCCTAGGCCATTGTGATAATCAGCATGAGATTTTGGGGGCTTGTATCAGAGTAATAGCATTGGAGGAGGTGAAAAGTAGTGGGACTCTGTATGTTCAGAGGTGAAGAGGATATCCTAATGAATTATGAGTTCTGACCTGAGCAGATGAAAATGGAGTTGTTGGGTGAGACTGGGAAAACTTAGCAAGAGCAGCTGGTATGGATTAAAAACTGATGGTCAACTTAACACCACCTAGATTAAATCAGCATGGTGCTGCGTGTAGATGTTCTACCTGAGGAAAGTTGCCAGCATAACTAGAGAGGAGAAGAGAAGCGTTGTGAGTTTCTCTAAGTGTTGCTATTTGAGCAGTTGGTTCTTCTGGAGGAGCTTGTCATGACTAGCTTCCCCAGTGTGAGTTCGACCATTGTCATCGGAGGAGCTTGGGACCTTGGTGAGAGTGGCTGTGGTTCACTTTGGAGAAGCTCTGGTCCTGATGTTGAGCATCACTTCCTGGCTCCGGAGGGGAAGACATATGCTGTTTATTTTCCAGGAGAAACTTGTCATCTTGGCTTTCTGGCATGTACTCCACTGTTGTTATTGTCGGAGGAGCTCAGAGCCTCCGTGTCGCTGAGGATGGCTGTGGTGCTTTTCAGGGCAGCCCTAGTCTTTGTTTTGAGTGTAGCTTCATGGCTCCAGCATAGAACCGTCAACCTACCAGTACAGCTCCTTCACCCTGCTGGCATAGACTTTCTAGCTTCCACTGCTGACCTTTGGGCCTTCCCAGCATGGATCTGTAAAAGAGACTGGCATGAGTCCTTCTCGTGGGCTCTAGACCTCCAGTTGGATTTGTGAGAGGCATTGTCATGAGCTCTGGATCTTCATCTGGACTCATTTGGGACATTGCTGTGGGATTCAGACCCTTGGCTGAATATTCTGTATCTTTAGTGTTGTGGATAGATTTCCTGCGGTTTCTTACCGCAGGAAGAAACTCTGGGTGTTTAACTCTGGGTGACCATCATAAATAATGTTATAAATTATGTGTCCTGATTCTAATTGTTCTCCTCACAACCCCTGACTACAACAGCAGCTTTTAGTGAAAAACCATGAGTTTGGCTGTGTAAATGTTAGTTTTAAAATGCTCATTAGATGTCTATACAGAGAGGTCATGTTGGCACTGTACAGTGGGGCTGGAGCACAGACCAGGGATTTGCTGTAGGAGTTGTTGGTGATGAGATCACAAATAGTCAGCATTGACCAGTGAGAGGTCAAGGAGTCCTGGAATACTATTAATATTCAGTAGTCTTTTTCAAGGAAACCGAATAAAAGTGGTTAGTGGAGTAGGAGAACTAAAAGAATGGAATGGAATGAAATGAAATGATTCACTCGGTCAAGTGCTGCTTGTAAGTTATATAAGGTGAGGATTGAGAACCAGTCATTGGATTTGACAGTGAAGAAGTATTTATAAATTTTATTAAACTTTTTAAATGAAATGGTAAGGAAAAACCTTTGTTCGAATGGGTTTTAGGGAAAATGAGAGAGGAGTAAATAAGAAACAGCATCTATAAATATTCTTAAGGGAATACTGTAAGAGACTTAGAAATGAGAGATGACTAAGTGGAAGACTGGGTGGAAGCAAAATAAAATTTTTATTTCACTATTTTTACTGTGAAATATATTACAGTGTATCTGTAAAATAACTAGTATAATTTGGATATGGAGTGTTCTTTAAAGACTTATGTGTTAAAGATTTGATGCCTATTGTGGTGCTTTTGGGAGTTAAAGTATTAGTCAGCTTTCTATCACTGTGACAGAATACCTAAGAATTAGGGTTAGTTTGGCTGTTTCAGGCCATGTCAGCTCTGTTGCTGTTAGACCTATGATGAGGCAGAAATACATGGTGAAGAGCAGGGAAGAATCACCTCATAGTGGCGAGGAAGAAGGGAGAGAGAGGGAGAGAGAGAGATAGACAGACAGACAAAAGCAGAGACAGAAGCCAAAGAGGAAGGGGTCAGGGCCAAGATATACCATTTGAAAGCATACTTACAGTGACCTACTTCTGGCACCTAGATGCCACCTCTTAACAGCTCAGTCATTAAATGAACTCATCTGTGCTCAATCCACTTGACGAAGTTAGAGCCTGCACCATTCAGTTAGTTTCCCAAAGCCCATCAGCTGACAACCAGACCTTCAGTGAGACTTTCAAAAGGACATTTTAGATCCAAACCACAACATTTAAAATCTTTAAGAGGCAGGGTTTACTGGGAGATCTTCTGGTCATTCCAGGGGTGGGCAGAAGGGAACCGTGAGAGCTCAGTTCCTCCTCTTCCTCTTTCATGTCCTGGCCTGAGCTGGGTAGCTTTCTTTTCCTTGTGCCCCAACATGATTTGCAGAAACAGTCCCAAAAACAACAGAGCCAAGTGATCCTGAGCTGAACTCTCCAAAACTCAACCAAAATGAACCTTTCCTCTTTATAAATTATCTTGGGTATTTACTATAGGCACAGAAATCTGTCTGACACAATGGCACAAGTGATTCAGCAGACAGAGAAAGATCCATGGTACAGGAGAAAGTGGGGACATTATCTGCAACTATATCTCTAAATAAGTGAGGAGAAATAAAACCTGGGTCACTGTGGAGGGCGAATATTAGGCAGGTGGACAATTGATAGATAAGACTGGAGGGAAAATGGAGAGTGCAGTGTGAGGCTGTGTGTGGGGGGTCCTCTTCTGACTGCTTCTCTTTTATCAGTGAAATAAGAAGGTGAACAGCAGAGTGATAGCAAGAGTGGCATCATTGTAACTTTAAAAGAGAGGAGAAATTATAGCATTGTCATCCAAGAGAATGGGAGAGTGAAAGGACTCAGAAAAATTACAGGAATTCTGAGAAGCTCCTGGGGCTCACTTGGAGTTTGGTAGTCATGAGTTTAAAATGAGACTTACTACCATGTATGCTAGCTTTTTTTTTTTTCTTTCTTCAGTGATGTTTAGCCCAAGTGTTGTTTGGAGTATGCAGTTAGTTGGATTGGTTTTTGTTTTTGTTTTCTCTTGAGCATGGCAGGAAGAGAGGAACACTAGATTTGAGGCTATTCAAGGCAGTATGTATATGGTGATTCATGGATTTGCAAGGGAGTGAAGCACAGAGACAAGGTAATAGAAGTGCTTGAGGATGGGTAATAGAAGCACAGTGGCAGAGTTGCTTGAGTGTGGGTATGAGAGTCAGAGATAGTGATTTCAGAGTTGGGGTGTTTGAGATGGAGATAGAAGGGTAGTGGGAGACTGAATAGAGTGGAAGATAAGGTTATTGGAGGGAGAGAGTCCAGGGAGGATGATAAGGGTAGGAGCAAAAAGATCAGCGTTAAAGACAGCACAAATGAATATGACAGCTACTGTGGCGTGACAGTGAACCAGCTACCTACTGATATATTCTCCGGAAAGGACATAATAGCCTGGGCTCCAAATTGAGGGGTATTTAGGGAAAAAGAACAGTAGTGACCTGTAAAATTATAAACGTAAAATCCTGACTGTAGGGGTCTGCCAACTCTTTAATATGTATAGAACCTAGGAGATGAAACTGAAAATAGTTCATGGTGGAGGATGGGAACATTGCAGATTATAATTAACTAAATGTGATCTAGTAGTATGGTGAAATTACTAAATTATCTTTTATAATTCCAGGTAGTATAAATAGAAAGTCTTAGGTACATGTGATATGAGGGAATAGATCCCTCAGATTCTGGTCTAAGCAAATCAAATTCTGAGTGTTATACCATAGGATAAGTGCCATGCTTTGGGAGATATTGATGAACTATAATATGAGGAGAGAAAGGAAGATTAGTTAAGATTTTGGAAAGTGCAAATGATAAATAGTTGAAAGAAATGAATACTTTTTAGCAAAAAGAAAAGAATTGAAGGCATTATGACATTTAAAGCCAGTAGTACTGTAAGAAATTTCATGAGGCAAAGGGAGAAATCCCTTGTGATTTCTTGAGTTCCCTCAGAGGTCTGGAGGAGGATTCCCAGCACCCTGTTTGATTGGTTCACATTGTAGCCAAAAGGACAGAGGATGCAGTCTGCTTGCTGGCCTCTCAGATTCCTGTAAGATTTCTGTGGGAACCTTAGTTAATCTGTCAGTGCTGCTCTGCTCAAACTGCAAAAGAGCCTGAACAGCCCTTGAGGGAAGGTATTTGGAATGTTTTAACCTCTGAATCCTTGATGAATGTGTGAGTGAGTGGCACAGAAAGGGCAAGTTGTAGGCTTCTCCATCTGTGCACCAGGACTGTGAAACTGTAGCTGACTGGGCCCTCAACTATGGCTCCATGGCAGTTTGATATATGGCATAATGGAGGCCTCATACCCTCCTTAGCTAAGTCATGCCTAAGTCCCTGCAAGGGGTATGCCAACCTTTTGGGATCTCCACTGAACTTTGATTTTACACTCACAGCTTCACACACTGCCCTCTCAGGGGCACACTGATTGGCCTCCCAGGCCTTCTGAAATCAGGGTGGAAGCTTTTTAACCTAAAACCAGCACCACATGGATGATGCTGAGGTCTGCTGCTAGGAGCACTAGCCAGGCTTCCCTCTCTCTTGGTTGTAGGGGTTGAGTTCCTGAATCACTGAGCACCCTGAATCCAGTTCTGAGGATTTTCTATGCTGCTGCCATTCTGGAACATTGTGTGACTGCCAACATTCTGCAACATGGTGCTCTATGGCTTTCTCTGCAAAACAAAGCCTCTCACTTTTGCAATTTTGAGACTGCAAAGGGTGGCGACTTGCTGCTTCTTGTGATGCCCTCAGGCCATCTTTTATATTTTCCCATTCCTTCTCAGCAATCACAATTTCCTGAGCTCTACCTTTTCAGTCTACAACTTTACTGGAGCTTCCTTTCTTGCCGGTCTCACATGTTCAATCATACTGCTAGGCTCTTTGTTCTTGATTTGCAACATAAATCTGGCTATGCTATTGCCTCTACATTAGCCTGCCTTGAAATTTCTTCTGCAAGATTAATTAGTCCACCATCCTTAATCTGAGTTTCAGACAAAGACTCTGGACATGAGCAAAATATAGGAAAACTTTTGTCCAAACCATAATACACATCATCTGGACTCTAACAACCAAGGCAGTCCTTCCCAGCAGAAACCTCCCAAGCCTGGTGTTTACTGGCAGAATTTCTGTCAGCTTTCTGGTCTTCTGAACTCTGACCAGATACTACCATAGAGAACAACCTAAGGCATTCCATCTCTGCTCTTTCAGGCAACATCTCTGAACCTTGCCTAACTTTTCCCACAAGCCATTCTCAAAGGTATAGTGACAGAAATGACTCCACTTCCCAGGTACCAAATTCTGTCGTGGTTACTTTTCTTTCATTGCTGGGACAAAATACCCAACACCCAAAGTTAAAGTAGGAAAGGTTTATTTAGCTCACAGTTTGTGGAGGTTTCAATATGTAAATCACTGTCTCTGAGTCAGGGTACCATGGCACAGGGGCAACAGTTCATGGTGACAGAAAACAACAAAATCAAGAACAAAAGAGGGAGGAGTGCGGGAGGAGACTCTGTCCGTTATGTTGCATGTAGGGATTCTGAGATAAAGAGGGCGTGGTGATGCCAGTTTAATGCAGCTGCCTGGAGGCCTAGAGATGTGTGACCAGGTCCAGAGCACTGGAGGCCAGGAGAGCACAGCGCCCATCCACTCTAGTTCTGCCTCTTCAGTTGCTGTGTGTGCTTTGCCAGATTTCCTAACTTTCCACTCTGATTTTCCCATCTCTATGGTTTGGGGATACTTAAATGGCTTATAAATTGTCAGAAGGATTAGTGAGAGTTTGTGAAATACAACATTTGGCAGCTAAGCATTCAATAAATGGTGATCATTGGCTTTTTATTTTTTGTTTATGCTTAGATTTCTAACTTTGAAGGAAGACTGAAATACAGCCTATGATCTTTATAATTCCTAATAAAGTACTGTTAAAAATCTAGATCTTTCAGAGCTCAGTTTTCATGACCTCTGTTTTTCCTCTAAAAGAATGTGTTTTACAGCTTCCCAGTCACCTCATCTGCCTTGGTAAGTTACCTCTTACAACTAGTGTCAGGTTGTTTTGTGCCATACACATTGGACCATGTCAGGAAAGGTACAGAATACAGTGAATTAATTCTATGTCATTCCTAGTTAGATTGGAAAGGTGTTAACTGTGTTAAGACAGAGTTATAGGGAAAATTTTAGGCTGCCATGGAAAGTCCCATGAGTGATTTGGGCTTTGCTTTAAAATCATGTGAAAAGCTTTTGCCGTACTTGTATGTTTGTTCTGTCCTCAATACTCTAATATTTGGTAACTGAAATCATACTTGTAATCTTGGTTTATATGTTTAGTTTTGAATGCTTTCTTCATCTCCTATGTACAGTAGTTGTTTTGAAAGCTAGCACATTTGTTGTGTATACTAAAACTTGGAAGGTGAGCATCTTTATTTTTTCATTCAAACTTTAAACATTGCTTTTTAGTGTTTCGTTAATTTACATATGTTCCTACTGAAATAGTTTTGCAGTAACCAGCATTTAAATGCAGCACAAAATACTAAGGAAGATACAAAGCAAAAATCTTTTAATAAGGGATAAACTGAAACCGTTCTTTCTAAAAATGATTAGGACCTTCGGGAGAAAAACTGGGAAGCAACGGAAGCATTGGCATCAATGGATAAAATGCTGTAGAACAAAGTGAACAAGACTTCCAAGATTGTAATGTTAATTT
The DNA here is from genome assembly GCA_004027455.1 of Hydrochoerus hydrochaeris. NCBI lineage: Eukaryota > Metazoa > Chordata > Mammalia > Rodentia > Hydrochaeridae > Hydrochoerus > Hydrochoerus hydrochaeris. The sequence goes on along the minus strand of PVLA01003522.1, from coordinate 34,020 downwards.
CTAGAAATAGTGCACTGAACAGATCGTTTGTAGCTTGTATTAAAATCAAACTAAAGCATTTAGGTTTAATACAGTTTAAATATAAAAGCTTTTCTTGTCTTCACCTTGAGGTTTCGGGAATGCCAGTTTGTTGGGGTGACTCACTGCATTGTTGGCATTTTGGTGAGCACTGCTGTGATAGCTGCACAGTTTCAGGAGGCTGCTGCTGTGCATGCAGGTCTTTGCAGACAAGGCGTGTGTGGGGGGGGGTGACTTAGAGGACATGGCAACCCCCAAGCTAAAGAATTCAAAACTATTGGCAAACACATGTAAGTGCCTAGCACGCACCCAGAAAGCATAATGGCCTGAGGTTTTTGGAGGCACACCAAGCAGACTGGATCATGAGAGAGATCAATGTTGAGTATGTTAGTGGGAATGGTTTCCTAGAAGAGGAGCACTTGACCATAGTACTTACTCCTGAATCACTAAACACATTGTTTTAAAAACAATGAAGGACATTCTCCTTGAGCTTAAGTTATCCATTGAATGTGAAGCTCTCTAATTGTCATGGAGAGTTACTTTTTAAAGATTGAGACAGTTGAACCAGCATGGAACAGTAGTATTGAATTTTGCACTTGGATTAGGGGGAACCCATATGATTATGCTCAGCATTTTAAAAGTTTTGTGTGCTTAGGTAATCTGTTGAATTTTAAATATAAGTGTTGGGAATATTTGAAAGACTTTTCTTAGCAGAATATATTTTTTATAAAAAAATTTGCATTACCTGTATAGTTACATTTTATTTATTGCAGTGGATTTATACATATTCATCTAGCTATAATTTTCATTAATTTTTGAGATAACTGGCAATATTAGGACCAGGAAAACAATAAGCAAGAGAATAGAAAAATCAAGACCAGGTGAGACATTGTTTCATTGTGAGTGGTTGCAGTTGTACAGACATTTCTATCAGCAGAGAGAATCTGATAAGCCCCCCCCCCTGCTAAGAGCTACACTTTCTCTTCTGTTAGTGGGACTGGATATCTAACAAGTGCTGTTTGTGCCATCCCTACAGAAGTTACTGTATATGTTGTTGGCCAGAGGCATAATATGATTACAAAAGAAAGCTGGCGCTTGTGTGCATGATGGCTTCCTGCATAGCTAATCATCTATAGAGGGAATTTACCTTCTCTGTTTCATCACAATTTAGACATCTTTCGAAAACAGGTGTGGAGTGGGGTTGATTGATTCAGTACTATTCTGTAAAAGGAACTGTGTAAATGTCTGTTGGGTTTTTGGTGACAGAAATAAGTAACTGGTTAGCTTACCTAAAATGTAACGGAAGTATAGGACTACATTTCCAATATTACTTTTAAAGCAGTATTCTTGAGCTACTATAAATGGCAGGTTTATATGGAGGGTAGTTTTTATATATTTTATCTAAAAATGGTAATGAAATTGTAAATGCAATTTGTAGCATTAGGTCTTTTCCTAGTGTTAAAGTGGAGTGGAAATTGCTGTCTACAAGCAACCTATTGTGTCAAATAAAAACTTTATAGTTAAACTTGTTAATGTACAATAAAAGTAACTTGTCAATTTTGTGGCTCTTGATTACAAGTTACACACTTATTTACTTTAGTTGGATTCATTTTCCTTTGGAAATTTTTCAAAAAGCTTTTGCTCCTAAAGGGTATGGTAGCGTGTGCACTCTTGGGAGACTGAGACAGAAAGATGGCAAGTTGGAACCCACTTCATGCAGCTTAGCCAAGACTGTTTCTAGACAAGTGTTGGGGCTGTAGGTCAGTGTAAGGCCTTTGGTTCAATCCCCAGTACCACCACCATTGCCAAAAAGAAAGCCTCTGTCCTGCTGTTTTCACTGATTTTCTTTCAAGGGCCCAGCACGTTTCTGCTGTGCAACTCTGTCACTGATTTTCTTTAAAGCTTGTTCTAGGACTTCTCTGGTCAATAAAAATTCCCTCTAAGTTGTTTGCTGAAGCAGCAGTTAGTTATTTTCTTTGAATATACCTTATTTTATGCAGTTTTATATATTCCTGCCATTTAAAGGGTGTTTTTTGTGTTGTTGAAAATATTCCAGTAAAATATCTATTTTAAGATAGCACCACTAATCCTTAATAAGGGGACAGCTTTTTTTGAGTGTATAGAATATGACAAAATTGGTAGCTTTTTAAATACAAATTTGGAGTTTTTCTGTGGTTAGATTTAGTTAACTTGAAGTGCGTGCCCCTTAAACCAGTGGTAGATTTCAAAGATCACTTATGACTGGTAGAAGAAAGGTACTGTTGAGATAATGGTAGGCTTGTCTGCCTGCTCACCTTGTGGCACTTTGCTACTGTTGTTTTCAGATGGTTTTCTTGCCTTGGTTTGGGTGTGCATTTTTATAGGTGTCTATTTTTGTTAATTTGCAGGCATTGAATATTAGATTTTGGTGGTGGTAATGGGTTTTGGAATCAAGTTATTGCCCTAATTTTGACAAACCATGGTTTTTAGTTTATAAATGATGTCCATTGGAGCTGCACTTAACATTGGTTAATTTAGACTTACACGTTTGTACTATTTTAAAGTTACAGCTTACAGAGCCTATGGTAGGAGTATTAGAGTTAGTCATCTTGGTGTTCCACGAAAGTGTGTAATTTCTTAGCAGTTTCTCTTTGTTTTCTTTTCTCTTTTTTTACATTTCTATCACCTATCAAATTTTGATGGCCTTTTATGTTTTGTTTAGCATAAATATCTTCTCCTTACTTTGAAGATGGAAATATGAAAGTTGCTATTTTTATTCCTCTGATCTTTCCTTTCCTTTCCTTTCCTTTCCTTTCCTTTCCTTTCCTTTCCTTTCCTTTCCTTTCCTTTCTTTTCCTTTCCCTTTCCCTTTCCCTTTCCCTTTCCCTTTCCCTTTCCCTTTCCCTTTCCCTTTCCCTTTCCCTTTCCCTTTCCCTTTCCCTTTCCCTTTCCCTTTCTCTTTCTCTTTCTTTCTTTCTTTCTTTCTTTCTTTCTTTCTTTCTTTCATGGTTGATACATTGTATCAATTTGAAAAGTTTTAACTGAGAAACTCAGCAGGAAACCAGGGTTCTTACTTTGTAAATATCCTCATCCTGTACAAGAGGAGGGCACAGAGTTTGTGAGTGCTTTACCTGCCTTAGGGTATGGGGGTAGCCTTTGTACAATATAAGGGGAAAAAGAAGCTTATCTTGCTCCCTTTTGCTGCCTTGAAGTGTTGCCCCAGTGCAATGCCACCCTGCCTTGGAACCAGCTGATTATGGACTGAAACCTCCTCAGTGAACTAGATAAACCTTTTCTTCCTTCCTTTGGGGTGTTGGGTGTTTTGTCCTGGAAATGGGAGAAAAATAACCAAGATACTCCCTTTTTTTTTTTCTTTTAAGACAACTACTTGCCAATAAGTCTCAGTTGTGTGTATATATTTTTTGGCAAGGTATTTATAAAGTTTTGATAAGTCATTTATAAAGTTAGCTGGAAGAACTATGTTTCACTTTGTCTTACTTTTGGTTGTTGGGAGAGTAATTTTGCTTGGAAAGACAAATCAGTTGATTTCCAATGCCAAGGAAAATGTCCACTTTGTTAAAACATTTTGTCTTATTAATAAAAGAAGGTGGGCATTTTTTTTAATTTTTGTAATTTTATATAAAGAGAAAAAAACAGAAAAAGGGTAGAAATAATACATAATTTCAAAAAAATAAACAGTTGATAAATTACGTGTTGTTCTTTTAGAAATAGTTGTTCAAGTTACAAAAGTAAAGCATACAAGTGGACATTCAAACAGCAAGACTGCAAAACAGTTCTGTTCAGTGATCCAACAAAAACTTAGTAATATGGTTATCAGTCCTACACACTTAAACATACATGCAGTTATATACTTTAGAGCACTTTCTTTTCCTCTCTTTTTTTACAATAGCAATTACACATTTTGGGTTTTATTACTCCTACATTTCATATTACCTTTTACACTAGACACACAATGTGATATTTATAAATACAATTCTTATTTATTTCACTAATGAAGATAGTCTCAAGTTGTCTCCATTTGCCTATGAAGGCCTCAAGATCATCCTTTTTTATAGCTGAGTAATATTCCATTGTATAAAAATACATCTTTTTCATCCACTCTGTGGTTGATGGGCATCTTGGTTGTTTCCAAGATTTAGCTATTACAAATTGTGCTGCTATGAACATGGGTGCACATATATCACTGTGACATGACCTTTTCAGTTTTTCCGGGAAAATACCCATGAGGGGAATAGCTAGATTGAATGGAACTTCCAATCCTAGTATTCTGAGAATTCTCCATATGGATTTCCATAATGGTTGCACCAGTCTACATTCCCACCAATAGTGGAGCAGTGTTCCTTTTTCCCCACAGCCTCGCCAACATTTGTTATCAGTTGATTTCTTCATGGCAGCTATTCTTTCTGGAGTGAGATGAAATCTCAATGCTGTTTTAATTTGCATTTCTCAAATGACCAGTGATGGTGAACATTTTGTCATGTATTTATTTGCCATTTGTATATCTTCATCTGAGAAATGCGTGTTCATCTCAAATGCCCATTTTTGGAGAGGGTCTTTAAGTTTGGGGGGCTTGATGTTTTTCAGTTCTTTATATGTTCTGGATATAAGTCCTTTGTCTGAGGGACAGCTGGCTAAAATTCTTTCCCATTCTGTGAGTTTTCTTTTCACTCTATCAGTGATTTCTTTTGAAGTGCAGAAACTTTTCAATAATATGAGATTCCAGTTGTTGATTCTTTGAAGTGTTTCCTGTGCAGTTAGCATTTTGTTGATGAATTCTCTGCCTATCCTTGTTTTCAAGACTCCCACCTACCTTGTCTTCCAGTAGATTTAGTTTTTCTGTTTTAATATTTAATTCTTTGATCCATTTAGACTTTAGTTGTGTGCATGGTGATAGGCATGGATCTAATTTCTGTCTTCGGCATGTGGAGAGCCAATTTTTCCAATACCATTCATTAAAGAGGCTGTCCTTCCAGTGGATATGTTTAGCCCCTTTGTCAAATATCAGGTGGCTGAGTTCTTTGTAGTTGTACTTGCATCTTCTAATCTGTTCCATTGATCCTCAGGTCTATTTCTTTGCCAGTACCATGCTGATTTTATCACTGATTTTACCAGGCTTTGTAGTATAGTTTCAAGTCAGGAATTGAGATTCCTCCTGCCTTGCCTTTGTTGCCCAGAATTGCCTTTACTATTCTAGGTTTCTTCTATTTCCAAATGAATTTTAGGAGTGTTTTATCTAGATCTGTGAGGTATGTTAATGGTATTTTGATAGGGATTGCATTAAATCTGTATAACACTTTTTGGTGTATGGCCATTTTTAGAATGTTGGTTCTTCCTAGCCAAGAGCAAGGAATATCCTTCCATTTCCTAATATCGTCTTCAATCTCCTTTTTTAGCATAGCATAATTTTCAGTGTATAGGTCTTTTAAATTCTTATTAGGTTGATTCCTAAGTGTTTCATTTTTTTAGATGATACTGTGAAGGGTGATATTTCCATAATTTCTCTCTTGGTGAGTTTTTTGTTTGTGTACAGGAATGCTATTGATTTTTGAGTGTTGACTTTGTATCCAGCTACACTGTTGAATTTATTACCTGTAGTCTTTTAATGGAGTTTTTTGGGTCTTTTATATAGAGTATCATGTCATCTATAAATAGTGATAATTTAACTTCTTCCTTTCCTATCTTTATTCCTTTTATTTCTTTCTCTTGTCTGATTGCCCTGGCTAGTGTTTCCAGAACTATATTGAATAGGAGTGGTGATAGTGGACATCCTTGTCTTGTTCCTGATTTTAAAGTGAAAGCTTTCAGTTTTTGTCCATTTAGTATGTTGGCTGTTGGTTTGTCATAGATGACCTTTATAAGATTGAGGTAGACACCATGTATTCCGAGTATCTGAAGGGTTTTTATCATGAACATCTGTTGGACTTTATTGAAAGCTTTTTCTGCATCTGTTGAGATGACCATGTGGTTTTTGTTTTTGGCTCTGTTGATGTGGTGTATTACATTTATTGATTTGCATATGTTAAACCATCCCTGCATTTCTGGAATGAATCCCATTTGGTCATGATATATAATCTTCTTGATGATTTGCTGCATTCCATTTGCCAGTATTTTATTGAGAATCTTTGCATTAGTGTTCATTAGTGAGATTGGCCTATAGTTCTCCTTTTGGTAGGGTCTTTCTCTGGTTTTATGAGAGTAATACTTGCCTCCAGGAATGATTTAAGGAGGATTCCTTCCTTTTCAATTTCATTGGAGAGCTTAAGGAGTATTGGCAGCAGATCTTCTCTAAATTTCTTGTAGAATTCAGCTGTGAATCCATCAGAACCTGGGCTTTTCTTTGTTGGTAAGTTTTTAATTACATTTTCAATTTCAGTAGCTGATATTGGGTTATTCAAAATTGCTATCAAAATTGCTATATCTTCTTGGTTGAGATTTGGTAGTTCATATGTTTCTAGAAATCTGTCCATTTCCTCTGTGTTTTCCACTCTATGTGAGTAGAGATTTTCAAAGTCGGTGTTTATGATGTTTTGAATTTCCATGGGATCTGTAGTAATTCCCCCTTTTCAGTCCTTGCATGAATTTGGGTTTTTTTCTGTCTTTTTCTTTATAAGATTAGCTAGAGATTTGTCAATTTTGTTTATTCTCTCAAAAAACCAGCTTTTTGATTTATTCATTCTTTTTTGTTTGTTTCAATTGCATTGATTTCTGTTCTAATCTTTACAGTTTCCTATCCTATGAGCTTTGGGTTTAACTTGCCAGAAGGTGGGTATTTTAATGGAAAATTGTTCAGAAGTAGAAAGAATAGACTAATGAGCCTAGTATTCTAGCTCAACGGTTATCAATATATATCATAAACAATCTTATTTTACCTTCCACCTTCCATTGCCCAGGTTATTTTAAAGGAACACAAACCTCAGTGTTTCATCTGATAACATTTGAATATATATTTCTAAAAGATAAGAATTTTTTTTAAATGTTATTAAAAATACACCCTTATTTTGTATAGACATTGCTTGATTCCTTCAGGTTGCACATAAACTTATCTATGTTAATTAAATAATAACAACTCATGATTGTTTTAATCAGGACCCAGCATATGATCAACATGTGGCTCAAGGTGTCATTTTGTTCCATCAGTTCCCCTCTACCAGAAATCGCTTTACCCATTTTTCTCTTTTAAATCTGGTTTTCTGTGCAGTTTTCCTCAGTTTAGATTCAACTGGTATCTTTGTGGAACCCTTGAGTTGATATTTAGTAGAGAATTAATCCAATGTAGTCTCAATATTTTAGAGGTAGATCAATGTGAGCAGTTGTATTCTTCCATCTTTTTTTTTTTTTTTTTTTTTGAGACAGGGTCTCACTATGCAGTTCCGGCTAGCCTTGAGCTCACTTTTTAGCCCAGGCTGGTCTCGAACTTGCAGCGATCCTCCTGCCTCAGCTTCCCGAGTGCTGGGATTACAGTCATGAGCCACCATGCCCAGCTTTATTCTTCCATCTTTAGGTCATTTACAGTGTCTGCTTTGTCTTTCTCGGAGCTTAGCAAATCCTTTTGACACAACACTACTGAAGTTTGATGTCTGTGCTGTGTGGTATAACAAGATGTTGCTCATTTATTACATTTCGCATCCCAAACATGCAGTCTGTTTCTTTGGGAGTTCTGCTCTTCTAGGTGTTAAATACCTGGGACCCCCGTAATGAGTCCCCAGTGTTCTACAAGGTGTTACACCACAGGGCAAAATGAAAGTGCAACAGACAAATAGCAATGCAGTGGGGATCAGGGATGGCCAGTTATTCATGGGGAACAAAAGGCCATAAGATAGCTAGAAGCTTGGTATTTATTGATCACATTTACATTGAGGAAAATGGTGAACGAATTACCAGGTAACAGGATACTAGTGGTCTTGTGCTGAGAAAGAGCTTGTGTTGATGAGGACAGTGGAGAGAGACAGCAGGTTAGTAAGAAGTTTGTCCTTATCTCCAGGTGATACCTTTTTGTACCTCAGTTTTAAAGGAACCAGGATATCTTTAGCTGATGTAATCTTGCCCTGAAGTGTCACAGCATCATGAAACCTTTGGGGCCTCAACCATGACCAGAGGCACATGGAGTTATATTTCTGCATGCCATAAGTGACTTGCACGGCAAGATAACTAGGTCTCAGATAAACCCTAATCACAATTTAATTATGAAATGATTTTTCCCCAAACATTGTATAGAATGACCCTCAGTAATTAAGGGTAGTGTAAGTAAACTTAACAGCATATTCTATGTGTAATCTGAGTTTAGCTGCCTTTTTTCTTATATTAGATATGTATATAACCTGCATTTACTTCAAGTAAGGAGAGAAAATTCTTTGGTTTCCATTGTAAATGTTATTGATACATTTGGGCCTGAACAATTAAATAGGTCTCTGCCACTTGAGTGGAACTGATGAAATATCTGGTACTGGGGAAATGTAGATAAACTATCAGTTCTATTGCTGTTCTTATATAAGTGAAGAGGTTGTTGTTAATATATTTCATTTTTTTTTCTTTTGTGTCTACGGTCTGTTTTGTTTCTATTTTATAGTTTGTTAATAGAAGTAAAACTTAGTGATTTATTTATTTGATAGTATTTTATGATCCAAGAGAGTTAATGCTTAGTATTTTCTATTCTTCAAAGATGTAAGATCACCAGCAGTAAAAATTTTCTTTTTAAGGTAGCAAATTCATTGATACTAGCAGTTCTACCTACCTTCAATAAACAAATGTTCATTGATCTATAAACATTTACAAATCATCATAAGACCTGGGTAGCATTCACTGACTTTTGTTCATTTGCTAGAACCTGAATATTTCTACATGGAGTATATATTTAAGAAATATATTAAATATTCTGTGGGCTACCTATGAGTTTTGCTTTTTAGGTTTTTAAAAGACATGAAACATAACAATCTACCATATATGCTCATAAAGCAATGTTTCATTAGTATTAGGATGATAGCATAATCACTGGAGATAGTCTTGTAATTGAGAGAAACTATTTTACTGTTTGCTATTTTTGTTTTGCTAAGCAGATTAGCGCAGGAGAGATTAAACTGTATGACCTGGAGGGAGATTTACAAACTGTAAGCAATTACATTAGCTTTCCATCTAATTTTAATTTATATTGTGTAATGGTTGATACATTGTGTCAATTTGAGAAGTTTTATAAGTTTAACTGAGTGACCCACCTAGCGGGAGCCAGGGTCCTCACTTTGTAAACAGCCTAAGCCTATGCAAGAGGAGGGCAGGAGATGGTGTAGGTGGATAGGCTGGTTACAAAAGGGTAGAAAAAAGACTTGCTCTCCCCTTTTGCTCTTACTGCTTTTGCTGTCTTTTGCCACCTTAAACTGTTACCCCTCTGTGAAGCTGCCCTGCTTTGGAGTCAGCTAATTACAGACTGATAGTCTCAGATAAACCCTAATACAATTTAATTATGAATGATTTTCCCCAAAAAGTCATATACAATGACCCTCAATAATTAAGGTTACATTAAAAAGAAAATTTTTTGGCCTGGGGATTTAGCTCAGTGGCTTAAGTGCCGGCCTTGCAAGCGCAAGTCACAAGTTTGATCCCCGGTACCAAAAAAAAAAAAAAAAAAAGAAAATGTTTACTGCTGGTGATCTTACATCTTTGAATTATAGAAAATACTAAGCATTAACTCTCTTGGCTCATAAAATACTGTCAAATAAATAAATTGCTAACCTCCACAAACCGTGAGCTAATTAAACCTTTCCTCCTTTAAATTTGGATGTCAGGTACTTTATCCCCACAATAAGAAAACAGTAACCTAGTGAAGGGAGCTGGAGCCAGGTGGAGCTGCAGTTGTGCTGAGGGAGATTCACAAGTGCAAGAATCACACTCTTGCTTTCACAAAACTTGACTACTAGAGCACTATGAATATTAATGACCTTAGGCTCAGGTTGTACAAAGCTGGGCAAGAATACCTGATGCAGTTCTGGAATGAGCTAGAAGAAGCCCAGCAGGTGGAACTTTAGACCATGAACTTTGAGGACTTGAATTTCTTTTTCAAAAAGTTTTTAAAAGATTTAACCAGTCTTCTCACCAAGAGAAAGGTAACTAAGACAACATTTGGTACCAGAGGAGTGAGGTTATTGCTGACTATACCTGATCATGTGGCTCAGGAGCCTTTGGGAATGACTTGTGGGAAGAGTTAGGAAACAATCAGAGGTGTCACCTGAAAAAGTACAGTTGGAATTCCGTAGTTGTATGGGAGATTCTGGTGAGAGCTTACAAGACCAGAAGGTGGATAAAATCCTGCTGATAAAGACCAGATTTATGAGGTTTCTGCTGGAAAAAAGAACTACACTGGTTGTTGAACTCCAGATGATGTGTATTATAGTTTGGCAGAAAGTTCTTCTGCATTTTGCTTGTGCCCAGAGACTTTGTCAGAGACTGAGATTAAGGGCAGTAGATTAATTAATCTGGCAGAAGGAGTTTCAAGGCGGTCTAATGTTGAGGTGGTGGCATGGTTACTGTTGGGGGCGTTTAGCCAGATCTGTGTTAAGAATCAAGAGCAAATAGCCCAGCAAGATGATTTAAAACATTATGAATTTGTCCAGAAAGGAAGCTCCAGCAAAGCTGTGGAGTACTTAGATAGAGCTGAAGACATGTTGATTGCTGAGAAGGAACAGGAAAATATAAAAGATAACCTAAAAGCATCACAAGAAGCAGCAAGTCTTCACCCATTGTATCCTCAAAACTGAAACTCTTTGCTTTAAGGAGAAACTTTCAGAGTATCATGTTCCAGAACAGTGGCAGCATAGAAAATTTATTTCTCAGAATTGGACTCAGAGTGCTCAGTGTTCCAGGCACACAACCCCTGCAATCAAGAGAGAGGAAAGCCTGGCTACTGCTTCATCTGGCAGCAGACCTTAGCATCATCTACATGGTGCTGATTTTAGGTGCATGCACAATGCAAAAGTTATGGGGTTAAGAAGGCTTCCACTATGATTTCAGAAGGCCTAAGGGGCCAGGCAGTGTGCCAGAGGGAGGACAGTATATGAACCTGTGAGTCTGAAGCCAGAGGTGCAGTGGAGACTTCAGAAGTTTGGAAAAGCCAGGAATGTGGATCATCTAAGGAAACCTGTAAGGAGGGAGCAAAGCCAGCCCAAGAGGGAAGCTGTGGGAGCTGTAAACTTCACAAGTGCCATAGTGGTGGAAACATGCAAACCCTATGAAGCCTACAGATTGCCTCAGATGGTGCACATAGAACTGCAGGGCTTAATGTTTGCCCTGCTTGATTTTGGACTTGCTTTGATTCCAATCCTTTGTGTTCCCCTGTCTGTAACTTTTGGAATGAAAATGTTTAATTTGGGCCATTAAATGTTGGAAGTGTCTAACTTTTCACTTGTACAGGGGATTGCAGCTAAGAGTTTGCTTTGCATCTCAGAGGAGACTTGGATTTTTCAGCAATGCTAAAACTGCTAGGACTTTGGCAACTTTTAGAGATGGACTAAATTCCTTTTGCATAAAGGGATGTGCATGAGTCTTTGGGGGGCCAGAGGCAAAATGTTTTGGTTCAAATGTGATATAATGTTGATAGAATTAATACAGATTCTTAAGGATTGTTAAACCTGTGTTACAATGTTTAAGTTGTGAAATGATAATAATTGTGTCTTCATTCTGGAAACCAGTTTAAAGAAATGTGTCTAGTTGCCAACTTGACAAGGGATGGATTGTAATGGTTGAAATAGTAAGAAGATTAGAAGTTTAGAGAAGTTTAGAAGTTTAGGGAAGTGACTCAGCAGGGAGCCAGAGTCCTCACTTTGTAAACATCCTCATCCTGTGCAAGAGGAGGGAATGGAGATGGGGTGAATGCTAAACCTGCCCGGGGGAATGGTAGCCTGCTTACTGCAGGAGGAAGTAAAAGGGACTTTCTTCTCTCCACCTTGTCCCCACTTTTGCTCTTGTTGCTTTTGCTGTCTTCTGCCACATTGAGCTGTTGCCCCTGTGCCATGCCACCCTGCCTTGGAGCCAGCTAATTATGGAGTGAAACTTCCACAAACTGTGAACTAAATAAACCTTTCTTTCCTTAATTTTGGGTGTTAGCTATTTTGTCTCAGCAATAAGAGGAAAGTAATCAAAACATGTTGGATCTCAATATTTGATGCTGCTAAGGAGGATTTTACAACTATGCTTTTTTTTTTTTGTTACCACAACCTTACACTTATCAAACAGGCACTGTGCCACTGAACTATATCCCTGGCCCCTACAAGTATACATTTAATGTTGATTCAAATTTATAATGTCAGAGTGTCATTCTTTTAAAATTGATTGGCTTCTTGAGCTAATGTGGCATTGAAGATTGAGAATATTGTGTAGTATTCTCAGCATTCACTTTGGTTTTTATTCTTGATGATTTACAGAGTATTCTGATTCAACTATGTAAGTGAAGCTTATCTTGAAGTTATTAGAAATAGTGTAAGAATTCTTTTTTCTTAAACTAAAGCAAAGGCTCAGGAGGAATAAGACAAAATTTGATATATGTATTTCTTAACTTTACTGAATTATTTTCAGGAGTCCTGGAGTACCTTCAAAGAATTTGAAATCTTCTGAATAGTAAGGCTTCAGTTGAAATTTCAGTTTTTGAATCTGAATACTTTAAGAACTATCTCACTTGAAAAAAAGTATTGAAAAATTACTCATTTGGATTTTCAGTTTTAGAGATTGAGTTCATTAGTCCTGGTGTTCATAAAAGGAACAAGCCCAGCCTTCCACTTTTAAGTCCGTAATCCAGTTCCAAATATTTTTGGTTAGAATAAATAAGATTTTATTTCGATAGTAGAACTAAGTCTACTTTTAGTGTTTATTTTGAAGTCTGGATTATGTTCTAGTTAATGAAAATTTTATTCTTTTTGAAGTTTCTAGGATAATGGTTATGTGTGTGTAGGTTTCTTTTTGAATTATCTGATAGATTATTTTACATGTTTGATCATCTTTTGGGGATAATTTTTGGAGACTGATGACTGACTTCTCCACAGAGTTACAGTGAATGGTTACATGGATTTGAAAGGAAAGCAAAAGAATGTGGAAACTGAAACTTCAGGTTCAGAAGAAGAAAAGTTTAGTTCAAGAAGTGAAGTATCTGTATTTTAATGAAAGCTGGGAAAAAGAAAGTCAGAATTTGTTTCATATGTTCCGGAGAGATAATCTGTTTTTAGAAGAATAATAGTCTTTTGAGAAAAGTATAAGGAAATGATCATCTGTGTACATTTTAGTGTCTTTGATTTATGTACAAAGCTAGTATTTCTCTTTTCTTTAATTCTGTTATCTTAATGAGTTCTATAATGAGTATTTAACTTTCTTGCTCTATGTTTAGCCTGTTTATTTATTTTTTTTGTTTTTTTATTAGTACATGTTTGCAGTGCATAAAGTTTACATTCATCTTAGGGAACAGTTGCATGTACCTACCACAGCTCGTTTTTTTGCCCCTCTTCCCAATTCTTCTGTCCCATTTTTCACTCAGAAGTGTACAGTGCTTCACGAATTTGTCTGAGGCCCTTGTGCAGAAGCCATGCTAATCTTTGCTGTGTCAGTCTCATCTTAGTATATGTGTTGCTGGAGCAAGCGCTAGCTTAAGTTTAAAAAAAGTAAAGTTACTGAGGTAGGTAGGTAGAGTGTCACCAGTTTGCTCAAGTTGCCCCCAAAATAAGTAGGAGTATCAGAACCTGGCTTGATTTTTTTTTTTTAATCTTTGACTTCTGAAATTAAAAAGATTTATTGAGGGGCCCCTGGCCTGAGCTGGGAGGAGAACCAGCAGCCCCAGAGCTCCGACCATGGAAGGACTCAAGGCGAAGCACAGAAAGGCAGTTTGCCTGCCCTCTCGGTAAGCGCCCCTGGGATGAGGCAGGAGAAGAATCACCAGCGGCTCCCAGGAGCCTACCAGCAATCAACCCCCCCCCCCCGCATCATTAGCAAGCAAGAGCCAGAGATCTAGACATCTCTTGAGAGGCTGGCCATATGCAATGTAGCAAATAGGGGGGATTTCCTTCTACTGTCTCTTTGAAGGCACATATTGTTATCACTGTTTTGCTTTGTTCTGATTAATGGTATTGCTCTATTCAATGTTCTGTTTTGATAAGTTCTAGAATGTCTTGTATTTCCTTTGATTTGGCTATACCTGATTGAAAGAATAACTACTACTGTGAAGATAACGGGATATACTATGGTTCCTATTACTGTTATGCCAGTAACCTGTTGAGGGTTTCTGTACCAATTTCACTGCACTGTCTCAGTTGGCTTTGTTCTGTCTTGTCCTGTTGTATTTTGATACCTTCAAAATAATAAAAAATTAAAATAAATAAATAAAAATAAAAAGTAAATAACAACAAAATAGATCAGTAAGGTACTGAGCAAGCTGAAACACGATATAATTAAACAGATAATGGACTTGAAGGCAAAAGGAGGAAAAGAAAGCGCTCTAAAAGATATACCACATGTATGTTTAAGTGTGTAGGATTGATAACCATATTGATAAGTTTTCGTTGGATTGTTGAACAGAACTGTTTGCAGCCTCACTGTCTGAATGTCCACCTTGTATACTTTAATTTTGTAACTTGAATAACTATATCTAGGAGACAATATGTAATTTATCAACTAGTGGTTTCTTACTGTTTATTTTTTCTTTTTCTTTGAAATTCTGTATTGTTTCTTTCCTTTTTTGTTTTGCTTTTTTTTCTCTTTAAAAAAAGATTTATTATTGTTATTCTCTTGTACATACTAAGTGGCAGTCAGTAGGCAAAGGCATTGTGTGGCACAGGCACTGTGACCTTCACATGTGCATCTGCTTTGATTTTTATCACCTGGCTAAGGAGAAACAAGCCTGTTATAAAATTATGTAGTGTGTTTTGCAGTGAGCAGTTTTACAGTTTTATTAGTGCCCATCAGATATGACCAACAAAGTCTTTTTACTTAACTGCTGCCTAGTTTTTTGTTATAAAACGTTCGAAACCATTTTTAGAATATAAAACTAAGTTCTGAAATAAATTTACTGGTAACACTGAGTTTTTTTGTATTTGTGGGTTTTAAGAGTATAAGTTGAGAGAAGCTGATGAAACACATACACTATTATAGCTGGAGTGTGATAAGTATAAATCAGTCCTTGCAGAAATGGCAGGAAATGATTTTTAATCTACATTGTATTATTAAACTATTAACTTCTCCTTCATGGCCTAAGTAGTCTATTTTGGCATTATACCATGAATTCTTCAAAATTATACCTCTGTCTGAAGGAAGGAATTGTACAGATGCTACAGCAAAGTGTGGAGGAAGAAGAAAATAAATGTGGAAAGTTCAGGTTAATGAATCATAAAAGACAAGTAAGCAGGTACTTAAAAAAAGTATTCAGAGCAGCAGTTCTCAGAGCCGGGCCCTGGGCCAGCAGCATCAGCTCACAGACTTCTGGGAAGTGCACATTCTCAGCCCTCTGGACGCCCTGGTCTGTGACCACAAGGGGAGGGCAGCAGTCCCTGTGTTCATAGCCCACTTAGAGATTGTGATGCCCACTGCACTGAAAGTCAGGAGTTCAGACAGTGACCTAAGGGGGCGGGGTGACAGAGAGTGAAAAGCGATTTGAAAGAGAATTTCTGTGCCATAACATATGGTGAACAATTCTGGATTCAGAGTTAGTTTAAAATATTGATAATGCATGATGTATTATATATTCAAGAAAAAATTAATTGTAGTTTCGTGAGACCCGAATATTACTGTGCAGTCTTCATTTTTCTCTGTTTTGCTTGGATGTGGTAAAGTGTGGCATTTGCTACTTATCTGTCTTCTTAGGCCAAATATATGCAGAATTTAGAGTTACTGATGACACTCTCACTGCATTTGTGGGTTAAGCAAAACTGGTGATTCTTATTGTTAAAGTCTTTAAAAATTCAGTATGATTTTAAGGGAATGTATTTCAGAAAATTCTAGACTGTAGAAATCTGTGGCCTGCCTTTTTTTCTCTCTTTTAAAACTGTTATATTTAAAATACTAAAAAGGAAATTTGTTACTTATATGTATTCATTATAATATATATTTTTTCAAGAAAGTTCTTCTTCACTCAGAAAAAGAGCACCAAAAAACAAACAAACAATGGCAGGCTGCAGGTTGGACATATCTTTCTATCTCACTCTGTGGTCTACTTGGTCTTACAATTCTTTTTAGGTATTGTCAATTACATTGTCAGAGCAAGAGTTAGAGCAGTTAAGAGAAAATAAAGATATTGAAAATTATGTTACTCCTCTTATAACCTATGAATTTATCTTTAGCATTATAGGTTGCCCATAAATTTTTTTTAAGATTACTTTTATCTAATGATGTGGTCATGCTCTTAATATGTTGTATAGTTTTTTTAGTTGATCCAGCTTTATATTCCTAAGTGTGAGGAAACATAATGAAAGGAAATCTCACATGTGTTGCTGTTTCTTCTTTGTTCCATTACTAGCTGAGAAGAGAACCACAGTATTTGGAAATGGAGCTAGAGAAGGCAGAAATTGAATGATCCACCTATGTCATAGAAGTCAGAGAGGTACTTAGAAGTTTTTCAACCTTACTTCTCAAGTTAAATTAAGTTTATAATGGACTGGTAAAATCATTCAGTGTAAGTTTTTTGTGGAAGAGCTTCTGAGTAGCAGTCAAAACATAACTTGTCATAAGGAGATCGATCTTAAAACTCTAAACTTCATTGCAGCTGAGAGATCTGTTGACTGAATTGCAGAAAAAAACTTGATGATTCATATTCTGAAGCAGTAAGGCAGAATGAAGAGCTAAATTTGGTAAGAAGTAGGGTCCCAAGTAGGCTCTGGAAGCACTTGTGTTGACATGTGGAAGCCATCCAAACATTTTTTCCTTGCTAACCATCTATAGCTTGGCATTTTATAAGTTTTAAAATTATCTTCTTATTCTGCATGACTCCAAAAATGTTCTTTCTTCTCTTGACTCATAAAATGATTCTTTTGATAGCTCCTAACAATGGTCTGTTTGGCTTCCAACTCTTTTTCAAAGTTTTCTGCATTTTTATAAAGCCTAATTTCTCAAACATTATTTCTAGTGAATAAAGAAATGAAACAAGAGCCAGGCATGGTGGTGCACACCTGTAATCCCAGCACTCATGAGACTGAGGCTAGAGGATTGTTGCGAGTTTGAGACCAGCCTGGGCTACAAGGTGAGCTCAAGGCCAGCCTGAACTGCATAGCGAGACCTGGTCTCAAAAAGACAAAAAAAAAAAAAAAAAGAAAGAAAGAAAAAGAAAAAAAGAAACTCATGACTGAGTTGTGAAGATTCTTTTCTGAAGACATTGTAGTTAACTGGCCGTCTTGTTTTCTGACCTGGGAGACAATTACTGAAGGTTGAAGATGCCTGCTCCTCATTCTAAGGCAGTAGTCTAACCCAGCTGCTTATTTTTCTAGTTTTCCTGTAAATTATAAAAAAAAAAAAAGCGCTTGTAAATTTCTTTATTGGCATATTATTTTGCATATAGTAATCCAGAAAGTACAGACTTAGAGATCAGTTAAATGTCTTGAGACATGATTCTTTGCATTCCGGTTGTTAAATTTTCTAGAAATTTATGATTATTGTTGACAGAGTTAGCTGTGAGACGAGTATGGCTACCTTGTTCCATTTCAAACATGTATCACATCTTCTTGTAACTTGAAAGTTGTTATAGCACAAGGCTAGATTTTTTTTTTAAACTACAGGAACATACTGTATGTTAGGGAAGTTACAGTAACTTTTTTTCCTTACCCAAAATTACCCTGCCTACCTCGGAATTTTCTCATTAGCACTTCACACATACCAAGGAAAATTTTTAACTCAGTCATTTGAGGCTGTCCTTCTGTGTTATAGCAGCGGTTCATGAGAATCGGCATGTTACGGGAAATACAAATAGGTAGCTACACACAGTTTTATTTTTTTACATAAAATATTTGTCTTATTTACCAATGCTTTAGTTGAACTCATGCCCACTGCAATGTAAAATTAGTTTTATGTACACATTTACTACTCGCTGTATGAATTGGCACTATGATACACCACTATATACGTCCTTACAAACCTGTAATGTGTTTTTACAAAATCTTCTCTAAGTGTTGGACATTTTGCTTTTTAACTTTGGGGCTCAAATTTGCATCACATTTACAGGATTATGGTTGCATCTCCGTTTAACCCAATGTTCTCTGTCTTTCTTTTTTTGGTCCTCTACCACTTGACAGGAGGCAAATTTAAGTAGTACTCCCGACACCCTTCTTTCCTTTTGTTTTAAGTTTTGAGTCTATTTGTTCTGGTTGACTGTTGCCACAGTTTAAGATAATTTTGCATGCACATATTTTTTGTTTTGGGGTCAGAAAACTGACCTCTGTGACACAAAGGATTAAACTCAAGATTAAGTGAAGAAGCAAAGACTGTTTCCCCCAATAAGATTTCCAAGCTGGAATGCTTCTCATTGACTCTCCCTCCCATTTCTACATGTCCGTGTCTTACATTTTTCTCTCTTAGGTCCTCAGAACAGGAAATCCGTACCTGTGGGTTAGGGGGTAGGAGGTTGGCTGGGTACACTTGGTGTTTTGAGGGCATCGTAGTGCATTTCCCTGTGTCTAATTAGATCAGTTGTTAAGAAGAAGCAGTGGGATTTCCACAGCATTGTAGCTGTTCATAAAGTGGCTACTACGAGTGTATGCCTAAGACATTTCTTGCCAGTGTAGTTTAGATCACTGTAGTCCTGCACTGCTCTTTTTTAATGAAGTCTTTACAGGACTGTCAATATTTAGTTTTTGCTTCTTCCTGGATTTGTGATCTTCTGTTCAGTGTCTTTAAAAGTATTATACAAAGGAGTCTTCTTAATTGAGCTATATAGATTAGGAAAACCTTTAAAAATAGTGGAATTTCTATTTGCCTTTTAGTTTGGAATAACTTCAATAAGGACTTTATGGATAGTGATTCTTTTAACAGGTGACTAGAATCTGATGGCTTTGTTTTTAGACTTGCAGCTTTCTCCTCTTCACTCTACTTCACCTCTATAGCTTTTCTTCTGTTTAGCTCCACAGATGGGAACATCTGGTGCCCCATACTGGCTAATCCACTGTGCATAACTATTAGCAATCCCACTCTTGTATTCATTCTTTGGTCATTAGAGTATCAGAATAATCAAGCAAGGATACAAAATGAGTGGTGTTTTTTATTTTTACAGTTGAAGACCCAGTTAAATGAAACTCACACAAAACTTAAAACTGAATGAAGTGAAAGACAGAAGGTGGCTAGTGAATTGCATAAGGTAAGGCACTGCTAGATGTGGAGGCACATGGTATCATGATCCTGTGTTTTTCCACGCATCTTAGTTACATGCGCTGTCAATTCTGGTCTTGTTCCTTTGCATCCCTGGTAAATTTAAACTGTGTTGTGTAGTGCTTTTTCATTTTCTAAAATTCACTTCATCAACATTTATGTAATTATTTTATGAACTGTAGAATAAAATTTAATATTTAATTGCAGTGTTTTAAACTTGTGTCACAGACTAATCAGGCCTGCAACCTCCCAAATGAGTAGATGGCGAAGGCTTAAATAAAAGAGACAAGTGGTATGATTTTAGAGCTACAGGAGTATCAAAACTCTGTAGCAGAATTTGAGATTCTCTGGAGGCTGAGACAAAGAACTTCTCTGGGCCACCAGTATATATTTGGTTTCAGACAAGGAAAGGGCTTAGAGTGGAAAACATGGGAAATTGAGCAGGACCTTGGGTGTCAGCTCAAGGACTTCTCCAAGTAATAAATTATGTTAATTTAGGAGAACTAGCTTATGTCCAGGTTGACCTTCACTGTAGGAGTGAGATATAGCTATAGTCATTATCTAGTTAATTGGGGTTGGTGTTAGGTGACCTCAGCTGTGGTCTTGAGTCTTGTCCTTTGAGCCTTCACAGCATCTCAGGCCACTATAGGCCTCAACTGAGACCAGTGATTCATAGAGTTTCACTTACTATGCCTCTGTTGCCAATCTCAGATAAGGGGACTATGCCTTGGACAGACTTACAAATAAACATAGAAAGCCAATTGGTTAACTTTAAACCCTGGTCAGAGCCACTTCAAAGTGGTCTCCATCAAATTTGGTTACTTTTTTTTAGTCAGCTGGTACTATTTTGTTTGATTCTATTATGCTGATGGTTACTGCGATTCTTTTGAAGATAATAAAAGGTGTTACGGTAGCCATTGTTGATTTCCTTGTATTTTGTTTTTAAGTCATGTACCATATTCATCCTTTTGTTTTGATTGACTGTATTCTGTTTTGTTTCATTTGGTTTTATTTTCTTCAAAATAAAAAAATAGTATTTCTCAAAAAAAAAGAAAGTATGTTTCTGTTGATCATTATAAGTGTTAAGTTTCTGGTGGTTCAGAAGTTCCTTTGATTTATTTCTTAGTACAAATATATTTTACTTAATGTCATTTACATGTAGATGATTTTTTAACACTATATTTCTTTGTGTTATCTTAACATTTCTTGTGAGATACTTTTAATGATATAGTCCATATATGTTTTTATCAGAGCTACTTTTGAGCTAAAGTAGTATTTATGAGAGATACTGTCATCAGCAAAACAAATAAGTCACTTTTGAGCTCCAACCACTGCAGTTCCTTCCTTGTGCCTGGCTTGGTGGCAGTACCTCAGTTCCTGCCATCTTGTCACATGCAGGTACTGCACTTTCCTGGGAAGGGACCAGGGCACCTCAGAAGCCATCAGTGAATCCTGTGTCCTATGAAAATGTGGCTGTGAACTTCACCCTGGAAGAGTGAGCTTTGCTGGCTTCTTCCCAGAAGACTCTCTGCAATGACATGATGCTGGAAATCTTCAAGAGCCTCACTTCCATAAAAAGCAAATGAAAATATCAGAACATCAGAGATAAGAACAAAAGGGCTTTGAAAAATCTGAGGCACATCATACCTAACTCTGAACACAAAATATACAAGTGTGAGGAATATGCAGGAAAGGCTTTTGGATTTTAAAAAAACACAGGAAGGCCCTCATCTCTCTCACAAGTTTTCAACAACCCATAGTACTTACACTGGAAAGCCAAAGTGTATGGGGGGAAGCCTTAACTTATTTCCATTCTATTCAAAGATATGGAAAATCTCCTACTTTGAAGAAGCTCTGTGTGTGTAAACAATGCGATAAGTCCTTCTTTCATCATGCAAGTATTCTATGCCACATGATAAAGCACACTGGACATGGATGTGTTAAATACAAGGTATGTGGGAAACCTTTTTATTTTTCTTTTTTACTCACAAGACATGAAAAATCTCATGCCTGTAAATGTAAACAATGTAAGAAGGGCTTTAGTTTGCTTGCAGGTTTTAAAAGTAACTGGTAACACATACTGGAAAATTGCCTTTTCAATGTAAGCTATGTAGGAAAGCCTTTCTGTATCCTACTGTATTTAGAATACATCAGAGGACTCATACTGGAGAGAAGCTATATGACTGTAAACACTCTGGTAAGTTGTTTAGTACTTCACATTATATTTCTATACATGAAAAATGCCATGCTGGAGAAAACCTCTATGATGGTAAATTTTGTGAGTAGGCCTTTTATTTTGGTACGCAATTGAGAAGACACAAGATAATGCACACTGGAAATGAACCTATTACATGGAAGGTACGTGAGAGGTGCTTTGGTTTTCCCTCTTTATTAAAAAAACATGAAAAAATTCATTCTATAGGGAAGCCCTATGCATGTACACAATGTGGGAAAACCTTCAGAGTTTCTAGTTTTTTTCATAGGCATAAATGTTCTCCTACAAAGGAGAAGCCCCATAAGTATATACAATGTGGAGACACTTTAGACTTCTCCACACCCTTCAAGAGCATGGAAGAATGCATATTGGATGTGTTAAATACAAGGTATGTGGGAAACCTTTTTATTTTTCTTTTTTACTCACAAGACATGAAAAATCTCAGTATGGTAAATCCCAGTATGGTAAAGCCTTCAATCATAGGAGTACTTTTAGAAGACATTAAAAACTTCACAGTGAGTAAATATCTTATAAATGCAAACAATGTGTCAATGCTTTCATATGTTTGAGTGTCATTTAAAGACATGAAAAGATTTATACTGGAGAGAAGTCATATGAATGCCAACAATACAGTAAAGTTTTCTCCATATCCTCTAGCTTTAAATACCGTGAAAGAGCAGCCAGGTGTGGTAGCATATGCCTATAATCACAGCACTCAGGAGGCTGAGGAAGGAGGATTGCTGTGAGTTTGAGGCCAGCCTGGGCTCCATAGTGAGTTCAAGGCCAGATTCAACTACATGGTGAGACCCTGCCTCAAAAAACCAAAAAGAACTCAAAATGCCAAATTAGTATGGAAATTAATGAAATTAAAAACAAAAAATCAGCACGCACACACACACACACACCAACACACATACCAACAAAACAAAAAACCCAATACTTTAAAGAGACCAAAAAAAAAAAAGATAAGCCCAAATAAGAGTTTAAGTAGAAAAAGTGGACAGGCATTACATCAGAAGTGAAAGGGCAGACACTACTACAGGTTCTCTATAACAAAGAAATACTGTGCACAGCTATACAGATTTGTCAACTTCTGCGAAAGGAATGAAAGACAGACTTGATCACACAAATTAATTTGTTTTAGCTCTCATATTCCAAATGCTCAATCATGAACCAGAAGTATGAAAAAAAATAATTGTGTCAGGAATAAACATGTATGAACATTTTCCTCATCATTATCCTTGGAACCAGGGGTGGTGGATCTATGATAAATGTGCCCCAGCCTAAAAGGTTTGCCATGACTGCCTTAAACCATCCAACAGTGTAATAACTATTCATTTGCATGATACTTACATCATATTTTGTATGTATCAGAAGTAATCCAGAATGATTTAAAGCATTTGCATGTCATATGAAAATACTATGTCATGTTATCTAAGGAACATGGTCATCACACATTTTGGAATCCACAGGGACTCCTGAAAATATATCCCCCCCAGATACTTAGGAATAGGCCCACATCTACTGTGGCAACTGAATAAATAATCTTCAAACACAAAGCATCTGGCCCAAATGTGCTCTCTGGTGAATTCAACCAAAGAAGGAAGAAATTATGCCAGTTTTCTACAGTCTGTTTCTGACAGCAACAAGGTAAGGACATACCCTTATTCATTAGTACTAGCTAATGAAATAAGGAAATGGTATTAAAAGAATAACAACAGGAGAGGAATCAGAACTGTTTTTGTTTACAGATGACATGGTTGTTGAAAATCCCAAACAAGTAAACAACAAAACCTTTTGTAATGAATTACGTGGTATTATAGCAAGATTTCAAAATGCAAGGTTAATATTGTATATAGAAATTCACTTTTCTTATATACCTGCAATGCCTGAATGGAATTTTCAGTGATAAACACAATGCTATTTATGTTAAAAGTTTAAAAATAAATCTTAAAAAAAAAATACAAGATGGCAGACCTAAGTTCAACCTTATTAGTTGCTTTAGATAAACCATAGTAAATACCTTACTTAAGATAGACCCTGTGGCTGGCCACCAGGGAGAAGTGGTAAGGAAGCAGTGTGGCCCCTACCCTTGTGCACCAGTGGAGGCCCTGCCAGGAGGAAGCAGCAAGGAAGGAATGTGGTCCCCACCCCTATGCAGGAGGCCCTAACAGCCCATGAGAAGGAGCGAGGAAGCCATGCGGCCTCCCCGTGTGTTAACAGAGGCCCGGGAGGCCCCATTGGCCAGAGAGAAACAGCAAAGAAGCCTCCTCTGCCTCCTATCACCCCTCCCCACCCCACCATACATAAGCAACCAGATGTGACACAGGCTGATGTGATGATAACTGAAGTCAGGGCAGCAACCTGACATTTATGTTGTTTAACTGACTTTGCTAGAGGCCTGGGGCTAGTGGTCTGGGTAATTATTTAGAAGATACTAGTATGCAATATAGAAACCATTCTGGATATCCTACTGTTCTATTACTGTTCTGTTTCATTTTACTGTTCTGTTTTGCTCCCTTTGAAATAAAAAAAGTTTGTCACTTTCTTAGAACTGCAGAATCAAGGAATGTGCACATCTAAACTTTTGATAGTAACACTGAACCCCCAGATTGAGTAGTGAGTTATATTCCTCCCGGCATGGTCTGAGAGTTTCTGTTACCTGTACTCCTACCAATATTAGGGAGTCCCAAACATTTAAATATTTGGTATTCTAGTAGATTTTTTTAAACAATGTCTTATTTAAAATTGTGTCATGTTTTAAAATATGAAATAATTCTGTTGGTTATGTTTGCTTAAGGCTTATGATTGTCATACAAAAATCTAGGAATTGGAAGTGCTTCATTTTCTTTTAATAGAAATAGAATGAGAGCTGGATGTGGTGGCACAAGGCTGAGACATGAGATCACTGGGAATTTGAGGACAGTCTGGGCTACATAGTGAGTTCAAGGCCAGCCTGAGCTGCATAGCAAGACTCTTGTCTCAAAAAGAGAAGAAAGAAAAAAGAAAAGAAAAGAAAGAATGAACGAACTTTGCTTTAGAGAAAATTATGCATGATAGACTGCCAAGATTGATCTCTGAATTTACTTTGATAGATTATTTTTAATTTCTGACCTCTGGAGGAAAATGGGAAACAGGAAGTTTGGGCCTGGTAGTGTAGTTTCTCAAAGTCCTTTTGGACGTGCTACAGAAAATTCCCTGTGGGACACTGAGATTTGAGAAACATGTGAAATTTATTTCAAAAACTGCAGCAGTCAGCTCAGGCCATTAGAATCGGGGCTGGCTGGCCCTGATTTATTTGTTCTCTTGTGTACCCCTGTCTGAGTTCATGAGGTGTGAGGGGGTCACTATGGATACCACCTTTTTGCAGCACTATCTTTTCTTTGGAATTTTACAAGACCTTCTTACACATCTAGTTAACTGACACATACACTGTGGGCCCCAGGCAGTTTGGCTGCCTTGAGATAAACCTGTTTGTTTACCCTTTTTGTAGTTTTTATGGCCAATTAAGGGAGAGGAGGAGGCCTTTTGGCCAACGTCCACTTGCTGTTTGAAATCTAACTGCTAGCTGAGCTTCTAAGCTAGAATTTGTAGGCCACAAAACAAGTGAAATTTTCAAGACTAGGGTTTGGGGAGTTTCAAAGAGAAAAGAAAAGAAAGCAAAGAGTGGGGATTACGAATGCCCTCACACCTTCAGAATATGAAGCAGCTGCTCAGTGGTATAGAGCGTGACAGTGTTACTTATGATGGCTAAAATTTGATGACAGGTAGCCGTCACTTGCCTGTATCTGTGTAATAGAAGTACCAGGAAACACTTGATTGGAAATACACAAAATACTTAACTGATTGAAAAAGTTAGCAAAGTAGTTTGTGAAATAGACAAATATAAAACAGCATGTATGGTAAAGCCCACTTATATAAAATATCCTGGCAGTTTTCTCTGAACTCATATTACATAAACAGACAGATGTAGACTAGGAGTCAGCAAACCCATGGACTATATTTTTGTGGGCCACATGCAGTCTCTTGAATATTCTTGTCTGTTTCATTTTTTAAGATGTTTAAAAATATTAAAATCATTCATAGATCTGAGCTGTACAAAAGCAGGCCAGTTTTGGGTAACTCCTGTTCTAGACTGATACTACCTAAAAATCAAGCATGGTCAGTTCTATTTAGAGTTTCTGCACACAATTTTCTGTATTTGAACTTTCTGAAACAGTGTGCATGCGTTCTCATAATGTGGTGAGGGATATAGCTGTTGTCAATTCGTGTTGTACTTTCAAAGGACTTTAATTTTGTACAACATACACAACTAAGCACTCATTTTGTATGTATTTATCAGCTACCATATTGCTTTCCTTACAGGCACAGCAGTCACTGGATCTTATCCAATCAAAAATAGTACAAACTGCTGGAGATACTACTGTTATTGAGAATAGTGATGTTTCCCCAGAAATGGTATGAATTTTCTTCAGCCCCATATCCTCACACCATGTATCTTATAAGCTATGTGAATAATACTATGTGCAAGAACCGTCTATTTCTGACTTTAAAAATATGCTTTTGCCAATTATATTGTGCCTTTTCTGTTTGGCTGGTTTTTTGCAATGTGGGCACTCATACCCAGGGTCATACGAGGCAAGCCTTCTAGCGCTGAGCTGAACCCAGCCCGTATGTTCCACATTTAACTGAAAGTCAATTTTCAAAACAGCCTGTCTCCACAGTGCAGTTTTCATGCGCTTTGCTCTCATTTTAGTTTAGTGAGATACTGTGTCCATGTTGAAGGTTTGTGTGGAGAGGTACTGTGGTGTACTTCTTAATTAAGCGTGGACTGGCTGCAGCTGAATCCTAGTCCTGCCGCTTAGTACCTGCATGTGTGACTGGGCAAATTCCTAGTTGCTGTGTGGTTTGGTTGTCCCGTCCATACAAGGTAATGATACTAGTTTCTGTCTGTGGCATTGTTGCCGGGAATAAGTGAGCTAATGTGTAAAATACTGGGCTGGGATGTGGCTCTTCCCTAGCATGCATGAGGCTTCCATTGCCAGCGAGGGGTTGGGCTTGGAGGTGGGTGCCTTCCGTAGTGGCACACTCAGAACTGCTGGGTACCCAGGAAGGGTTCAGAGTCAGTTAGCCCTGATTTACTGGAAAGACTTTCATTTTTTTCTAAAAGGAAAAGTGGATTTATTTCTAATATTCAAGGATTCTACATTTTTCCATTTGTCGCCAAGGACAGAATTTCCTGCAGCATAGTTTTCTTGGATTCCACCTGGTTTATACCAGTAGTTAACAAACATTTCTCTGTGTAGCTTTTACTGGTGCTAATTTTTATGTCATTTTCCTAATTTTCCTATCTGTATTTGAAATCATAAGTGATTTTCTGGTTTTGGTTGCTCATTCTTTCTCTTGTGTTTAGGAGTTTCCTATCACTGTCCTCCTCTTCCCAGGAGCCCTCTGAGAAGGAGACGATGTCTGTGAGTCTAAACCAGACTGTAGCACAGTTACAGCAGCTGCTGCAGGCTGTAAACAAACAGCTCACAAAGGAGAAATGACACTACCAGGTTGGGGTAAGAATAAGTGAAGTATTGCTCT
The DNA here is from genome assembly GCA_004027455.1 of Hydrochoerus hydrochaeris. Lineage (NCBI taxonomy): Eukaryota > Metazoa > Chordata > Mammalia > Rodentia > Hydrochaeridae > Hydrochoerus > Hydrochoerus hydrochaeris. The sequence goes on along the minus strand of PVLA01003522.1, from coordinate 6,890 downwards.
CTGTTTATTTTCATAGCTGTTTCCTTTCCTTAGAGTCTTATTTACATGTTGTGCATGGTTTGAAGATCTTTCAGTGTGGGGGGGACAAAACCTTTATCTGTGCTAAATTTGATCTTTTCATCTAACAAACTCCTGGACTTGGTACCCCCAGGTTGTCTGTTGCCATAATGCCTGCAACATCATTACCTTCTTGTGATTTAGGTCAGGGGAAATATTTGTGTATCTCCTCCTTCTCCCTCTGTTCATGACTTGGTAAAATAAAGTGATCACAACATTTTTACTGACAGTTGCTGAAATCCAATCAAAACTTTTATTTTAGTGGGAAAAGAACACACAAAATTTACCACTTGAAGTCAATTTCTGGTTGCTGTGTGATTTGGAAGGTAGGAGTATTAGACTTCCTTATTTAAATTTACTTTTGTAGGTAGTCTAAGAAATCTGTTCTTTCCATGCCTGAAGGTTTTGGTTGACGATAAATGCATCATTAACAAAATCATGTTGTAAGCTTTTATTGCTTATATTACCTTGGAAGGCTCAGATTGATTAGCATTTAAATATGACTTGTATTTCAGCTGATCAATGCAGATTTTGTTGTTGTTACTAGTACCTGAGTTTTACGGATTTTTTAATGACATAAGTTATGCTGCCTAGAGTGTTCAAATATGCACTGAATACTTCAGATATTAGTCTTTGAGACTGTTTACTTTAAAATAATCATACTGTCCTGTAGATCCAAAGGGGCAACTCATTATGGAGTTATGCCTTTCAGAACCCATACCTAAGACTGGTGGCTGTGTACAAGCTTCAGACATAGATTAGGTATCCTGAAGAAGATGATGGGCCTATTGTACTTACCTTTTCCTATTGCTGAGGCAAAATACCAACACCCAAAGTTAAAGGAGGAAAGGTTTATTTTGGCTCACAGTTTGTAGAGGTTTTAATCTATAATCGGCTGGTGTGGCAGAGGGGCATTGCAGAGGAGGGCAGTCCATGGCAGAGCAGGGTAGGCAGAGGGTAGCAAGCAACAAGCAATGATAGCAGCTTCTTTCTGTTCCTTTATGTTCAATCTAGGTTACCCGCCCTTATGGCGGGTAGCACCCACACCCAGAACTATGCCAGATCAGTCAGTGGACTAATTTAGTAATGACATACCCTAGATCCAGCCACCTGTGAGCAAGCCACCTGTGACTGCATGAGGCTTTGGGGGGACATCTGGACACAAGCTATGACAGGCTTCCACTTTGATGTTGCGAGGCGCACCTTCTCACCTTTATAGGATGCTCGTCCTCTGACCTATTTCAGTACATGCTTTTCTTTAAAATGCTAGTTTAGGTCAGTTACCTTTCTGAGGACTCTGTATAATAAATGCTTTTTATTCTCTTAAATATCAGTAAAAATAAAGACACCTATCTCAGTCTTTTCTCCTTGTATGCTGACCTCTCCAATTTCCTGGAGTCCACTTCTGCCACATTCCCATCTCCCAAATTGGGGATCAGCCTGTTTCCTGTTTCTGGGGGCAGCTCTTTCTTCTCTCTTCCACGTAGCTTCAGCCTTTTTCTCTCCAAATGCTCCTTCTGTCTAGTCTTGAAAGCGTGCTCCTCATGTCTTCCTTTAATCTTGTTTTTCCTTCAGTTTACCACCCTACTTTTTCATTTCTCTATTTAACAAGGATTCTTATAATAAGAAATTTGCCTCAATATTGGTGTCTTTCATTGCTATTAATTCCTTTTTCCATTTTAGAATGGCTTCTCCTGTCTGAAGAGGATATTGTTGGTGGCATCATTAATGGTTTCTTAAACTTAGATCTAATCTAGGCCCTTCGTGGCTTGTGATGAGATGCTGAAAGTGTGTATGGAATATGCTACATGTGCTGAAGTTAATCAACAGGCCTTAGTGTTACATTTTGAATTACAGAGAAGGGCTTTATTTATAGAGCATAAAAAAATACAAGATTGCCAATTACCTCTTGCCTTTAGACTTTGCGAATATTTATTCATGGGTAAAAATTTGTGAATTTCTGACTCTTTTTTCATGATTCTCACTGGCCTTATCTGTCCATTCTCATGAATCACACTAATAAAAAGTGGGTTTTCAGTGTTGTCCTCTTAAATTTTTTAAATAAGATTCAGCTCACATTGTCAAATATTTACCTAAAAGCTTCTGAATCCTGAAAAATTTTGTTTTTCTGAGTGTGAATTGGTTTGAAAGAGCCATGCTAGGAAAAGTGAAATATGTATGAGAAAATGTATTTTCATTTGACTTTTGTTGCTTTGTTTTAAAATGAATTTTTCTGATCTTTTACAGAGTGAAGTAATTGGGAATCTGTTCAAGTGAGGATAACAGATGGCATTGTATTATATTTTGCCAAATTAAAGCCTTATTTCAGTGTTTTCACCCTTTCTACTGTCAGAAACACTGAACAGAGTTTTGTCTTTTCTAATCCTTGTTAGACTACTGACTTAAAGACAAAAATTTAAAAAGAAGCCAACTCTGTATACACCTTCAGAGTTTAGTTTTATAATAAAAACTGTTTGAATAGACTTTTACATTCCTAAAGATAAAATAAACATGTACACTTTTACCTTATTTTGACCAATTCAGTTGTTCAGAGGATCAAAGTGGTAAGGGCAATGCAAAATTTAACATTTTAATACTGATGTTGTACACTGTTCTGAACAAAAACATGTCACAACTTTAAAGACATCTTCACTCTTAATAAATCACTGTTAAACCTTATGAACAAAAATATGAGCTAATATGAATGTCTATTTATAAGCTAATATGAGTGTCTATTTATAAGTCAATTTAAATAGAATGTTTTTGAGAGGATAATATACATGGAAGTTAACACACAGAAACATACATATTAATGTGAATCATATATAACCTTTATGTTATTAAACTAAGATTTTTAATCTGTTTTATGTAAGCCCTAAGCTAGAAATTTTTATCTTCTAACATTTTGAATTTGGTTACCCATGAATATTTGTATAATTTCTTACACAGGAGAAAACATGACCAGAACCAGACGTCTACAAGGGCAAAAAATATCGAGGCTCCCAAAAATATTTTTTAAAAGTAGCAGCAAATGCTTTCATTAAAACAGATTAACAGGCAGACAGGCAACATAACATAGAACACACAAAACAATTCAGTTTAATCCTAGATGTACTGGCCATGCTGAATTATGATTTTTTTTTATGCTTTCAGGTTTATAACTATAGTCAGAATTTTTTTCAGGGGTTACTAATGATCTCTCCTTCTGTCTTTCGTAAGTTGTAATATTTTCTTTGCTGTTTTCATCTCTGATTACCCTTCCTGTTAGGTAACATAGACTTATAACCAGTTAGAATCGGAAGGCGAAAGAGAGAAGAGCATTGTGGCCTTGTCCTTTCAGTCTTTAATTTACTTTTGGAGGAAAATCAACCTGTTACAATCTTCTATCTTAAATTGGTCCCCAAGTTCATAAAATATAACCTGAAGGGGACATTTTGAGTTACCCATAATCATGGAAGATTTACCACCTGCCGGAGTCCAGCTGCGGCAGGGCTAGGGTTTTCCAAAGGTGGTCAGGGAGTCAGCGATTGAGAGACAGAAAACATTGTACACCAGTCTGTGAGTGAATCTGAATCCGCCTTTATTTTTTAGAAGTTGGAATATATATTTGTCAACCCTGGCAATAACCCCCAGCCCCAAGCAGGAAACGCCCCAGGCCCAGGGCCAGGCAGGGACAATCCCAAACAATAGGTGTTAATTGATTTTAACTCCAAGCAGAAGGCGCCCCAGGTTTAGGGCAATAGGTATCAATTAACATTTTAATTTTGACATTTAGTTAGCCCAGGAAATGCAATCCGACGTACCGGACACCCGCAGGAGGACTGGACGCCCATAGGAGGAAGAGATGTGTGAGATTATTAGGCCGCTCCCTACATTGCTTTTTTTATCATTTATGGGAGTGGCAGTCCCTGCGAGGACAGCGCCTGTCTTAGGTCAAGGATTCTTCATATGTACCCAATGAGGCCTTACCCGTCATGGGCTTGTAGGACAGCAATTGGTCCTGTGTCTGTCTTAGGCGGCCGGTGGCGTAACATATGGGTCCTAGTTGTCCGTCTCTGCCTGCCTGTCCAGTGTCTCAGGGTAGTTGTCTCACAGGAATTTTGTAAATCCTCCTCCATGAGCTTTTTTACTTCTCTCACATTATTTACAGAAGGCAAAACCCCACAACCAGTCCTCACAAAGGGGTTATTTAGAGGGCCTCCAGTAATCCCCCTGGAGTCTCCATCCTCGACTCTATATTGAGCATTACATAAAAACATACACATGTGAATTACACAAATTACAATTATCAGTACAAAACATTTCAAGATCTCCACGTCCAATTTTTATATGCGGTGTCCTTTTCCTGGAGAAGCGATTGTCACAAGGCGTGGATGGACTAGGACGTGGCATGGACAGAAAAGGGCGCCGCATTTCCCCCTACTTTAATTTTTAATTTTAAGTCAAATAGCTGTGTTTATATTTGAAATTAATGTTGTAGTGAAAATGGCCAAAGAAGCAATAATAGAAATTAAGGCTGTTATTCCCAAAATAAGAGCTGTTACAAATCTTTTGGGCCTAACTAATTTGTATAATTGTTGTATAACATAATATCCTGGGTCATCAAACCATTCTCTAGATATTTTAACAGGCACAAGTATGTGTGAGGGTTGATGAATAATTATAAAAATAGTATAATTTTTTGACATAGTTGAATTAATGTAATTAGTAATAATGCAATTTTGACAATGGATTTTATATGACCCTTTTATTTTTCTTATAAAGATTTTAGATTACCCAAAAGTAATGTAAATGGAGAATTTAAGCAAGTGTGAACAGAAAAGGGAGTGGGACTTGGTTTTTTTTTTTTTTTTTGTCTTAGGTGGTGGGGTTATGGTGATTGACGGGACCATCTATCCTGGGGGTAGGGGAGGACGAGGTCTTTTTTTCCTTTGAGGCAGCTGCAGTTTTGACGAGGTGATCGGGTATCCAAATGGGGGATTTTTTATCCTATGGAAATACACAAGAATAGCCTCGCCCATAGGCTAGTAAGATATCTGGGCCTTTTCATAATCCAGTAGTTAAATCTTTCCATTTGACAAAAACCTGAGGAATTAAGGTAGGACAATTCCAATGTCTTTCTATATTATTTAATTGATCATGTCCAATATTTAAATAATTAATAACAAATAGGGCATGTTGCAGAGCGTGATGAGGAGAATAATATTTCTCAGTGCTAGTTATTTTTTTGATTTGATTTTTTAATATCTGATGGGATCTTTCAACAATTGTTTGTCCTTGGGGATTATAAGGTATTCCAGTAGAATGTTCAATGTCATATAATTTACAAAAGTTTTGAAAATTTTTATTAGTATAGACAGGGGCATTATCAGTTTTTAATTGTTTAGGTACTCCCATAAAGGCAAATGTTTGAATCATGTGTTGAACTACATCTTTATAGGCTTTTCCTGACCTAGCAGAAGCAAAAAGTAAATGAGAATAAGTGTCTATACTAACATGTACAAAAGATAATTTTCCAAAAGATGGGATGTGAGTCATATCCATTTGCCATAATATATTTGGTTTTAGCCCTCTAGGATTTACTCCCATTTTTGGAGAAGAAATAAAAGTCATGCAGACAGGACAATCGTGAACAACCTGCCTTGTTTGTTCCTTGGTAAGCTTGAATTGGTATCTTAAAGCCTTGGAATTCTGATGGTGTTGATTATGGGACTTGATAGCTAACTCTATGTTAGAGAAAATATATGTTTTAGTTAATAAATCAACTTCAGCATTACCTTTAGTTAGAGGGCCTGGAAGGCCAGAATGGCTTCTAATGTGCCCAACAAAGTATTTAGTAGTTTTTTTTCTTATGACCTGTTGTAATTGTTGTAATAGTGAAACTATAGTGGAAGAGGGTGACAGAACTGCAGTTTCAATAGCAGGGAATAATCTGGTCACATATTGAGAATCAGAGTAGAGGTTAAAGGGTTTAGGGACTTGTTTGAAAACTTCAATTACTGCAATTAATTCTGCCCTTTGAGTTGAAGTTTGGCAAGTGTCTATCACCTTTTTAATATGATCTATTTGATAAGCGGCTTTTCCATTAGAGGATCCATCTGTAAAAACAAGGGCAGCATAATCTAAAGGTTGTTCAGAATAAAGTTTAGGAAAGATAAAAGGATGTTCTTGTAGAAATAACAGTAGGGGGTTTCCAGGGAGATGATATGTAACTTCTCCTAGAAACCCAAGAAAGGCTTTTGCCCAGCTTAAAGAATTTTGTAACAAATTTTTAAATTGTTGGGCTGTAATTGGAACAGTTATAATCTGAGGGTCTTGTGCAAATAATTTTTTGTGTTTTTTTCTTCCTTTGTTAATTAATTGGGCTACCAATTCTAAATAAGTGATTAGATTTTTCTTTGGGGATACTGACAAGCTGATCCATTCAATAGGTTGATTCTGCCAGAGGCAGGCTGTAGGACTATATTCAGTAAATAAGTAGCATCCAGGATTTATGATAGTCCAACTGTTGTAATTGAGATTGTTGTATTGTTTGTTTTACCAACTGAAGGGCTTTATTAGCCTCTGGATTAAGGTGTCGTTCAGAATTTGGATTTGAATCTCCCTTTAATATATCAAACAAAGGTTTTAAGTTCTTGGTAGTTAACTTTAAATAAGGCCTTAGCCAATTAATGTCTCCCAGTAACTTTTGAAAATCATTGAGTGTATTTAATTTATCAGTGTGAAGTTGTATAGGTTGGATGGTAATGACAGGAGAATTAATAATTCTACCTAAATAATGTAGAGGTAGTTCCATCTGAATTTTATCAGGGGCTATTTTTAATCCATATTTG
>PVLA01003521.1:137791-209425 GCA_004027455.1 Hydrochoerus hydrochaeris | reverse complement strand
CCTGAGAGATGCTTCCTGAGAGCATTTATTTTATTACTCTACTCATATCCTGCTTTATCTGATTTAATATTTCAGTTTTGAGCTCATCTACAAGGTCCTGAAGATATCTCTTAATGTCTATTGAAGCCATGTCTGATGTTGTATGCTTGCCACCCTCAGTCTCCCTTGTTTTTCCCTCTCCTGGATCAGTGCTCTCAGGGTTTTGGGCTGGGGGTCTCCTCCTGCCTCTCTCTCCTGTCAGGGCCCTGGCTTCCTCCACACAGGTTATAGTGCGGGTCCCAGCCCCTTTCCCTGTTGGCCATGTTTCCTCTGAAGCATGCTGGCAAGGGATCTCCACCCTCTCCTGCCTGCTCTTGTCACTGAGGTGCAAGCAACAGCTGTGTTTGCCTGCCTCTCCTCACTGGGCCAGCCAAACTTCAGGTGCCTTCACATGGTCAGTACTTGCTAGGCACAAGGAATCGATTTGGGAAGGCTCATTGGGTCCTGGCCAGGAGTACAGCCCAGTCCAAGCAAACCCCAGGAATCTGCTCTTGTGAGGGAGGGACTACCTGAAGCCACTGTCACTCCCAGTTCAGGCTCCTCCTGCCTGACTCCAACATGTCGCCCATTTGGTCGTGCCCTTCCTGTGGGGGGGGTTCTCATTTCCAGCATTGACCATGGATCAGTGAAGGTCCCTTCACCGGCTCCACTCTGCGCTCTCTGCTCTCCGTTGGGCTCACCAACCTCTGATTTCAGCACTGCTGTGCTTTCTGTGAGTGGTGGCAGGAATGAGTTTGGGCAGCTTTGCCAGCCAGCATGGATTCAAACTGGTGCAAACTTGGCAGGTCACCATGAAAACACTGTGTCCCGTAATTTTTAGCTGTTTCAGTTGTAGTCCTGAAGTATTTGACAAGCTTTTTTATGTTTTAATTTCTTCCTGTGTCAAGAGGATCCATCTTCCTCTGTCTGGGTCTCTCCAGGGTGTTTTATTCTGTCAAATGAGTTGTTTCTCCTGGGAGGATTTGTATTTTATTGCTCACTGATTGGCCATCTTGTCTTCTCTCATCCTGTACTGTGGTTTTATATGACTTTTTGGTTTCATGTTTTTATAGGAATTTGTTTTGTTTTGTCTTGCTGTTTTGTTTTTCCCTCTAATACAGAAAGGATAGAAATACATGCAGAGATTCATGCATGCGTAGCTGTTTACACTCTCACTGTTTGACTATCTACTGTGTATGCTTTAATTTTGTAACTTGAACAACTATTTCTAAGAGGACAGTATGTAATTTATTAACTAGTGATTTCTTATTGTTTACCTTTTTTTGGAGTTCTGTATTATCTCTACCCTTTACATGCTTTGGTTTTTCTTTAAATAAAAAAAGTAGTTAATCAGATTACAAGATGAAAAAAATTGTTTAAAGATAGAAAATACCATTTTCCCATGCAACACTTTGATTCATCAAAAGATAATAAAAATTAGTATATTGATAAGGCCTACAAAATTGAGAAAGGGAGCCAACAAATTGTATCAGCCCCAAAAGTAACAGTAGGAGAAAACATCTCAGTTCAAAAAATAAGAGGAAATTTGTTCTTCAAAAATTTTGTTCTTTTGTAAAGTTAATATTTAGAATTACTGAAGTGTTCCAATGTCCTAGAACTGTGTACAATCGGTTGTGGAAACAAGTCATATGGACTTATGCACTTTTCCCATTTTACTTCCCACATTCATTCTCAAATAAGGGAAGTGGATAGATGGAGAGCAAAGAGTGTGGATAGACAGTTACTATATTGGTAATAATTGGTACCTTAATGTTCTCCAGTGAAACAGAACCAACAGCTACAGTACAATATAGGTTGTATGGAAATTAGCCCATAAAATTATGAAAGCAAAAACTCCCCATGGTATGCTGCCTACCATCTGGAAACCCAGGGAAATTGTTGGTATAATTCATTCCCAGTCCAAGGATCTGATATCAAAAAATGCCAATATCTGGGAGCAGAAAAAAAAGAAGCACATTCCTCATTCCTCTTCTTTTTTTGTGTTTTTAATTTCTAAACTGATTGGATGATTCCTAGTCACACTGGTGAGGGAAGTCTTCTTTACTACATCTATCAATTCAAATACTAATCTCTTCCAGAAGCACCCTCACTGTGACACCCAGAAATAAAGCTCAATTAGCTGTCTGGAAATCCCTTTAGCTAGTCAAGTTCACATATAAAATGAATCCTGATTGCTAGTAACAGAATTCCTCATACTGATAAATTTTAGTACTCTCTAGAATAAAGATTTTTTATTACTGTCTAGGATAAAAATTTTGAACTGTTCAAAGAAAATCTAGGAAGTGGAGAGAAGACTCCTTCTGAAGGTGAACAAAGCTGAGAATTTTGGATGCCACTAGCTGCAGATACAATAGACTTAACTGGTGAAAATGCCACCATTGGTTGATGTGGGGGAATCCTTTTGTCTACTATAAAGTGCACTGTGAAATTTTCTTAGTCTACCAGCTTTCCGAGTAAGCAGATTCTCTAAGGGATGGTAAGGAGGAGTTGGTTCTGCATCCAGATAGCTACTATATAAACACAAAGAAGGCAATTGTGGCTTCTGGAGCCCAAAAGTTAGAGGACAGCTGACATCTAGTTACAAAATATGAAGAACCCAAAAAACCCACAGATACACACCCTACAGCTGCATTATACTTAGCAGAGAGCTTGCTGGCTGATGTGGGGAAACTAAGGACAAATATGGCAAGGAAAAAGACTCTTGAACAAAGTAAGAATCCACCACTAGGCATGAATTTGGCAAAATCACAGGTTTCCCCAAATATATGGGGGAAAACTCTGATCTTCCCAAATATCCTTAACTCTAAAAGTACCCTGCTCACTAGAATAGCACAGGAATCTAGGGAAATAGTCACTGAATTTTACCTACAAATCTATCGAAATGAAAGCACATCATTTTTCACTTGTCTTTTATGTTTTAGGTCTCTTCTATTCCCTATCCTCACATAAAATAACCCTTTTTACATTATCTTTCTGCCAAGAACATAAGGAAAATATACATTGTTGTGTATGATGTGGATGTTCATGTCTCACAACACTGTAGATTTTCATCCAAGGGTCATCAGATACAGGAATAAAGGAGAGCCATCTCTCACAACATAGACTTGCGGTCTACAGTGCTTCCCACCCAGTCAATTTCGAGCTAGAAGTTGTGAAGATTCAGAAAATGTTATGGCTTCTTCACTTAATAACTTAATAATTGTCTTATCATGTGAGTATAAATGTTAATGATATGATAAAATAACTGTAAGAAGCTGTGAAATTTACTAGTTCCTGGATTTTTCATGAAACATTTTAGGACAAAAAAAATCTATGAACAGCATCTGCATAAAAACAAGATTAATTCAACAAAAGATACAGAAATTGTTGAAAAGGAACAGAGTTTATATTCATGAGCCTAAAACTTAACACTGCTTAGAGAGTCAGAGAAGCAAAAAAACAGTGCAGACAATTCTTCAGTAGACTTTTGGCCAAGAGGAACATGTAAATTATGCTTCAGATGCAATTTTTCCAACTTGCAAATTTGATCCCTCTTTGGTGTGAATTTGTCCCTGTCCTTGCTGACTACTGAAGCCTCAGACTGTCCCTTCAGTATTAGTTCCAATCCAAACCCCAGCAAAGTGGCTATTACAGGTCAGGGCATAATTTCCTCATAAATATCCTTTTAATTACGTAACTCTGCTTCACAAAGTTGACACAGTTGGAGAAAGAAACACTCATCCTCAAATGAGTATCCCATTGACCTTTTAGCTTTTACTTTGCATCCCTCTTCCTACACAAAGATATGGTACTGATCTGTTTAAGTGTTATAAGGAGCTAAATTATGAGAAATGAAGGGCCAGTAACAGGAAATTTACAGTGGAAAATTTGAATACTAAATGAAACATTTAAGGTTGTAAAGCAAATGAAGACTTGTTAATGGGCGAGGACTTGGCATGCTATGACAGTAATGAAATTGATCTGATCATATTGCTGGAATTTCAATATTATGTTCACTTTTAGCCAGCAATTTTATTTTAAAGTTTCTTTGAGTAGAATACATTATTAATGTGATTAAAAGTTGAAGTTTATTCATTTGAAGTTTATACCTACAATGTTTAAAGCATTAACATGGCTAAGATGGATCTGTAGTCTCTTCTTTTTTTTTTTTCTTTTTTTTTTTTTTTTTTTTTTTTTTTTTTTTTTTTTCTTTTTTTTTTTTGTTCTTTCTTTCCTCTTATTGTACCAGGAATTGAGCCCAGGGCCTTATCCCTGAACTATATTCCTAGCCTCCCCAACTTTTTTGGGACAGAGTCTCATTATATTACTCTGACTGGCTCAAACTTGTGATCCTCCTGCCTGACCCTTCCAGGCTACAATAATCAGAAGGTGGAATTCTTCTAATGGAATTACCTCTGATTTGATATTGGTTATCCATAGAGAAATAAGGTTTCTGTAACAGAAATCTGCTTTACAAACTTGGTGTATCAATTATATCAGATGGTGGAAATGTAGTTTTTTTTCATATAAAAGATTAACCAATTTAAGAAATAGCTCACTGTGCTTGATATCAGAGTTAAAAAGTCAGTAGATATAAAATGAGACCAAAGAAAATAAAAGAAATTTAAATAGATTTTAAGTAACATGGTATGTCTTTCTGGGAAAAAATATATATCATTTAATTGATAAATACTCAAAAATGTAGAAGCAGAAATTGAAATTTGGTTCAAATTTTTTAATTTGCAAGAATTATAGAAAAGTAATGGATTTGCTAATAATATTTCAATGCAAACAATTACTGTAACTTAAAAGTATTTTCCTCTTCTTCCAGAATTGACTAATTTCCCATGTCACCATTCTGAGATAAATGAACATAGTATAAACTCATAATCTTCAAATGATTCATCATAATCCTACCAGATTTGGAAAATGTTACTATTTCAAATATTTTTACTTGACAATAAAATCTTTTATTTCACATATTTTGGAAAACTCCGTGTGTGTGTGTGTGTGTGTGTGTGTGTGTGTGTGTGTGTACGTGCCTATCATAAGAAACCTACCTTAAATAATTCAAGAATATGATTTGGTTTAAGGAAATTAAGCACAGGCTATGTTGCAGGACATCTGAATTTTACCTTAGTCTAAAACAGTCCCTGTATAATATACCATGTTACCTTAGTTCACAAACACTTCTGTTTGCAAACAACTTGATTCTCAAACAGAAGTATCCAACAAAATTTCGCTTCCATTCATAAACTCTACATCATTTGCAAACACAACTGCGGCCATCTGGCCATCTTCCCCACACAAACACAAGTGAAGCCATCTTCCAAAAATCACAAACAGATTAAGTTAGTGAACCACTGAGCATGAGATTTTTACCATGGATAGTATAGACAGAGCTGTCTTTTCAAAAGAAGGAGAAATAAACACTCAGAACTGTTTATTTCTGTTAATACTGAACAGCTCCAGAAACCAGCAGCCAACAAAGATGTATCTGATGGTAAAGGTAGGGTGGCAGTGGTTTTGAGGGCCATCTGTTGGCACCCAGCATCACCTGGTGTCATGTGGTGATGTTATGCAGAACTGTATTTGCCAGTTCATGAGTAGAGCAAAACAAAAGAGAACCACACTAGACTGATGGACAACAGTATCTCACTACAATTAAGAAGCATAAAAGAAAGAGAGGAAAATGCCACATCCCACAATCCCCTTTGAGAGAACACCTCAATTTATCTAAAACCCCACTCAGCCCCACATCTTAAAGGTTCCACAGCCTCCCAAAGGCATCAAATTAAGGACTAAACCTTTAATTCTTGGGGCTTTAGGGAACATTCCAGATCCAAATAATAGCAAGCAACACATATTGTCATTTTTGGTCATTGTCAGAGTTCCAGTATATAGAACAATATCATCAATAGTTTCCAAAAAATTATGGAATAAACGAATGATGATGTTCTTCCTGAAAACATGATTAGGATTCCATTTAATTCTTAAGAGGAAAGTGAAATGATATTCATTTAAATCACTAGAATATTCTTTCAGAATTCTAGTTGTAACAATTAAGAAAAGAGTAGCACCTGACATCAAAAGCTGGCCTGGTTCTTGCGAGTAGATCCTGTGATTCTTCCATCAGATATGAACAATCTCAGAGGACCTATTGTAACAAGGCTACTCTAACACTATGACAAAGCAAGAACAAGCAAGTCCCCTTCATAATCTTATCCACCCACAGAAAAATACAGGTCACTTATCACCTACAAATGCCCCATTTTTTGGACAAAATGCAGATGCTACTTATTTACCAATTATACTGTATTCTCGTTCTAGTCTCTCCTCCCAATATATAAGAGTCCATGAAATATCTAATCACAGATTGTCCTACTTTCTAATAGCATCCAGTTCAGAGTCAATTCCTGCTTCCTCAGACCCATCCCTCAAATTACTCAACTAGAGACCCAATCCTATAAAAGTTATTTCCCATGATTTCTATCATGTGTGTTTTTCATGGAAGAAACAAACCAAATTTCTTCAACAAAGATAATAAGTAGGTAATGATAGATAAGGTAATAGCTACCATCACTTGAGCCACTTCACCATGCCAGGAATTGTGCCTTATCTGTTTTTTAAAAATTTATTTTAGTGAACGACACCGTGCCATTAGTCCCAATCAAAATACTCCTCCTCACTTGAACACACTTATCCAATCATTCTTGTCACCTTCTAAAGTAATTCTCCTTTCACAAGTGTGTTTAGTAGGTGTGATCAAGAGGATGGTAAGTGCTGTCGCTCACTGACATCCAGTGGAGAGGCAGGTGTCTAAAATATAACGATGCATCCTCATCCACCTTATTCACCAGATCTGGCACCAATGCAACTTCCAGCTCTTCCCCAAAGTCAAAATGACCATGAAAGGTAAATAAATATTTTTAATCAGTTCAGAACATTGAGGCAGCCACAGTACAACTAATGGCACTCCTGAAAGAGGACTTCCAGAATTGCTTCAGAAAGTGGCAAGGATGATGGCATTAGTGTGTTGGAAGTGAAGGGAATTAATGATAATGTGTCTTTTACTGTAATAAGTTATTTTAAATTAAACATTCATTATATTTTTCAGCAATGCCTCATACAGTATGTCATCTTCCTCCCATTTCACAGATGGAGAAACTGAGGCTTAGCCAAGTAACTTGCTCAAATTGATACAGCTAATAAATGATAGAACCAGGCATTATACTGCCCTCTTTCCTGGTGGCTTGTTTTCAGAGGAAGTTAAATTTTGAAGTAGTATATTTCTAAAAATTTTGGACACTGTATTCTCTATGTGAGAGAAGAAACCTTCAAAATCCAGAGAGGTAAGAATTTCTGTTTCTGTTCAGAGCATGCTAGAGGACTTTAGCCTGTGCTAAAGCAAAGCTTGCACTACTGCTCTACAAAGGCGTTTAGTCAATGGCACCAAACTTGCATCACAAAACCAGTTCTCAATTGGCATATTTTTTTAAAAGTTAAAGTGACTATCTTTCTATGTGTTTCTTTGCTAGACAGAACATAGGTTTTGTTCCTACCAAAAGAAAAATCATCTTTTCAATAAAACCAAGACTATTTTTCCAGCTGTTTTGTGAATGTTCCATCACTGAATGAGCTGAATTGACAAAACACTGCTCTCTTTTCCGAACTAATAATAACCAGGAACAGTTACATCTGAAGCTAAAATAGAGCAGAAAACTATAGGATATGTGCCCAGAAAGAAATCAAAAGAAGTAGCAACAATGTAATATCCTCCCAAAATGTGACTCTATTTCATCTCTTACTTTAGAGGGAAATCTGCAGGAGTCCATTGAAGGGGAACTATTTCCCTCAAATGCCAGGCCAGATGAACTGTTGACTAGATTGTGAAGAAATTTCTGAAGCACTTGGCCCACGTGTAATAACAAAGCCAACCCAGCAGGTAGCCAGGCAAGAGGCTCTTTATCATGTCACTCATCTGCCTTTGTTCTGTTGGGACAGAGTGAATGTTGACTCCAAAGTAAAGGGAAGAAGTACAGAGCCACATAGGAGGGATAAGATTTCCTATGGTTTCCTACCTGGGCCTGATGTGAGTGACCTAAGTAAGATGGACTCACACAACAAAAAGACTAGAGAGGTTCCATAAAAAGCCAGATGTGAAGATGTTTTCAGGAGGTCAAAAGGACACTTGGGTACAATATCATGATCCCTAGGAAGAGCTTTTCTCCACAAATTGTTTCCACTTCTCTAGTAACTAAGTGACTGAACCCCCACCGATGTACTGGGTAGATAATTATTTCACAGAATCTACTAATTTACATACATATTTACCACAGACTAGATGAATTAGGACATTATTATGTGAAAGATCTATACCATCATTTTACAACATAGACAAGCCTTTTGCTTGGATAAAATTGGGAATCACAGGTCTATACCATATTTCCTCATTCTTTATTAACAATTCCATGCAAAACAAAACTCAAAAGTTTGCTGAAGTCCATGTTTATTAAGCTGTAATTAAATTACTCTAAGTATGCAACTCTTAAGAATTTCAAGGTCACTGATATATGGAAAAAGTGTAATAAACAATAACTTAGTTTCATTGTAGACAAAGACCATTGGATTCCTTAAGTAAGAAGGAATCCACTGAGTAATATGGCCTATTGTATAGTCGTGTTCACAAGGTCTTTATATATTTATACTTTCTTCTGGTGTGTTAGTTCTTGCTCACTAATTCTCTTGATAATGCATCATTTTTTATAGCAATCTTAAAGCAGAAAAAGACAATAAGGACAATGAAGTCATGTAGGCTTCATTTATCAGTATACTATTAAGACAGAACATGCAAAATCACTCCTTAGACTTATTCCAAACTCTTTCTGAGATTCTGATTCAGCTTTGAGTATTTCATGTATTACTCTCTTATTTCCTATTTTATTTTCTTAAAGTTTTCTTGTAAAATTCAGATCTGCATTTCCCAGAAGTTTCTGAGCCTCCCTGGGATTTCCCCAAAAATAAAATTATAGGAGGGACAGCACTATACTATAGTGACTGCTCTGAATAATGAGATTAGAGTTTATTCTTTTTACAATAAGTATATATGCTCATAATGAAAAAATATATTACATTAATGGTAGAAATAATATGTCTACCTCATTCCATGAAAACGTGCAGACATTACTATTTTCCCCAACTTTCCTGCTCATCAGTTATTCCAGCCCCATGGCTTTCACTCAATGCTTATTAAAAATTTTTTTACAATAATATTTGTTAAATACAAATATCTTAGGTCTGTTTCTTGTTCATATAAATAACAAAAAACAACAGATCTTTTCACATGTCTTTCTCTTTGCACTCTGCAAACATGGGTGGGATTTGTCTTTTACTTTCTGTCTCATATGCTTTTTCTACCACTGGCAAGAGGAACACATAGCATCTTCATGGAAGGCTGACTGTATTTGTGTCCTCCAGGCTTAGCTCTTGATCAGTAAATGAATCTGAGAAATTCTATCTGACTCAGGTCCACTTTCTCAATCCCTCTATTGTGCTTTAGAGATGGAAGACTGCAGGGGGAATTTTGCTTAAAGATATATCTAAATATATCCAATTATTATTTGCAAAATATTATCTCCATTGCACATTTATATTTTAGTGATCAATAAATATTTTGATAATATTTTTAAATTATTAATTTGGTATCTTAGCTACTTCCCTTCTCCCTGAGATATAATATCTGATGTTTAAAACTTAAAGGAGAAGAGGTTGATTTTGGCTTACATTTTAGTCCATAGTTGGCAGAATGTCATGGCAGAGGGGTGGAGGACAGCTACTCATGAGTACCAAATAGGAAGCAGACAGAAGAATGAGTTTGGAAGAGAGGTAAACCTTTTTAGACTATGACCCCAGTGGTCTACATCTTCCTGACAGACCCTTCCTCCTAACAGCAAGTCAGCTATAAGCCTCCATAATCCAATCATTTTCCAAAGCTCTCTCCTATGATTGTATGAGGCTTTAGGGGGACATCTAGATATAAACCATAATACTGAGTTTCTAGGAATAGAATTCCAATTAGTGATATTATTTAGAGAACAAAAATGACTGAATACAATAATGATAGAGGGAATAGGTAGCAAATTGGAAGCATAGACACATTTCCTATTTCTATCTTTTTTAACTTCTATTTTAACCTTTCCTTCTTAAAGCAATGCAAGTCATAATCATTTGGAAGAAAAAAAAAAAGCAAAGAACATTAAGGTTCTGGTTTTCCAGAATTGAGAATATTAAAAGGCTATTTCAGAAATAAAATAATTGACAGTGTTGCCTGTGTTTGGGGAAACAATATAATTAACAAGTCATCTTCAGGCAAGCCTCCCTTGCTTATACTGATAAGAAATTATGTCAGTGATGGTGGCTCACACCAATAATCCCAGAACTCTGGGAGGCTAAAACAGGAGGATCACAAATTCAAGCCATCTGGCAATCTAATGAGACACTGTATCAAAATAAAAAGATAAAAACAGTCTGAGTATGAAGACAAAGACCCTGAATTCAATTCCCAGTACTCCACCACCACCAAAAGAAAGATAAAGAGAGAGAGACAGAGAGAGAGAGACACTGAAAGAGAGATTCTAGAATTAAAGTCCAAAGTCATGGATATTTGACCAGTGGTTCATGTTTACAATCTCCATAAACCTTCATAACATTAGTACAGGGCACTAATAATCTCTACTCAACCTTTGATTCTTAAGAGCAATGGAGCAATTGAGTTGGTAGCTGGTATTACTGGGTTCCGCCCCTCTTCCTACCACCTCAGCTTCCCCTGAATCCTCACCTTTTGTGAATCTCACCACGCACATTGAATTCCCTCCATGCAGTTATTCCCCTGCTTGGAAACATACCACAGCTTACTATAAGCTAAAAGAGTTAGGCTTTTCTCTGGGAGGCATGTTTTGCTCCCAGCAATTTCTCATTACTTTCTTTAAAAAGATCACTTTTTGTGATCTTTCTTTTCAGAATGTCAGTCAAATCAGAGAGAGGAAAAAAATAGACTAAGAAATGTCATTAGCATTCCTTCCTGTTGGTGTAAGAGAAGTTAGTGAATATTAGTGAAAAGAGAAACACAGGAGCACAGATCTAAGAACCATTAGGGGACCTGGGTTTATGATTAAGCCATTTTTAAAATGCTAAGAAATGTTTAAAGTTTAAAGAAAACCAGAGAATATTTATGTAATTGAGATGATAAATGCCCCTTACAGATGCTGCACACTCCAGTTTGTAACTTTTTGAAGGAGAACATAGATTTATCTGTTAGGATAATGTTGCAAGGCAGGTAGCAGGAATAATAAGGGGGTTTATTGGAGAACATAAGGAAGCCAATATATAACAGTATATAGCCATTGTGTAGTGGAGGGCATGAAATGATCAGAGTTCTACTTCTGTTGGCCTATAATTTGGCTGCTCCAAAGTTTTGTATGTATATATTTTCCCCCAGGTTACCTCTCCATAAATGCAAGACATTTACCATCACAACAGGGACCATTTACTATCTTGTTTATTTCTAGAAGGAGAATATAATCTCTCATAGAATATAAGGCCATTCTTGGCCAGGTTAGATTTCATGCTTACCTTTAGACCAATGACAGTGACTGCAGAAATACCATTTGATTATTGGTTATGTGAACAAATTAGGATCCACTCAACACCTGGGGATGGAGTTGATTCCTCTAAATCTCAGGATGAGGTGAGGAAGACTGATTCCTGAAGTGAATCAGAAGGTTGGCCTGTTAGGATGAGCAGAAGGAAAAGACAAACAACCAATATTGCCCATGGCAATAGCATGATGATTACAAATACAGATTCTTATGTGCAATAGACCAGTGCTCAAATCATAGATTCATTGTTAGACCTCTGTGTGACTCAGTTTTACATGTGTAAAATATCCCACCTTTTTTTGAGGATCATGAAATCCCCCATGAAATTGTACATAATGAAGTGGGAAGTATAAATGGTGGTTATGTTGAATGGTTATAAGATCAGTATTATTAACAACATTTGTGATATTGTTATTATCAGTGCCATCATTGCTCACTATTACAGGCCTCTTTAGGACTCTAGTTTATCTCTTTAGGGGGTTTTCTGAGCAGCTGAGGACTCAGGGCTTCTAACTTGCACAAGAACTCTTCACTCCAGCATAAGTGGCTTCTGTAAGTAGATAAAGGACAAACTACAGAGCAAAGCCATAGCACAGATCATGAGTCCTTACATTTCTTAAGAATTCTCCAGGTAAGCGCCTTCCTCTGGTGTAACCAAGGAGGAGAACCAGAGAGCAGCCCCCAAGATCCGGCCATGGCCATGGTGGAACTCAGACAGCTGTGCAAAGAAGCAATTCGCCTGCCCTCTTGATAAGTGCCTTATCAGATTCAGTAGTCCCCTGTGAGCCTACCAGTGTGCGGGCTTGGAATCAAACATCCCAAACTTCACCTTACCACCCCCCATTAGCATTTGGGGACAGAGGTCTGAGCATCTCTTGTGAGGATGACTGTATGCAAGATAGCAAATATGGGGGGTCTCCTCTATCTTCTCTTTGAAAGCAAATGTTTTCAGTTTTGTTTCATTATGATTAGTTGCTTTATTCTATTCAATATTCTCTTTCAATTGATTATATAATGTTCTGTCTTTGGTCTGATTTTGCTATACCTAACTGATTAGACAACTATTGTCAAGATAATTAGATATACTGTGGTACCTATTACTATTATCCCGATAACCTGCTATTAAGTTCTGTACCAGATTTACTGCACTGTCTCAATTGGCTTTGTTATGTCTTGTTCTGTTGTACTTCTACTACCTTCAAAAATAAAAAAAAAAAAGAAACAAAATCATCTTTAAAGCACTGTTTTGGGGGACTAGAGCTAATATTTTGAATCCAGTCCTTTTTATCATAGAAGACCACTTAAAAGATAAAATCTGAATAAAAACCAAGATGTGTATAGAGATTAGATAGGTATGGCCTTCAACAGAGGGTTTTGTTTTGTCCATGTAGAATTTTGTAGGGGTAAGTAAGTTAGAAAGAAGAAGTTTTCTTAAAATTTGGAAGAGGAAAGAATTTGTCCCATGGCAATAATATTGGAAATCAGATTTTATTAGTTTTAATATGTGTTCAAACAAATGATCTATGCAAATGAAACTAAAACATTGTCTTAATTTTAATCTAGTTTGCTCTTTTCACTGTAACTGAGAATCATGAAGTTTTTTATTCATATAATACCTATACAGGCACTCCCATGTATTTTCTTGTTTCTAGGACTTTATAAAAAGTAAACACTTTAAAAATGTAAAAAAAAAAAAAATAGAATTTTCCACATGACTCTGATCAAAGAGAACAATCCCCTGACACCCTAGAGAAATTCCTTTTGGAAGTCACAGCCATATACCTTGCAGCAATTCTCAAGAAAACCTCACTTTTCATTTTATAGCTGCTCCTGTTATCTAGGGTACAAGTGGCTCATCAGGGAGGATCACCTGGTGAATAGAATAGTTCAGCTCCCATCTTACATGAAAAATGTGAACCAGTAAGTCATAAAGAGATTTATCTACCGCTACACTTTGAAGCTCAACCATCTACCTTTTTCGGTATATAATCTTGGCTTAGTACAAACTTTCTACAAGTGCATTATAAATTCAAGATAGTGCTCTTTCCCATATCCAGGAATTATTATCCTAACTCCCAAGGGGACCAGATGAATGCATTTCTCTCTCAGGTCTCAGGCACTGTGCTTCCCTGCATTCTAGAGACCACTCTCCCAGATGAGTATCTTTATTCAAGGAGTTCCTGTGGTCTTGGGTGAACCTTCAAGCCTTGGGAGCATCTTACATGTTTATCTATATTTCTGTATTAGTCAGCTTTCTATTATAATAACAAAACTTATGATCAACTTATAAAGATCGTAAGATGAAAGTTTTATTGTGGCTCACAGTTTCAGAGGTATTGTCAATAGTCATTTGCCCTGTTGCTCTAGTCCTGCGGTGGAACAGTGCATTAGGGTAGGACCACGTGGAAGAGGAAGCTGCAGACCTTACAACCACCAAACAAAAGAGAGAGATAAAAGAGGCCATGGTCCCACAAGCTCCTTCAAGTTCACACATCCAGTTACCAGAAGACCTTCCACTAGGCCCTACCTCTTAAAGGTCCTACTACATTTAAATAAGCTCCATGAGCCTTTGCATAACAGTTATCCAAACCATAGCAAATCCTCAGCCAACATTCTGGTCTCTCCCATCAGTTTAATTTAGCATCAGTTCCAGGGAGCCCTCTCTCTTTTTACTTCAGTCATTGCTGGTGGCTTCCAAAAGAAATATAGACATGAAAAATGGTTTTTCAGTCCACAACAATATTAGTGGCAAGATGAATGGCATTTGGAATTTGAGGAGTCAGTCATACTTATATTCAGAACCCAGCTGTACCCTAGCTGTGTGACCTTAAGGATGTTGCCTAACCTCTCTTAACCTCAATTTATGCATCATGAGACCTCACTTCAAAGTCTCCTGGGCGGTAAGGAAAGCCACCATGGAGGGGGTGCTTGATGGCAGCACTTGGCTGTGAAGTCATTGAGAAGCCCCAGTTGGGGGAAAGATGCTAGTTGACAATGGAGGAGAAACCATTCACTGCAGGACACTGGAGAAGTCACAAACTCCAGATACCCACTGAGAGAACATGGGAACTGAGAACACATGTCCCTGTGAGGAATGTGAGCATTATGTACTCCAAACATGTATTTAATAGAGAAAGAATATACCTGTGTATTTCCCCCAAAATAAGTCCAGGTTTTATATTAATTTTTGCTCCAAAAGATGTAATTAGGCTCATTTCAGAGAACATGTTATTTTCCATGTGTAATCTGCATTTATTCATGTATAAAACTGGACATTTCTTAGTATACAATCATGTCATTCTCTTCTGAGGCATTGTCATAACTGTCCAAACTCCAAATTTTGACCTGAATTTTTGTGACTCCATTTCCTGTAGAACTACTGGATACAATTTCTCATGTCTCATGTATATATGGAGAAAGAGATAGAGAGGGAGAGAGAAAGAGGGAAAAGGAGAGAGAGTCAAAAAGATATGTACATTTTTCAGGAAAAGTAGTATGATGTTTTTTCAACAGATAATGTTACCCTTGTATGGGGGGGCGCTAGAGATAGTCATATATCTCAGAAAATCCACTACACTGCCAGCCATTAGATATGAAATTGAAAATGCATGTGCAGAAATCTCAATGACCAATGCTAACCAAGCAGCAGTCTGCCACACTAATAAATGTCTAGAAGCTGATGGCCACCACTTTGACCAACTCTCGCAAATGTAGAGGCCAAAAATAACTTTTATTACACTCATGATGCCTCAATAAATTTAGTATTAAGATATTTACACAAATTTTTCTTTTCCAAGAAATCCAGGGAGTGGACGGGAATGAAGGCAAAGGGGGGAAATTGAAGAGGGAGTGTAACTGGAAATTGAACCCAGAGCTTTCACAATAAGTTACAACCCTAGTTGTGTTTTGGTTTTAGTTTCGGTTTTGGGTTGTTTTGTTTTGTTTTGTTTGACAGGGCATTGCTAAGTGGCTAAACTACCCAGGCTAGCTCACCTTCCCAGAGTACTGTGATTACAGGTGTCCACACAATATCCAGCACATTATTACATTTTAAGAGAGGAAATGCATGTACAGTATTTTCCAAACTGGATGCATCATTTTTTTCATCTTTGTCTCACTCTCTAAACAGTGTGCCATGAAATCCAGCTTAGGAAATGTTGGTGTGAATCATAAGAGTCTCCAGGCTCAAAATTCTCAAAAGAAATCTGAGATTTTAAACTTTAGCTTAAACCTTGTAGTCCAGTGGGCTGCAGTGTCCTTTATATGATGAAGAATTCTCTGGAATTGGAAATAAACAAAAAGGCCAAAAAAAAAAAAAAAGTAGAACTCTTTTTCCTCCCTCCTTCAAAACCATAATTCTCTCACAATAGAAATTCCAAGGAAAGTTCTGCTTAAGAAAAGCATCATGGTTCCAAAATGAGTCTGGAGGTCAAACACAGGACCAACAGAGTAGGAGGACAGGCTCCTGAGGACCTACACTTCTGGGATAAAAAGCCATAAAATGTAAGAAGCTGGAAATATGTAAACAATAATACCCAACACTGAATAAATGTTTGTTATTCATGCTTCAGATTATTAATATTAAAGGATTTCCCTTAATCTTTGAAAGAAATAGGCCAAAGATAAAATAGAGTAATTGCTATAGTATAGCAGGTACTTTATACAAAAGTTATTAGGAAATCTTTCACTTCCTACCACAATAGAAGCTTAATGTAAAAATATGAAAAGGTTTGTGCAAACTTCTGGTGGCTAGAATCAATACAGAAGCAGTGTTCACAAAGAGTAAACTTTGTATAGTAGCCTGGTTGAGGGACCAGGGACAGATAGCACTCTTGACCCCAGTTTAGCCCCTTGAATATAAATGAAGTGGAAAGTACCTTGCATCATTACACTGAGGAATAAACTAACACCTGTGAAATGCCCAGCACAGTGCATGCTTTCCAGTCTATGAAAACACTCCTAAAATCCTAACCACTCCCACCAAGAAAACTTTTCATTGTACCCTACTCCTCCTTCCAGCTACCTCCCAGATCCTCTACTCTTTTAAGTAAAGCTTTTGACAAGCCACTCTGACTGTCTCTAATCTTTTTCTCCAAGTTCTCTTGAGCTCACTGCCATCAGGTCTGTCCCCAACCGTTACCAAATGTAACTGTCATGTTTCAGTTCCTCTGTTCTACCTAACCTACTATTCGGCAGAGGCTCTTCCCTCCTCACCATACCTGCTCACCTCTCCAGGACATGGCACAATCTGCTCCTCCTTCCTCCTCCTTCTCAGCCACTCATCCCAGCTGCCCCAGCCTGCAGCACTGAACACTCAGGGCTCCCTGGGGTCTCTCCTATGCCACACCTGACCTACTCTCATTGACTGCAAGCATAGCTTTCAATGCTACCTGTTCTCCAGTGTAGACTTCCTCTTGAACATCATCAAAAGTTCTCTTCTCCCACCTTTTTTCAGAGATGACCCCCTTCCAGGGCTCAGTTCCTGCTTTTGGCCAAATGTGGACATTGAGCACACGCCCACATCAATCTATTTTACACTGATCTGTTACTTTTAGGATGTCTTTTATCTCTCTTCAAGTATGCCTACCATATTTCATGTTCTTTTGTATTTTTCATGTGTCACAAGTCCCCTGGGTCTTTCTTAAACTGTCCCAGTTCAGAATCCTTGTCTATTTCTCCTCAACAGTTAACCTTGTTGCCCACTATATAGTTTTATGAAGCTTAATGACCTCCAAAAATAGATTACAAGCCAGGTGTGGTGGTGCATGCCTGTAATCCCAGCACGTGGGAGGCTGAAGCAGGAAATTATTGTGAGTTCAAGACCAGCCTGGGCTATAAAGTGAGCTCAAGGCCAGCCTGACCTGCATAGCAAGACCCTGTCTCAAAAAGACAAAAAAAATTACAATACTTAAAAGGGCACAATATTTTTCAAAATTGAAGGACATTTTCCAGACAGTACATATTTTTAAATTATTTTAGCTATGTAAAATTATAGAGTATGATAGCATGATATTCAATACATCAATACAGTATATAATGATAAAGTTAGGATACCAGAAAGTACATACTTTTAAATTATTTTAACTATGTAAAATTATAGAGTATAGCATGATATTCAATGCATAGATACAGTATATAATGATAAAGTTAGGATAGTTAACAACAAAGCATACATTTTCTAAAACCAACTCTTAGTGTACTATAATCCAAGTATTTTTCAGAAGTATTGCTCTGGCCCCACTGTGGATGGACAGAAAATTTGGTTAGTGAAGAATAAAAAAGGCCTGAAGTAAAACAGTAACTTTAAAAATAAGGTACAAGCCAAATTTTCTTCTTTTCTAAAAAATCTGAGCTTGTTGGACCAAAAGGGTGAGTTGGTATAAAACAATAATACAAAAATTCCCCCTTTGTGAACCTGAGGAAATACCTTGGAATAAAATTGAAAATGCTGACAAAGTGCAGATGGAGAAAATAATTAACAGGTCCCTGTGATCTTAGTTCTTTTTGTTTCAGAAGCTAGTGACATTTTTTAATCTCAGAACAAAAGAAAACCAAGAAGTAGTCATGATAATAATCAGAATAATCAGGAATCTATGATCCTGCCTTCCACTTGCTGGATGGGGATATTTGAAAACAGGTTGTCCAGGAAAATATTCTGAAGTTTGCAGGGCAAAGTTCTGTGACAGAAAGACAAAGCACCACAAGACAAGCTGTGGTCTGGGAACCTGCCACACCACAACTGAGTTTCCAGTGGGTGACTGTGATTGTCTCAGATTGTGCTCCCCATCTCAGCTGCCTCAGGCCACTTCTTAAAGCCATTTCTTTTACTCTGCTTTCAGATTTAAGAACTATGAATGCTGTTGAAGTGACATCAAACTCAGAGATAGAAGGAAGATGTTCCAGTCATTCATTTATTTCAGTAACATTTTTGAAGTCTCTTATCAGTTCCTTGCTGGGGAGAACCAAAGTACATACATATTTGAATCTCTCATGAAACAAACATATATATAAATGTAATTCTTTCAAAAGTTCTGGTCACAAACTGAATTGAATGAAAACTGAATCAAGTTTCTCCATAAGGTTAACACTGAACCTACCATTAAATTTGAATATATAGTCTTCCTGTCATCATCGTTCAGGTGAATATTTGAGAATGGGGGGGATGGCATCCTATACAGACTACAAATATACATATATATTCTAAATATATATTTCTGCATATATTAATGGTATAATAAGATGTGTAATTTTCTTTCCATGTTATGAGCTCAAATTTTTTTAATTGTCTTTGTGAAGTGCCAAGGTATAGAGATAGATCAACATAGATTTCTGAGTTGGATGCTCCTCATGAAAAGTTCAGCTGCAATTCAGCTGTCCGGAGCAGACAACAGACCTACAGTCCCTCGACAAAATGCTGCATAGTCTGAATTCACTTCTGCTGGATGTGTCATTATTTGAAATAATTCAAGTACAGAAAAACCAAGATGAGCTTGTGTTATAAACAAAATACAGATGAACTATACAGCTCTCCCAAGAGGCAGAACTGGGTACTGATTCCATATATCACTATGACCAGATAGTGTGTGTGTGTGTGTGTGTGTGTGTGTGTGTGGTATCTGAAGAGAGAGGGGCCAAGAGAAACAGAGACAGAGAGTTTTATGTTGGCCCCATAATAAGAACCACATAATCAACTGCCTTGTGTCCCCTTCAGATTCACTACCTGAAATCCGTCAAGATGCAAGGCTGGCTGAAACTTGTGGTATGGTAAGAGCCCTGGGGTCTGGGAAACCAGCTCTGAGATTTAACTCTTAGGTCACCTGGTTTAAACTGTCACCTTCCAGAGGTCAGGTCAGAATTTATAATTTGCTTTTACTCTGTCTAGGATGCCACCCCTCCCATTCTCCAATATTCACTTAAATGACAAAGACAGGGGGACTAATTATAAAACATTTCCAGTTTTCTCCATCACCACCAGATTCATGTTCATACAAACCAGGCAGCACCTCAGGGCCCCAGGCCACTAACAGCCAAACAAGGCACAGCCACACCAGTGTATGTAACCTACCATCATTTAAATCTCAAAACAGAGAATAACACCCTGGAGAGACCAGACAAAAGGAGATATTCTCGACACAGGAAGAAATTAAAATGTAAAAAAACTCACCAAATACTTCAGGACTACAACTGAAACAGCTAAAAATTACGGGACACAGCATTTTTGTGGTGACCCGCCAAGTGTACAATGGCCTGAATCTGTGCCAGAGGCAGAGCCACTCAAAGTCATTCCCACCGCCACTCACAGGAAGCACAGCAGTGCTGAAGTCAGGGGTTGGTGAGCCCAACGGAGAGCAGAGCCAGTGAAGAGATCTTCATTAATACACGGTCATTGCTGGGAATGAGACACCCCCTCCACTGGAACCGTGTGACCAAATGGGTGACATGTTGGAATCAGGCAGGAGGAACCTGAACTGGAAGCAAAAGTGACTTCAGTTGGTTGTGCCCTCCCCCATAGCAGATTCAAGGGATTTGCTTGGACTGGGCTCCGCCCCTGGTGGGGACCCAATGAGCTGTCCCAAATCAAGTCCCTGTGCCTAGCATGCACTAAACAAGTGAAGGCACCTGAAGTTTGGCTGGCCCAGTGAGGAGAGGCAGGCAAACCCAGCCACTGCTTACACCTCAGTGACAAGAGCAGCCAGGAGAGGGCAGAGATCCCTCTCCAGTGTGCTTCAGAGGAAACATGGCCAACAGGGAAGAGGGCTGGGACCTGCAACTGTGTGGAGGAAGCCAGGGCCATGACAGGAGAGAGAGGCAGGAGGAGGCCCCCAGCCCAGAACCCTGAGAGCACTGAACCAGGAGGGAGTAAAACATGGGAGACAGAGGGCGGCAAACACACAACATCAGACATGGCTTCAATGGACATTAAGAGATATCTTCTGGACCCTGTAGATGAGCTCAAAACTGAAATATTAAATCAGGTAAAGCAAGATATGAGTAGAGTAACAAAAGAAATGCTCTCAGGAAGCATCTCTCAGGATGATACAGACCAAAGAAGGGAGGAACACAAAAAAAGGAGAGAAACGTTCGATAAAGAATATAAAGAAAATATAGAATACATGAAGCAGATTCAAAGAGACTACCAGGAAATTAAAAACTCCATTGAAAGCTGGCAAAACTCCTTAAAAGAAACCAAGGATAGACTATCAAAACTTGAAGACAAGCTTGCAATGTTGGATCATGGAGGAAAGATCTCTTAAAAATAACAAGGAAACAGTCAGTAACAATACAAAGGCTAGAAGATGACAAGAGAATCTACAATTTAAGAATAACAAATGTGAAAAAAGAAGCACTAATACATACAGGTGAATTACAAAGGCTATTCACAGAAATACTTAAGGAAAACTTCCCAAGCGTGGGAAAAGAAAATGACATTCGGTTATGTGAGGCATACAGAACCCCAGCCACCTACAACCAAAACAGAGCTACACCCAGACATATAATAATCAAGATACCAGAAATTCAATATAAAAACAGAATATTAAAGCTGTCAGAGAAAAGTAACAGATTACCTATAAAGATAAGCCCATCAGAATCACAGCTGACTTCTCGACACAGACCATCAGATCAAGAAGAGCTTGGAGTGAAGTATTCCAAGCCCTAAAAGAAAATAATCTCCAGCCCAGATTGATGTACCCTGCAAAACTGTCACTATAAATTAATGGAGAAACAAGATGCTTCCATGACAAAGAGGAACTGGGCAAGTTTGTGACCACCAATCCAACCCTACACAGAATACTGACGGACATTCTAGAGAGAGAGAAAAAAACTATCAGGATTTTAGGAACAGTGACAGAAAGGCCTCAATGAGTGGGGCAGGCAGTAGAATGAAAGATAAAACTAGACAAACAAAGGCAGAAAAATAGCATAGCAGAAATGAGGCAGACAAGGATAACTAGAAACTCTAACACAGATGGCCTTGATACACTATATTGTTAATAATGAACCAAGATTTAAAACCCACATTACTCATACTACTCTGTTTAGATGTATTATATTCTGTTACAGTCATTCTACCTGTACTACATTTGAGGGCACAGACAGTTAACCCAAAAATAACAGGATATAGTATGGCAATCATCCTTCATTTCTTATTAACTTAATCTAAAGCTCTGTAAAACCTACACTGTTTTACCATGACTGATTGTAATCAAATCTGGTTTGTTGGATCACTGTTTTGTATTGATAGATTTTATTCAAAGCTGTTATGATTGATAGTATCAAGTCTGAGAGTATAGGCAACTGCACTTAAGATGACAAGATTCACAAGAATATCTACTCTTGTTTGATTATTACCTGCCTTTGAAGTTTTATACTGTCTACAGCATTTTATTTTTGTTAATATTGTTATTTACTGCTATACTCAATTATACTGCTATATTCAATTATGCCTGATGATATAGACATTCTGTTGAAGACAATAAGAAACAACACAGCAATCATTGTAGATCACCTTGTACTGTGGTTCTATATGACTTTTTGGTTTCATGTTTTTATAGGAATTTGTTTTGTTTTGTCTTGCTAAGTTTTGTTTTTCCCTCTAATATAGATAGGATAGAAATACATGTAGAGATTCATGCATGTGTAGCTGTTTACACTCTCATTGTTTGATTATCTATTTTGTATGCTTTAATTTTGTAACTTGAACAACTATTTCTAAGAGGACAATATGTAATTTATTAACCAGTGTTTTCTTATTATTTATCCTTTTTTTGGGGAATTTTGTATTATCTCTACCCTTTACATGCTTTTGTTTCTCTTTAAATAAAAACAAATAAAATAAAATAAATAAATCTCAAAACACTGATTTTAAAAACCTACAAAATTCAAAATTTTATGTGTGCAAGTTCTAAGATATATTTTAAGTCTAAGTCATTCATTTCAGTGGTTATTTCTTTTTAATTTCTGTAATGAAAATAATGTCTTTCCTAAAAAGGAAAAAGTCTTACATTTTGTGTCAAACTAGGTCTCACTGGGAATACAATTGAGAAAGCATATTACAGACTCCATTATATATTTATCTCCTGTGAACACACTCTTTTTAAAAAAAATACTTAAGATCAATATTCTGACATTTGAGTTCTGGCTTCTTTCTTTATTAGCTAAATGTAGTAGTCTTAGAAAATGAGAATCATTGCTATACAGGAAGACTCTAGCTTAAAACTAAACACCAAAGTAAAGGATTGCTAATACTATCATCAGAATCTCTGCAGAAACAGTCTGCTAATTTCCTCAGAAAACAGAAGTAGGATATAAATGGTCTTAGCAGATTTTCCACAGTTCTCTTCCTGCATCATCTTAATTTGCATATATATGAAATATGTCTGTATGCACACATATCAAAACACCACGAAGGAGACACTTCTTACCTCTCACTGTTAATCAGATCCCTTCCTTCATAGCTGGCTGCCATAGCAGCAGGAAAAGATGCTCAAAGTTCATCTGACCTTTTTGTCCAAAGGACCCTTGAAGAGGCCCCAGTGACTTGTAGAGATCAGAGTGTGTCTGAAATGCACCTATGCTCTACATCAGCATAGAGTAATGTCAAGCAAGAATTACACCAGCTCCTCAGAAATCCCAGCCCTAAATGATCACAATGGCAACAAATTTAACCCACAGTCCAGACCTGGTCGTGTGGTCCCTCTGAAGCAAATCTCTTCTTCGAATCCCCATTTCGATGGACATGGGTGCTCGGTATTGAATAAGGAAGTTTAAGTGGGAGATTTACAGTGAAGCAAGGGTGAACATAGAGTGAAAAACAACAGTTTTGAAGACTCTGAAACTGATTCTGAAGAATCTTTTTCTGTAGGACACCAACGAGGGTCCCAAATAAACTTGTATAAACTAAAGCCTAAAGAAATCTCATTCACTATACTCACCATATTCTTCCTGATGACTATTCTAAAATGCCACTCAAGGGCTGGGGATTTAGTTCAGTGGCATAAACACCTGCTTGGTAAGCTCAAGGTCATAAGTTCGATGCTCAATACCAAAAAATAAAAAATAAAATGCTGCTCAAAAGTCTCATGATTTATATGTGGTGCCTTTAGAAGGGGATTAGGTCAAGGGGGTAATAACCTCCTCAATAGGTGAATGCATTGATGAGTTCATAGCTAAATATGCTGTTAGGAGGTAGGGGATGGGTGGAGAAAGGTTACTGGAGGTATAACCTGACAGGGTATATTCTTGTCCCTGGTCCTTTCTTCTCTCACTGGCTCCTTCTTACTCATTCTATTTCCTGGCTGCCATGAGTTAAAAGCTCTCCACCATCATGGAGCCAGTCAGTGATGGACTGAAATCTCTGAAACCTGCACCAAAATAAACCTTTAAGCTATGATGTCAAGCACTTGGTCAAAATGATGAAATACAGTGATTCTCAAAGCATTAGCCCAGTCAAACTCTGAATGACCCTGAAGTAAAGATTCATTCCACTTTCTCTGATAAAGGCAAAGTCAGCTTCATGCCATTCAGTTGGTCAAGCCACTGCAAACCCTTTAAGAGTCCTCTAGACAGAAACATAAAAATGGGATGGGCTAATAATTAGAACCCATAACTGGATTAAAGCTTTGCAGCCACTATCTTAGAATTCATTACAATTTTATTTGCACAAACTCTACAGCCCTTCCTGACACAGTGGTAATTCCCCTGCCTCTAAATAATACCTCTAAGTAGCCAGGGACACAGGAAGGGAAAGAGCTAGCTTAGAATTGAAATCAGGAAAACTCCCAGAGAAGATATATAACCTCTCCTGTTGCTGCCTGCCCTCAAAATTTCGCTGTAGATTGAATCTTTTCACTTCACTTTGACAAAGTGTAAAGCCTGAAATAGTGTTTTTCTGCTGGGAAAAAAATGATGAAAGGAGAAGAGAAAATTTTTCTTTTCTAAAAAATAGTGTCATAAACACACCAAGACAGCAGTCTTTCAGATGACGGTGTGAAAGAATGTATCTCCTGCTTCCCTTCAGACTTGGCTGGCAGCACCCACCGCATTTCCACTGGGCTGGTAGAGGGAGACAGAACAGGTATCCTAGTGTGGTGGTCCTGGTGAGACATGCCACCCTGGTCACCTTGGGCTGTAGAGGCTGGGGAATGAGGAGAGGAGTCCTAGACAGTAGATGGGGAGAGCAGAAGAGAAATAAGACTGTGTTAATGATAACTTTGCCTCTTCCAAAGTTTGCCTGGGACAGACTAGTGTCAAAGAAAAAGCCACATCCTTTTACTCTTTCTGCATGGCACACTGAATTACATAACTCATTAATATCATTAATTTAGTTATATTAATTTCCAAAGACATTTACAAATAAGCCTAACACCATACACATGTAGCAGGTTTTCTGCAAGACAACACCCCCTAAAATAGCAAACCGTCAATTTAAAATACTCAAAACATCTCCCATCCAAACATTAGATATACTCTGAATCCTGATCTCCTGAGTTTTTATATGTGCATTAGTTTTCTTCTAAATATTATGGTTTGGGTCTTAAATGTTGCCCTAAGAGTTCATGTGCTACAATTTGTAATAGCTAAATCTTGGAAATAACCAAAATGCCCATCAATTGCAGAGTGGATGAAAAAGATGTGGTATTTTTTACAAGGGAATATTACTCAGCTATTAAAAAGGATGATCTTGAGGCCTTCATAGGTTAATGGAGGCAACTTGAGACTATCCTCATAAGTGAAATATATAAGAATCATATTTATAAATATCACATTGTGTCTCTAGTATAAAAATTAATAAGAACTATAGGAGTAATAAAACCCAAAATGTGTAATTGCTATTGTAAAAAAGAGAGGAAAAGAAAGTGCTCTAAAGGATATAATTGCATGTATAAGTGTGTAAGATAGATGACCATATTACTAAGTTTTTGTTGGATCATTGAGCTCATTTACAGTCTCACTGTTTGAATGTCCACTTTGTATGCTTTAATTTTGTAAATTGAACAACTATTTCTAAGATGACAGTATATAATTTATCAACTAGTGTTTTTTAAAATTCTGTATTAATTTTACCCATTTTTCTGGGTTTTTTTCTCTTTAAATAAATTTTTTTAAAAGTTTATGTGCTAAAGGCTTGTCCTCCAGTTGATGGGAGGTGATAGTCTTTAGGAGGTGGGGCTTGGTGGGAGGAAGTAAGGTCACTGCCAGTGTGCCATTGGGTATTACACTGTGATCCAGCTCTTTCTCACTCTCTTTGCATCCCAGTTGCTATGAGGTAAGTGGGTTTGCTCTGCTAATATGCTTCAGCTGTGCTCCATCACCACAGGCTCAGAGCAATAGAACCAACCAACTATGGACTGAAACTATGATCCAAAACAATTCTTTCCTCCTTTTAAGTTCAGTTTCTCAGTTATTTTGCCACAACAATGGATAACTAACACAGCTGAAAGCATTCAATTAATAAAATTAAGCAAACAATGCCTTTGATATTTGCCGAGAGTGGTAACAACTGAAATTGAATAATGGTAGAATGCAATGGACACTTTTCTTGAAATTTTAAGTTTCTAATTCATCTTCATGAATGAAAAGAAATATGAGTGAATTTCTGTATGTCCGTGGAAACAGCAGGACAACCTGTTCAACTGACAGAGAGATGTACAATTCAGTGGTGGGACCCATTCCCCGTCTAACATTTTTCTCTCTCTGCTGGTTCAAGTTTCCATGTCACCCAAACATAGGCCTGTGTGGCCCACAAAGCCTTTTTCCCCACACACCAGCCTGTACTGTTGGAGACCACTACAAAGCAGCTCTGAGCAGGATTTAAATTTTACTAATTGGCTTTCTATGTTTATCTGTGAGTCTGTCTTAGGCATCGGCCCCTTGCCTGGCAATGGGAGCTGATTCATAGTAAGTGAACCTCTGTGAATCACTGGTCATGACTGAGATCTGTAGTGGTCTGTGAGGCCAGAGACACCTCAAATGGCAAGATAAGGCCACAGCTGCGGACACTGGGCTCCAACCCCAATTAACAAGATAGAAACTGCAGCCAGAGGAATTTCACTCCTGTAATCTCAATCCTACCATAAATATTATCCTGGAGATAGAGCAGTTCTCCTAAATTGGAATAGTTTACTAGTTGGAGAAGTCTTTGAAGACTCCCAAGGTACTGCTCATTACCTGTGCTTTCCTCAGTTTCTCCACCCCTTGTTGGACCTATTAAAAGTGACTGATCCAGAAAAGTCTTTGTCTTAGCCCTCAGAGCCTTGAGCTTTATTAAAGGGTTTTGACCCTCCCGGAGCCCTAAAATCATACAATTGTCTCTATTTAACCTCTGCCTTACACTCATTTGGGAGATTGGGGATCTAAGGCAGAACTCAGTACTGTACAAATCACCCACTATGAGCAGTTTTAAATTTCTTTCTTCAGATCCTGATGATACTCTTTGAAATCAGTGCCAACGGTCCCACTTTGCAGATAGGAAACCTGAGGTTTGGTGAAGTACGAGGGATTATTCAGTCACACAGCAAGCTAATGGTTACATTGGCCTTGGTACCACAGATGTTCTCCTGACCATTATGCTGCCTGGGACAGCATCTCCAGACAGGATCACCACATGGCCTGCTCATGAGTGTTATGGATGGGAAGCTGCCAGACTGAAGGTGACATTACGGGAACAGTGGCTATTATCAGGTGAAGGTTAAGTTGCATACAGCTATGAACAAGCAGGACAAGACAGGAGCCTCACTTCTTCAGTGTTTTCTTGTTTCTAGGTTATTTGCACATTTCTGAATAGTGCTCATAATTTTCCCCAAATATGCCCTTGGATCATGTCTTATGAACATAAATATTAATTATTTGATGCCCCTTTCCATCCTGATAAGTTACAATACATGACATTCTTACTTAAATTGGGTTTACCAGCAGAATAGTTTAAAACATAAAACCAAGCTGAAGGTCATAAACGTGTAAGAGGCTGACATATATAAATGTTCTCAATTTTACTTTTATAACCCATCTTTTGAAATATAGTACTATGCATTCTGTCCCAAGTTTCTACCCAGTGGCAATGGTCCTAAATCTGACTTCATAGTGAAATCACCTGCAAATTGTCCACACAATATTGTGTTTTTCAGCTTTTCATGACTACAGTAGATACTGAGGCAATCAGTTTATAGAGACAAAAAGGTGATTTTGGCTCTTGATTTTGTAGGTTCCAGTGCACAGTATTTGGTCCTGTTGCTTTGGGGGCTCTGGTGACGCACATCATGTTGGGGCACATGGTAGCACAAAGCTGCTCACCTCGTGGTAGTCAGGAAGCAAACAAAAGGAGACAAAATGCTTGAGTCCCATTATCCCTCAAGGACATGCCCCCAGTGAGTGACTCACTTTAATACAGCTCTACCTCTTAAATTTTTCACCACTTCCTAAGAGCACCATGGGCTGGGGACTAAGCCCTTAACACGTGGGCCTTTAGAGGATGTTTAAAATGGAAACTGAGCAGAGTGACTAAGTCACAGCCTAGACCCAGTGACTCAGTCTCAGGAAGTGTAGCCTGGTGTTATTTAAGAATCCTGAGATGATTCAAACAGGCTTCTGAGACTGAGAAGCTTTAAAGCAGTGAACTCAGACTTGACAGTTCATTGGCACCAACTGGGAAGATTCTGAAGTCCTGATGTCTGGACCCCACTCCCAGAGATGCCCTTGCTTTTGCTGTGGGCTGAGCCTGAGAAAGGCTTCCCAATCTTCTAAAGCAGCTAAATTTGAGAATCAATGCAGAGCGCATAAGGAAGTTATCATTTGATGGAAAGAGATGGTAAGTTAAAGATCCAAAAAAAAAGAAAAAGAAAAGTTAAAAAAGTAAAACTTTGAAGCTCTTCAGAAAAGTTGCAACCCAGAAGTTCTGCTTAGTCTGGTCTCCTTCCAAATATAAGTATTGGTTACAGTAAAAGCCGCTCCTGACACATCCACCGGATGCCTCCTTCCATTGCTGCTCAGGCTTCCTGCTTAGCTCCAAAAGCCTGCACTTGGAAACAAAGCACCCTGTCTGTTACAAACCATGCGGCCTTGGACAACATCCTTAACTCCTTTAAGCTCAGTCTCCTCCTCTTTAAAATGGGTATAGATAACAAACACCATTGAGCAATAGTAACAATATTAACTATAAAGATGCAGTGAAGTGGTTAGCAAAGGGCTCAGTAAACAGTTATTTTAATTTCCATGGGTCTTTTTTGTCTTTCATAAGTAGTAATTAATGATGATCATTCATATTTAAATAGGATTACTACTTTCCAAACCCCACTCTGAATGGTTTACATCTATTAATTTATTTAATTCTCGCAATGATCTTATGAAAGCAAATCCAACATAAGCCCCATTTTACAGTTGAACAAACTGAGAGGGTTAATATCTCATCCAAGGTCTCAGACTGAGTGAGTGGTAGAGCCATGAGAGGCCCTAAAATCCATTTCCTAGCCACTGGAAGAACTGACCCTTATATTACCTGTACCTGCTCACATTTCTAAACTCCTTTCTATAACCCTCAACTGCAAGGCAGTAACTGAGATATGGCGGAGACTAATGAGCTCATGGTCCAGCCCTGCACCATTCCAAGACTGAGAGGGAGGTCAGTGCTTCTTTCTGGCTGCCTTTCTGACTAGCTGTCCCTTTGTAGTTAGCCTCTGCTTAAGCAATTTTATCTGTTTCTTCTGTTTGCTGAAAAGATTAAGCAAAACTTGCTTAAAGGCCCAGACACAGTGCCTCGGACAGACAGTGTACTGTCCACCAATACTGTTGCCCTCTCATTCTTCAGGAGTTTGACTTCTCTAAACATAAAGGATTACTTTCTTCCAAACAATACACCTGCAATTCCTTTAGTCCCATGAAGAGCTAACTGTATCTTTCACTTTGGCCTCGCAAGTCAGCCTGTCCAGTTACAGAGCTAAAGCTGGTAAATGGCAACAAGGGTCTGAGAGTAAAATCAGCACAACAGCCACTGAGAGCACTGCATGGCCTGAGATTCCACCTAATGAAATCACATACATTCCAGGCATCCTCCAGATCCACTGAGCCTCCATTTAAGCTTGTTGGTTTGATTTAAGCATTTCTCCAAAGCCACCCTGCTTTGATGTTCACTCATGCTAAGAAGTATCTGTACTTTATTACTCTGTGATTTCCCAAACCTATGTAGCTTCCTAGATGTCCACTTTTTTTTTTTTTTTTTGTACTGATGATCAAACTCACGACCTCATGTTTGCCAGGCAGGTGCTTAAGCCATTGAGCTAAATCCCCAGCCCTAGATGTCTACTTTTTATGGTGCTGTTCTGCAACATTGGTGCTTCTCAATTGTCCATTAATTTCTGTTATCAATAGCTCTGCTTTCTATCTACTCCTACTTTTTTTCTCTGGACATCATTTTTGACATTTTCACTGACCCCTTATTTTTAATCCACAGAGACTAGAAGCCAATCAGTTTAAGTACAGGTAAGAACCATCCCTGCCTTCTAGCAATTTCCTGTCAGGAGGAAAGTACATGTAGAAAAGTATTGTACTTCAGTCTGGGTGGGTTTCTAAAGGTGCATAATCATGTTTCCTCCATGGTTTCCAGAATGCTTTAAAGATATGCTTTTCTGCAGATTCCCAAAGGGAGCCCAACCATGTATGCAGGACTATTGCACAGTGGGAAGAATGTGTACCACAGGTCCAGCTGTGAGGCAGAATTCTGAACTCGATCAGTTAACTACTTGTGTAACCCATAGGGCTGTCCTTGACGTTCCTTACCTCAGTTTCCCCATCTGTAAAACTGAATTGATACGATTGCTGTGGAGTTAAAGGGGATCTTGCATTTAGAAGACTTGCCATACAGTGAATGCTCGAGAAAGTATTGCTATACTCTTTGTTATTACTCTCATTATCTTTAGTAGTGACAGAGTTTTATTCCCCAGGAAGCATCAACTTCCCAGGGCTAGGAAACACATCAGTAAATCAGCAAGGTGAGTGCAAATGTTCTCTAATCCTGTGCTGAGTTGATGGGGAGGAAGCAGAGCTCCTTCACTAGGCTTTGCTGCCCTCACTGTATCTTTCTCCCTCTCTCCTCTCCTCTGCTTTGTCTACTGAATGTGCTACTGTAACAAGAGATTCTAGCTGCTCAGTGGGAGCCACAAAGAACACATTTTTTCCCTCTTTAATATGAATTATTTTAAAGAACGAAAATTGCAGGATGCACCCTAAGCAGTTAGCAAGTGTAGAGGGATAAGGTGCTTGTGAAATTATTCATTTTTTAGTGCATATAATTTTAAGTATTGGGATTATGGGTGTGATTTGTCTTCTTTTTAATTTTTTGAATATTCAAATATTTTAATTTAATTTATGCTTTTTAGAGATCAAGCAAATATATAATACACATTTATCATCCCGATTAAATGAATTTTCCCCTACTCAATAGTTCCACATGAGCAATGCTTGCCTCACTTGGGTTCTATATACTTAATATCCCAACCTCCATCTTGAACGTGTGATCCTGAGACAAAGAGAAGTGAGCCCCAATCCGGGCCAGAAGCAGAAGTTCTTGTCAGTCCTTGACCTCCTTTCTCTCTTGCCTTCCTTCTCCAACACCATCTGTTCTAGGAGACCGCCTGCAACCATTTCAGGGCCTTCTTTTGTGGCCTCTTTTATAGTTAATCCAGAACAATCTTTACATAGTTGATAAATGGCCTTACCCATTAATGCTGGATGCTAGATACATGCAAACCAAAACAGGCTTCTTTGTGTTTATTGTTATGAGCTTGCTGATGGATTTCGGGCACTACAGTTGCAAATAGTGTTCTGTATATTCTTAAGTCCAAGTTCAGGCCTGAGGTGGGCTCTGTTCAAAACATAAGGCCTCCTGGGGATACAGTTCCAGTGGCACAGCACCTGCATGACAAGTATGAAGTCATAAGCTGGATTCCCAGTACAAAAAAAAAAGTTATTCCTATCTACTTACAGCCAAGCTTTCTACCAAGTAGTGCAATACACACATTTCTCTGCCTTCCAAATTTATTCCCATCAATAAAGACTATTCTTAGCATTACCTATCAAAAACACCAAACTGAATAAGAAGCAATAAACCTTTTTGAGGGTAATTTGGTTATTCCTATCAAAATTTATTTCACTTCAATGAATTTGCTTGCCTAAGTACATATGCAGAAATTATGTATTGGCTTATGTGTTACAGAATTGTTCGCAACAGAAACATTAGAAACAACATAAATCTATCTTTAGAAGACTGGTCAAATAAAATATTACTTATCCAAACAGAATATATGTAGTTATTAAAAAGAATGAGGTAAATCTCTAAATACTGGCAAGAAGGGTACCAAGACAAGATAGAGAAAATAGATTCATCTTATAAATGAGAATCTTATTTATATAAACAGAAAAGTAATTCATTTATGGCCCATATAGAAATAAAAAGGTAGAAAATATTTGAAAATATTTTATCTTGCTTAGCAAATTTTTATGTAAAACTTACAATATTTCAGGCATTGTGTTAAGTTCTTTATATTTAGTGACTCAATAATCATTGCTACATGCTCCTTCTTTTCAGTATTGTTTTATTTTTTTAAATGAACAGCTAATGGTTTTATTTAAAAATTTAATAATGAATGGATTAGAGTCAATTCCTCCTGGGAAAAGCCACTTGCTGTTTAAGACAGAAAACCATGTTGCATCAGGGTTCAGATTTTGAGAACAGAATATGGACATGTGAGCTGGCTGTTTGTCTTTCAAGTGTAGAAAAAGCAACATTTGTTGCAACTCTTCCTATTTCCTGCCATCTAGTTTAGGTGGAAAAGCTAACTCGGACAACCTGGCTCCAGACATCCTTCACTGATTTCTCATAGAGGAGCCAGGAGCAAGGGGCCAGGAAGTGGACTGGAATGAAAAGTGGAAAGCTATGTTGGCTGTGGATGCCCAGAGTCACAGAGTTCTTGATATTCTCCCAGCAATTACTCTTCCCTCTATGGTGGACACTTTAAATCAGTAGCTTTGACACTGACTGGACAATTACCTTGGAGTTCCAGTTAACCGACGACCGCATACATAAAGATCATTAAAATTCTGAGAGAGAAGTGAGATGGTATGGGGAATAAAGGAAAAACATAACTTGCTGTAAAACCAAAAGAGAGAATTATCTATCTATCTTCAGAATCTCACTGGAGAAGAAAAATACAGCCCCAGTCTACACCTAAAGAGAGGGGAGCAGTGAGTAGCAAATTCCAAGTGCACCTGAGACTGCTAGGGAAAGGGGCCACAACAGGAACTTTAGACACTGAACAAAAGACATCCCAAGACAGTTTAAGGAAAGTGCGTTGGGTGCAGTAGGACCAGGACAGATGGTGTCTCACAGAAGCCAGCAGCAGTTCACAGCCAGGTAAGGGGCAGAGTTGGAAACTAGAAATTCAGCAGGCACCCTGTGAGCAGAATTCTAAGACCTGCCAAAATGGCAGTGGGTGGCTACCTTTCACCCACCCACACAGCAGAAAGAAGCAGCCTCTCTATTTGGTCATCTTCCCCAGGCTTTAGTCAATAGCTTCCAAAAATCAAGAGACAGTTGCAACATCTATAGCAAGTTGGCAGTATCCTTGGCTCCCTGGATTATTTTGCAATCTGCTGCTCACACCTCTTAGCCTCCTTGACAGGAGGAAAGAGAGAGACGGCATTTCCTTTTCTCTGTGTGATGCCAACTTTTTTTTCTCATTTCTATCTTTTCTTTTTTCTCCTATGACATTTCTTTGGCTGTCCAAAAAGTCACTTATAGTTTCCCTTATGGCACATCTTGCTCCTTCCCCAATCCCAATCCTCCCCATTGATTGTTCAGAACGGAATCTTGCTATATTGCATCAAGGCTTGACAGCACACACAGGAGCAGCTCCCAGGACCCTGGTCAGTATAACTTTGCAAGGGGCCAAACACTTTAGGCTACAAATGTCAACCAAAATTTCCTAGTTTTCCAGTAAGAGCCTATCCTACCTTAGTTTCTGTTGAAAACTGAGCCTGAAAAGATGATTTGGCATTGGTAGTTTGCTTAGGAGGTGTCTCCAGAACCAGGAATGAGGAAGTAGGAGAGAAAAATTTGATTTAAGGGTATGTTACAAGATTACTTCTGGACAAACAAGATGCTTCCATGACAAAGAGGAACTGAGGGAGTTTGTGACCACCAATCCAACCCTACGCAGAATACTGAAGGACATTCTAGAGAGAGAAAAAAATACTGGGATTTTAGTAACAGTGGCAGAAAGGCCTCAAAAAAATACTGGGATTTTAGTAACAGTGGCAGAAAGGCCTCAATGAATGGGGCGGGCAGTAGAATGAAGGAGAAAACTAGACAAACAAAGGCAGAAAAATAGCATAGCAGAAATGAAGCAGAAAAGGATAATTAGAATCTCTAACATAGATGGCCTTGATACACTATACTGTTAGTAGTGAACCAGGATTTAAAACCCACATTACTCACACTACTCTACTTAGATGTATTATATTCTGTTCCAGTCATTCTACCTGTACTACATTTGAGGGCACAGACAGTAATCCCCAAAATAACAGTATATAGTATGATTATCATCCTTAATTTCCTATTAACTTAATCTAAAGCTCTGTAAAACCTACACTGTTTTACCATGACTGATCATAATCAAATCTGGTTTGTTGGATCACTGTTTTGTATTCATAGATTTTATTCAAAGCTGTTATGATTGATAGTATCAAGTGTGAGAGTATAGGCAACTGCACTTAAGATGACAAGATCCACTAGAATATCCACTCTGGTTTGATTATTACCCGTCTTTGAGGTTTTATACTGTCTACAATGTTTTATTTTTACTAATATTGTTATGTACTGCTATATTCAATTATACTGCTATATTCATTTATGCCCAATGATATAGACAATTCTATTGAAGACAATAAGAAACAACACAGTAATCATTGTAGATCACCTTGTATTGTGGTTCTATATGACTTTTTGGTTTCATGTTTTTATAGGAATTCGTTTTTTGTCTTGCTAAGTTTTATTTTTCCCTCTAATACAGAAAGGATAGAAATACATGTAGAAACTCATGCATGTGTAGCTGTTTGAATATCTACTTTGTAGGCTTTAATTTTGTAACTTGAACAACTATTTCTAAGAGGACAATATGTAATTTATCAACTAGTGATTTCTTATTGTTTATCTTTTTTGAAATTCTGTATTATCTCTACCCTTTACATACTTTTGCTTCTCTTTAAATAAAAAAATTTTTTAAAAAAACCACAAGATCACTTCTGCAGAAGATAGGGATATCATCATGCAGTGGGGCAGAGGAATGCCTGGGAGATGCTGAGATTCCTACCAGAATTACCAGCTGGGAGTATCCATAGATTCCAGTGCTTTTTGTTTAAATGTTTTTTCCAGGGGTCTGCATGTCTCTTTACTTCCTGGATATTCCTAGGTGAAAACCAAGAGCCCCCATAATTTTTAGAGGTCTTTGAGGCAGAGTGTATTTGGGCAGGAAACTGGCCAAACTTGGGCAAGATGCTGTCACCAGCAGAAAAACAAAGTTGTCAGGGAACTGTGTACCACTTCACAGCCAATTCAACAGTGGGCTGAGGAACACAACACAAAATTCTGCCTAGGATATGTTTTTCACTGCTCAAAGTGCTATGTGCACAAACTTTAAAAACTAGTAAAAAGCAGCCCTCTGTACACCTAGTCCCACTCTCCCAAGCCAATCACATTTAATTGCTACCAGTTTTTCTGCAAGTTACCTCCAATTACTTCTATTTCTTATCATTTCTCAAGAAAACTGACTTACCCATCCTCTCCATACTATGAGTTTCTAGAAGAATTTTACTATTTGATCTTGATCTACATTTTTACCAAAATCACCTCAAATAAGAAGTTTGAGAGAAAAAGAAGAAAGAAAAGAAAAGAAAGGAAAAAGAAAATGTGAGAGAAATGCGCCCCCAGAGAATTAATGAGCTCTTTGGTTAAACACAGTTATACCTCATCAGAGTCACTGCTACTACCACTGAATTTTTCTAGATCAGCAATCAGTAACTCCATTGATAGGAAATTCTTGAATTCATACAACTTTATTGCCATGCTATAGTGACAAAAGGATGCAGAGGCAGCCACGGTGATGCCAAGGCACAATTTCAGAGCAGGAAACACAGAAAAATACAAATCTAGATGTTGGTGCTGTGGACAGGCAAATTACTTTGGCTAAACACTGATTCAAACAAAAAGTTGAAACCAAATGTGGTGGCACACACCCATAATCCCAGCACTTTGGGAGGCTGAGGCAGAAAGATAGCTAGGAGTTTGAGACCAGCCTGAGCTACATAGTGAGTTCAAGGTTAGCCTGCACTATAGAGTGAGACCCTGTCTCACAAGAAAAAGAATTTGAAGAGAGAGTTTACAGCCAAGTGGGTTTCCAGTGAATACTCAGAACTCTCCTCTGTCAAGGATGTGGAAGCAACATGTTGAAGGCAGCTGTGAACCTTGCATTTGCTGGAACAAACATAATTCCAGACTCTCTACCCAAGTGACTCCTTAAAACACTTGTTAGACCACATATAATATGGTGCAAGTCACTCACTGTTATAAAGAGCTACAAACTTAGTTATAGAATAAGAGGTAAGTCCAGCAGCCATAGAGTTCCCTGTCTTATACATCACAGCATTGGCTCTTAGCTGAGTGACTGAGCAAGTCACTCAATTTCTCAGTGCCTTGACTGACTCATCAGTAAAGGAAGGGTAACAAGTAACCCAACTTCAAAAGATCACTGCAAGAATTAAATAAGATAGGAGTTCTCCATACATTTGTGATGAAAGAATACATTTCTAAAATGTTCACTTTGTTG
This sequence comes from Hydrochoerus hydrochaeris, assembly GCA_004027455.1. Taxonomy (NCBI): domain Eukaryota; kingdom Metazoa; phylum Chordata; class Mammalia; order Rodentia; family Hydrochaeridae; genus Hydrochoerus; species Hydrochoerus hydrochaeris. The sequence goes on along the minus strand of PVLA01003521.1, from coordinate 172,881 downwards.
TGAATGGACACCCTCAAAACTACAGAAAAATTGCCAATTACATAACAGTGACAAATGTAGATCTCTGAACACGGATTCTCAGATTCTGTACTTAAGTGGCTCACAAGCTGTTATCAGTCAGCACCATGCTGGACCACAGAGAGGAAAACACAGCTATAAGCACTAAGCATGTCATCTGGAATAAAGTAAGAGCTCAATATATGTTAAGTTTTATTATTCTTGCTTCATATGTGTCCATTTTATGCTAAAAGCTTTAATTAATGGGAATTTTGTTGTCAGAACCCATCTCCAACTGAGCTGCAAAGAGCAAATCTACAGGAATCCCATAATAAAAACAATGAGCCAGAGGAGAATAAGCATGAATCTTTTAACCACTGATCACAACAGTAAAAAACAGAGAGAAACCAACTCTCTCCTGTTTCATTTTCCCCATGGAATCGATGTCCCTGTTTGGGTAGAGAATCCATACAGAAAGAACAAGGAGGGTCTCACTACCTGGGGAGCAAAGGATGCTGCAGTTTTATGGATGTTGGGATCAGGGCCTAGGGACTGGAGACTGACTGAGCTCTTCCTGAGTGCATGAGTGGCCTGGGCCTTAACCACTTTCCCACAGCTCCCTCCAGAGACCCACAGTCACCTGCCAGGCACTACATAAAGTGTGAAGGGCAGCTTTCCTGTAGGTCAGCAGAGAAAGTCTTCAGAATTTCTTATGGTCAGTCCTGAAAAATCACTTGTTTTTGCCCAGAATTAATCTCACATGTGACCAAAACACCTCCCCAGTGTTACAGGCAACTGAGTTACACAGATATATTATAGGCAGTCAGACAGGCCTAGGCCCTCAAAGGAGCCAGAGCAGAAGACCAGATACCTTGCAACTATAGGGGAGACAGATATCTCCACTGTGGGCAGACCTGAGGATAAAAGATAAAACAAATGTACCCATATACTTCTTAAAGATAATCATCAGGGACTGATATTCTAAATAGGTCTCTATCACCCTGAGTTAGTTAGTGACACCCAGGAGTCACTAACCCAACCCACTACAGGAAAATCACTGCTCTGGATACATGCTCCATAGCTACATGACTTGTTTTCCCATTTATCCCCAATTTAATCAATTTTACCTGAGCAATTAATCTTATTGATTGACCATAATTCTGTCCAACTTTATGCCCACCATGTGAATTCCCAAGTTTTCCCCATCTTAGACCTGCCTCATTTTGTGGTTTTGTTCTATAGAGGTTCCTAGAAAAGACATAGTCTTTGGCAACCAGCTCAGGACCCCTGCTGTCCCTTAGACAGAAGCTTTCTTTCTCTTAATAAATATATTTTGCTCTTAATTTATATTGTTCCTAAAATTTATTCTTCTATTTTAAAGAATGTGAACTTCTACCTGACATCTAGTAGGTTAGGAGTTTCTTTCCCCTGTATCACCAGGAAAGGGCAGAATTCATGTGACAAGTACTTACTTTTTAATGCAAACTTCTTAGAGAAACATTCCTAGGCAATGAATCACCCTATTTGAGGAAAATATTTTATAAATCAACAAATAGCAATATTCAAGATTTCCAATTATAAAAAAAATGCAAACTCCATGAAATAGTTTGAACCATGAAGGATATTTCTTTAAAAACTGAAAAAAATGGCATGAAAAAAATCAACTTTTTCTTCCTTTATAGAAAATATTTTTTCAAGATCATTCTATGACACACTGAGTTGGTTGTAATAACTTTCTACACAGCGTTTACAGTTACATTCCATGGTTTTAATAGTTCTGTTCAGTCAGTGATCAGTGCTGAGTATAGAGAGCTTCACTTCTTTAGTCTCTTCTTAGGGTTGAGATGTTCTTTTTAAGAAAGACCTTACCATGCTAGACAGGGCCTAAAGGTATGTGATGAGAATACCTGTGGATCTTTAGATAGGAAAAAGAGAGTCATAAGAACAGGGAGATGATAATGACAGCGAACTTCAATATTTTTTGCATTAGATATAACCAAAGAAAAATAAACCAATGAACAAAGTAACAAGTAAGTATATGTGAACACATATACACACTACATTGTAATGGAGACACTTTAGAGGTAATGATAAAAAAATACCATAGACTGATCCAAATCAACATACAACAAATTTAAACAACCATTTATTGATACAATACTGGAGGCTAGGAACTCTGAGATGAGTGTGTCAGGCAATTCAGTGTTTCATGATGGCTGTCTTCCTATGGACAGTTGCTTTACATGGTAACCTCACATATCAAAGGTAATAATCATTTTCCTCATGTCTTGCTTGAAGGGCTCCACTTTCTTAACCTAATACATTCCCAAAGATTTCACTGTCAAATACCAATCATATAGGGGAGTAGGATTTTACCACATGAATTTTAGGTAATCACTTCAGTCCATAGCAGGCTGCCTAATGATAAAGAAAGATATATACAATGCCATGAATTTATAATAATAACAATGATAATGGGTAGATTTGAGCATGAATATAAAAGCAACTATATTAGTCACTTTTCTGCCACTGGGACAACATACACAATACCCACAATTTAAAAGAGGAAAAATTTATTTTGGTTCATAGTCAGTTGGTTCCAAGGAAGAAGTGGCATGGTAAAAGGGAAGCTCAGAGAAAAGCTGATCAATCTGTGGCAATGAGGAAGCAGAGGAGAAAGAAAAAACTGGGGACAAGAATATATCATTTCAGATCATGTCCTTAATAATTCACTTCTTCCAAACAAACCTCACCTATTAATGGCACATTCAGCTAGGATCTCATTAGTGGATTAATCTACTGAAGGAGTCTCGCACCTCCACTGCCCAGTTTCCAAAAGCACAATCTCTGAACACATGAGACTGGGGGACACAATAAATCTAAATCATAACATTCTGCCCCTGATCCACCAGAAGTTCATATCTATCTCATTATGAAAAATATAATTAGTCTACCTCTAAGAGATGTCAAAGTCAATAGTTTCAGCTTTACTGAAAACTCCAAATCCAAAAACCCTTTTGAGATTCAAGTGAGCCCCTATAAAAATCAAAAAGACAGTTAAATACTTTCAGCATAAAATGGCACAGGCTAAGTATTTCATTACAAAAGGGAAATGGGGGGGGGGTACAAGTGCACTGGACCAAAGCAAAACTGAAAACCAGCAGGGAAAATAATAAATCCTGTACTCCATGTCCAGTATTACCCAGGGCAGGTCATATTGAAAACTGAGTTCCAAAGGACTTGAGTAACCCATCCCTATAGTCAAACAGATGGCAGTTTATATGGGCTCTCTCTTAGGCTGGCTCCACTCACAGATTCTCCATGTTCTCGGCATCTCCTACTTTCTGGAGTCTGTATCATACTTCAGCTTTATACTCACAGTTTTATATATCACTCTCTCAGGTGCACATTGCTGGTCTCCCAGGCCTTCTTTTGAAATCTGAATGGAAGCCTCCATAAGCCTTTAATGTTTGCATGCCTGAAAAATGAGAATTACATGGATGATGCCAAGGTCTTCCACCAGCTCAAGAATTACCCAGAATGGCTTGGACCATGACTGCCACGATCTCTGAGCACCTGGATGGCTTAACTCAGATGCTTTCTCAGGAGATGCTGAATGAGCAGGGAATTCTAAGCCTTTCTTCTCAAAATAAAATCATTTGCTATTTTACAGGCTCAAACCTGGGGACTGGCTAATTTCTGAGATACTTTTAAGCCATCTTTCCTACTGTTCTAATGCAAAGTACTTGTTTTCTTTTATTGATCCTGAACTTTTCTACAACCACAGTCTCCTTGGCTCCAACTTTTCATATTTACTCTCTGGTCAAGGTACTAAATGTTCAAACCTTTCTTCTCTGCTTTTTGCACCAGATTTTCACTAAGATGTGCCTAAAAGCAGCTAATAGTCCCTATGTCACATGAATGTTGGACTACCTTGACATTTTATCTTCAGATTAATTAGCCCACCATTGAAATTAGCCTCATAAAAGGTGGTCAGACATAGACAAAGCATACACAAACTCTTTGTCGGAATGAAATATGCATTCTTTCTAGTACATTTGCCATTGGAACCCTGTGTCCTAAGTAAAACCTGATCTTGGCCTGTGCTATCCTCATTCCTGTCAGATTTCTGGTCTTCTGAGCTCCTAGCCATATCATAGTTACTCTCTCTTTGCTGAGATAAAATACTTGACACTTGAAAGTTCAAAGAGAAAAGGTTTATTTTAGATCAGTTTGTAGAGGTTTGAAACTATAGTCCGTTGACTTCAAGGCAGAGCAGCATGGCAGGGAGGCATAGGGCAGAAGAGAAACAGTCCATGGCATGATAGGCAGGAAACAGCGAGTACTTAAAGTAGTGATATAGGGGAAAGAAACTCCCAATCTACTATATGTCAGGTAGGAATCCATGTTCTCTAAAATCGAAGAATGAATTTTAGGAACAGAGGTTAAGAACAGAATGTATTAATTGAAAGAAAGAAAGAAAGAAAGAAAGAAAGAAAGAAAGAAAGAAAGAAAGAAAGAAAGAAAGAAAGCTTCTGTCTGAAAGAGAGGCAAAAGGAGTCCCAAGTGGGTTGCCAATGACTCTGTCCTTTCCAGGGACTTTTATAGAGTAAAACCATGAGGTGAGATGGGAACTCACAAGGTGGGCATAAAGCGAGCCAGAACTATGGTCAACCAATAAGATTAATTGCTCAGGTAAAATTGATTAAATTGGGGACAAATGGGGAAGTGAATCATATAGGTAGTGAGCATATATAGAGAGCCATGCTTTTCTTATAGGGGGTTGGGTTAGTAACTCCTGGCTTCCTCAGGGTGATAACGAACTATTTAGAGTATCAGTCCTTAGAATATGGGTGCATTTGTTGGATCTTTGCCGGGCCCACAGCAGGAGGTATCTCTCTCCCCCATAGTTGCAAGGCATCTGGTCTGCACTGGCTCCTTTGAGGACCTAACCCTGTCTGACTACCTACAATATATCTATCTAACTCAGTTGCCTGAAACAGTAGGAAAAGGGATACATAAGTATTTATGTAGGCTAACTGATGGTGATTCACCTCTTCCCACCAGACTTCACCTCCCAACAGCAAACTCAGTGGATTAATCCTGTGTCACACAGCCATGATCAAGTCATCTCCCCACCTGTGAGTGCATGAGACTTTGAGGGGGGACATCTAGATATAAGCTATAACTGACCAAAATCAACCATAAGGCTCAAATTACAACATTCTAGGGCCTCCCTGTTCCTCATATCCAAACTTTTCCAAGCTCCTCCCACAAATTAGTTCCATGGTTTCAGAAAGTTCAGTTCATGGTCAGCTGGGTCCAAGGCAAAAATGTTGTGGTGGAAGGTAAAGCAGAAGAAAGCTTCTCAACCTGTGGTTGTCAAGAAGCAAAGGAAGGAGCAAGGAGTTGGGGACAAGAATACATCCTTCCAGGTCATGGCCCAATCACTCACTCTTCCAAACAAACTTCACCTTTTAACAACACACTGAGCTATGAACTCGTTAATGGATCAATCCCCTGGAGGACGACAGTGCTCCCATGATTCAATCACTTTGCAAAAAAACCCATCTCTGAACACATAAGACTTTGGGAAGATATATTAGGTCTAAAACATAAGAACAACATGGGAAAAAATGGGTCTACTTTCTTTATCTAGAATGTATAATATTGATCAAATTGATGAAACTAGTGGTACTTACACAGATAAGCTTATCTCTGAGAAACTGAAAATCTATTGAAATACCATATGTATAAATCCTAAGTCCAGATTTGTCTCATAGATAAGACCCATTACCTTTATCAATCTTAAACTTATATTTCAACATCTTCTATACTTTTTTTTTGGTGTATTTGAGACAATGTTTTACTATGTACTTTAGTCTGTCCTTGAACTCACTTTGTAGCCCAGGCTGGCCTTGAACTCTTGGTGATCCTCCTGCCTCAGCCTCTCAAGCGCTAGAATTACAAACATGTACCACCACACCCAGCTAAATACCTTATTGAAAAAGAAAATATTTTCATAAAATTAGGTAGAAGTAACAGTTGCCAAAACTTTAGTCATAACATAAAATTTCATAACATCAATTTCCTAACAGTTCTAGTACTGTTAAACATAGAAATTTAAACATTTTACAGCATCTATATCATCTTGGAAGCTTGCATTATCTTTCATGTCAATCAAATTCCCACAAAAGTAACCTAACTAATGGGGCATATTCTTGTGAATCCATCATGTCCCAAGTGGTAGAAACTTATGAATACTTCACATTGAAGTATCTGTGGATTTCTGTTGAAATTCTAGCTTCATTATGGGAATATAAAATAGCTCTGGAATTCTCCAAAACATATGATTCTATTGAATTCAGAACAGTTTGTTCCTCAGAAAAAAAAAAAGAGTATAGTCTAAATTACCATCTGCTTAAGGCATGTGTGAAGCAGTGAAGATATTTTCAGTAGTTAGGAACAGAAAAACTGATTCAAAGTGCCTCAGACATTGCATAAGACTTACTAGCTCATGTAATTTAAAGTTTAAAGCTAACACAGATCTTAGACACAGTTTTTCAAGACCCCAGTTCAACATCTCTTTATGTCTCATGACTTCAATTCTGTGCAAGCTTCTTCTGGATGGCTTTCTAACATAAAACTGCAGTGGCAGCAAGCCCAGGCTTTCTATCTATGTGCTTTGTCAACCAATAAAGAATATTTCCTAAGTCCTGAGCTCCCAGAAAATTTTCCATGCATCACATTGATTAGGCAATTTCTCAATAAACCCTTTGAGCTATGGGAATGTCATGTATTGAAGCAATAATTTTGTGAGCCAAATAGGCAGGGCATGACCTGAATTTGCAACGTTTGTCAAATTCCATAGTGTAGATGTTTCTATCATAGCCAATAAAGCACATGAGAGAGAAGGGAAATGGAAAAACTGTGGACCATGTCAGAAATATTGCCAACAGACAGGGAAGGGAAAAGTAACATAATACATTTTTAAGTGATCGAATGAAAAATAATTCCTTTTCCTGATATAGGTCTAATTAACAAAATCTTTACATATATAAAGGATGATTAATAGGTACCAAATACTAACAGTTGTTATTTCTTATGGTAAAATTATGAGTAGTCATGCTTTTATTTTTAAAAATATGCATAGATATGAATAGATATATTACATTTATAATATGAAAAAATATATATCCATAATACTGTCTGCCAAAACAAAACCAAAGCATACCTACAACAAATTCTAGTATTCAGTACTCCTAAAGCAGCATCTTTATTTAATTATGTATAATCAATCAATAAGCATTCTTCTCATGCAAAGAAATAATTTAGTAAAGGAAATGGCTGCTTTTCCACATTATAAGCTTGCTCCTTCTGCAGTAATTGCTCAAATATGTACCTGTCACTCTCTATCTACCATAATAGTTTTCAAGAATTATTCCAAAACAATTTTGTTGACATTCTTCTTTTTAATACTACCCCAAAATGTTAATTGGAATAAAAACATCAAAATGAATGCATGTTTCACAGATTAATCATTTTAATCAACTATTACTACAGTGCTTACTTAGAGCTGCAAGTAACAAAAGTACAGAAAAATGATGAAATAGATGGACAAGTGAAACTACCAATTAATTATGTAGGAAACTTAATTTATGAAAAACTAAGTCATTCTCCTTGCTTTAAAAATAATTATAATGTCTGAGTGGCAGGTTTAATGAAATAAGACAGAAATTCATCTTTCTCTTCTCATTCATAAACATTTTTGTTAATTTCAAAATGAAAAATGTGGAAAATTAATGAGATTTTTCCCCCTGAAGCACAACCCTCTAAGTCCATATCTACTTAAATGAGAAATGCACCAAAATGATATGTGCATTTTCAGTCATTCTTGAAAAATAATTGTAAAGCCTCCAACAACCATCTCCAAAGGTAAAGAAATGATACAAGTGTATTTAATAAACAACCATTTGAATCTATATATTATTCTTGAATTTTTTTTAAATTGAAGGCTTCAGATGAAATGTTTTATAAGTCTACAGCTCCATGCATTTATTTCTATACCTAGCATAAAATCATGTCATTTTGTCAATCAAAAAAATCAACACTATAAGGTCACTATACTGAAATTCAAATGCCAAAGCATGTGTCTAAATGCTTCCCAAAGAGTGACCTTGAAAGATGTTTTTCTCATCAAGGGACTGTCTTCCAATGAAGTTAGGGATTCTTTGAGGCAAAGGTCTTCCTTTGTGTCATCAACACCTTTGCATATTGGTGGTCATCAGTTAATATTAAACAAGTGAAGAGTTACTGAATGAAGCCTCTTTGTGTGACCGCTCTAGTTCACAACTTCAACTTTAAATAAGCAGAGATATAAAACTGGATGAGCTCCTTGAAACTAGGGGCTGGCTGAGAATGGCCTTACTCCTTCTCCCACCCTCCATACACTAGGGGTTGGCAGACATCCTCTCTCCCCTCCTCCTCCCTGGATATTTGGCTGCCCCTCCTCTTCCCAGGACCTTTTACGGCAGTGGATTAACCTTGCTGGATTGATGAGAGACTCAGTAACCCCTCATCCAAACAGAGGACCTCAGCAGACTTGCATGGTGAGTTTGCCCCTAAAATAGAGGACTTCAGTAAACAGGAGTAGTAGCAAAGTCCCCTCCAGCTATAGGACCTTGCAAGCCTGGCAAGAGTGTAGGTAAGTCCTTCCTCCATACAGAGAACTTCATGTGGGTTGAGGAGAGTGCCAGTAAGGCCTTGACCAACCTGGAGGAAATCAAAGGGGCTTATGAAACACCCAATGACACAATAGGGTCCCAGCTGAGGCAAACACCATAGCCAGGTAGATCTCATGGTCTTGAACAACCTGAAGACATAGTAACAGAAGGAACTAAGGGTTGACTTAAATCAGTACTCCTAAGCTAGTCAGCCTAGGAAGAATATAGGACTCACCCAACAGGCACTGCAGGAGGAATTCAGGTGACTGGTCCTCCTCTTCATTGTGGTATCCAGCAATTGGACAAACATCAACCACACAGTAGGACCCTAAGATACACACTATTGACAGTTGAGACTAGTGAGACAGAAAGACCAAATATTAGCCTGAAAGGTGAAAATGACAAAGCAAAAAAACAAATTTCAATATCAAACATCTAGGAAGAATTCTAGGAGACATTGAAATAGTGGACATAAAAGGCATACACTTGAAATTTCTGAAAAGTTAGCAAGTGAAATAAAGAAACAAATCCATGAGACTATAGAAGAAATCAGATTAGAAATAATCTCTCACATAAAGACAGAAATGACAACCTTAATAAAGGAGTTGCTCAGAATAGCTAGAGAGACATAGATTTTAAAAAGTACAGGAGCATAGGAAAATGATGGAAATCTTGAATGAACAATATAGAAAACAAGTAGAATATATGAAACAAACTCAAAGAGATATCCAAGAAATAAAAAATTCTATTGAAAGCTTGTGAAACTGTTTAAATGAAGCTGAGGATAGAATTTCAGACCTTGAGGACAGGATCACATTTGGCAATTATGAAAGGATAGAACTTTTAAAAATAACAAGGCAGCATGAAATGACAATTCAACAGCTTCAAGATGATGCCCAGAGAAACAATAGAAGACTAACAGGCATCAATGAAGATGCAGGAGTCAACGCAAATGACATAGGCAAATTATTCACAGAAGTAATAGCAGAAAATTTCCCAAACATGGGAAAGGAATCTGCTATGCAGATAAGTGAGGCATATAGAACATCAAACAGTCATAACCAAAACAAATCTACATCCAGACATATAATAATTAAGATCATAGTCATACAGCATAAAAACAGAATATCAAAAGCTGTTAGAGAAAAGACACAACTCACCTATCCAGGAAAGCCTATTAGAATCATGGCAGACTCTTCAGCACAAACCCACAAGTTAAGACAAGCTTGGAGTGAAGTATTTCAAGCCCTGAAAGAAAACAACTTTCAACCCAGATTGATGTACCTAGCAAAACTTTCTTTAAAATTTAATAGAAAGATAAGATACTTCAAAAGACAAAGAACAACTGAAGAAATTCATGTCCACCAAACCTGTTAGGTTTTCAGCACAATAAGAGAGAAAATATAAGTAAACAGTAGCCTTTATTCTGAGAATGTGGAGAGAACTCCATGACTAGAGACAGCCTGGCATTCTCTGACCAGAACATGGGGCATGGGATATATATATATATATATATATATATATATATATATATATATATGTATATATATAACCTTTGACTGGGGGCAATGCTTAGGGCAGGCATTGGTGGCATGCAAGGGGCTGATTGGGACCTCTTTCATGCCACTAGGAAAGGAAAAAGGAAGTTGTCATAGGGGAAGGAGGGATCCTTGATCCTGCCTCCCACCGCCATAATATCGTGTAACTTACCCTAGGGCAAAATCCTTTCAAAACCAACCCTAGAAAGAGTTGTATGTCTGAAGGACATACAAACAGATATAAAATGGCCACAGCTTCCAGAACAATAACAGAAAGAAACCACCAGACAGGGCAAGCAATTAAACAAGGGGGGAAAGCAGAAAACCAACTGCAGGAAAATAACATGACAAAGTTGAGCCAGTACATATCATTTATATCCATAAATGTAAATGGCCTCAATTCACCTATTAAAAGAAATACATTAACAGACTGGATCAAGAAACAGGATCCAACAATATGCTGTATACAAGAAATACATATGACTCAAAAGGAAACTCATAGAATAAAAGTCAAAGGATGGAAAACAATATTCTATATGACAGGAACACAGAAAAAAGCAGGAGCAGCTATTCTGTCTGCAGACAATGTAAACTTCAACCAAAAATGATCAAAAGAGGTAAAGCAGGTCACCACATACTAGTCAGGGGAATAATTCAAAAATAAGAGCTAACAATCATAAACATATATGCACTAAATACAGGAGCACCCAATTATATAAGACAAATATTAATACATATAAAAAGCCAAACAAGCAATGGCACAATTATAGTAGGGGACCTTAACACCCCATTGTCACAAAGACATAGATCAACTAGACAAAAAGACAGCAAAGAAATAACAGAACTGAATCAAACCTGTGAGCAAATGGACTTAGTAGAGGTATACAGAGTGTTCCACCCAACCACATCAGAATACACATTCTTGGGGCTGGGTATTTAGCTCAGTAGCATAAGCACCTGCCTGGCAAGCGTGAGGTCATGAGTTCAATCCCTGGTACCACAAAAAAACAAAGTATACACATTCTTTTCAGCTGTGCATGGGACATTCTCCAAAATAGATCATAGAAAATTCTTAAGTAAATGTAAAGGGATTGAAATCATCTCATACATATTATCTGACCATAATGGCAAAAGAAATTGTAAAACCTGCATAAATACATGGACATTAAATAACAAACTCCTGAACAATCAATGATTTACAGGTGAAATTAAAGAAGAAATTAAGCAATACCTACAATTCAATGAAAATGCAGATACAATGTACCAAAGCCTGTGGGACACAATGAAAATGATCCTAAGAGGGAAATATATAGCAATAAATTTTCACATCAAGAAACCTGAACAAGCACAAATAAACATCTAAAGCTTCTAGGAAAAGAAGAGCAAGTAAAACCCAAAGTTCATACAAGAGAGGAAATTATAAAGATCAGGGCAGAAATTAATGCAACTGAGACTAAAAAAAATACAAAGAATTAATGAATCAAAGAGATGTTTTTTTAGAGAATAAGCAAAACTGATAAAGCTCTAGCCAACCTTATCAAGAAAAAGAAAGAAAACTCAAATTCATGCAATGAAGACAAAAAGAGAAATTACTACAGATCCCATGGAAATTGGAAAGATCATAAATACCTACTTTGAGAACCTTTACTCACATAGAGTGGAAAACACAAAGGAAATGGTCAGATTTCTAGAAACAGATGAACAAGCAAGAAGATAATAATTTTGAATAAACCAATATCAGCTACTGAAACAGATAATGTGATTAAAAATTTACCAACAAAGAAAAGCCCAGGTACTGATGGATTCACAGTTGAATTCTATAAGAAATTTAGATATTTAATGCTAATACTTCTCAAACTCTTAAATGAAATTGAAAGAGAAGTAATCCTCCCTAACTCATTCGTGGAGGCAATTATTACTCTGATACAAAAATCGGAGAAAATCCCAACCAAAAAGGAGAACTATAGTCCAATTTCACTAATAAACATTAGTGCAAAGATCCTCAGTAAAATACTGGCAAATAGAATGCAGCAAATCATCAAGAAAATTATACACCATGACCAAGTTGGATTTATCCCAGGAAGAACACAGGGATGTTGTAACATACATAAATCAATAAATGTAATACACTACATCAACAGAGCCAAAGACAAAAATCACATGGTCATCTCAACAGATAAAGAAAAAGCATTTGATAAAGTCCAAAACTTGTTCATGATAAAAACTCTACAAAAACTCGGAATAGATGGTATCTACCTCAATCTCATAAAGGCCATCTATGACAAATCAACAGCCAACATTACACTAAATGGACAAAAACTGAAAGCTTTCACTCTAAAATAAGGAACAAGGATGTCCACTATCACCACTCCTATTCAACATAGCTCTGGAAACATTATCCAGAGCAATCAGATAAGAGAATGAAATAAAAGGAATAAGGATAGGAAAGAAAGAAGTTCAATTATCACTGTTTGCAGATGACACGATACTCTACATTGAAGACCCCAAAAACTCCATCAAAAGATTACTAGAGTTAATAAACATTCAGCAATATATCTGGATACAAAGTCAACACTCAATAGCGTTCCTGTACACAAACAAAAAACTCACTAAGAGAGAAATTATGGAAATATCATCTTTTACAATAGCATCTAAAAAAATAAATAGTTAGGGATCAACCTAACCAATAATGTAAAAGACCTATATTCTGAAAATTATACTACTCTAAAAAAAGAGATTGAAGAGGGTATTAGAAAATGGAAGGATATTCCTTGCTTTTAGTTAGTAAGAACCAACATTGTGAAAATGGCCATACTCCTCATACAGATTTAAAGCAATCCTAATCAAAATACCATTAACATGCATTACAGATCTAGAGAAAATACTCCTAAAATTCATTTGGAAACAGAAGAAACCTAGACTAGCAAAGGTGACTCTGGGCAACAAAGGCAAGGCAGGAGACATATCAATTCCTGACTTGAAACTATACTACAAAGCTACAGTGATAAAATCAGCATGGTACTGGCAAAGAAATAGACCTGAGGATCAATGGAACAGATTAGAAGATGCAAACACAACTACAAAGACACTCAGCCAGCTTATATTTGACAAAGGGGCTAAACATTTTCACTGGAAAAAAGATAGCCTCTTTAATAAATGATGTTGGAAAAATTGGCTTTCCACATGCCAAAGACTGAAACTAGACCCATATCTATCACCATGTATTAAACTAAAGTCAAAATGTGTCAAAGATCTAAATATTAAATCTACTGGAATACCAGGTAGGCAGAAAAGAGTTCATGAACAAAATGTAAATCACATGGGAAGTAATTCAAAGAATCAACAACTGGGATCTCATATTATTAAAAAGTTTTTGCACTTAAAGAGAAATTACCAACAAAGTGAAAAGAAAACCCACAGAATGGGAAAGAATTTTGGCCAGCAGTCCCTCAGATAAAGGACCTATATCCAGAACATACAAAGAATTTAAAAAACATCCAGCCCTCCAAATTCAAAGACCCACTCCAAAAATGGGCATCTGAGATGAATATGCATTTCTCAGATGAAGATGTACAAATCACAAATAAGTACATGAAGAAATTTCACCATCACTTATCATTTGAGAAATGCAAATTAAAACAACATTTAGATTTCATCTCACTCTGGACAGAATGGCTGCCATTAAGAAATCAACTGATAACAAATGTTGATGAGGCTGTGGGCAAAAAGGAACACTCCACTGTTGGTGGGAGTGTAGATTGGTGCAGCCACTGTGGAAATCAGTATGGAGATTCTGCAAAAGATTGGAAGTTACATTCGATTCAGCTATTCCCCTCCAGGGTATTTTCCTAGAAAAGTTGGAAAAGTCATGTCACAGTGATATATGTGCACCCATGTTTATAGCAACACAATTTGTAATAGCTAAATCTTGGACACAACCAAAATGCCCATCAACTGCAGAATGGATGAAAAAGATGTGGTATTTCTATGCAATGGAATATTACTCAGCTATCAAAAGGATGATTTTGAGGCTCTTATAGATAAATTGAGGCAATTTGAGACTATCTTCATAACTCACATTTGTAAATATCATAATGTCTCTCTAGTGTAAAAAAATAATAAAAAACTGAAAGAGTAATAAGATCCAATATGTATAATAGATATTGTAACAATAAAGGGGAAAAAGTGCTCAAAAGGAAAGAGCAACTTTTATTTATATACATGTAACTGTATGTATGTTTAAGTGTGCAAGATAGATAACCATACTACTAAGTTTTTGATAGTTCATCAAACAGAATAGTTTATGCTGTCATTGTTTTTATGCTTTGATTTTGTAACTTGAAATACTATTTCTAAGATAACAATATATAATATATCAACTAGAGATAATTTCTTAATGTTATGTTTTTTTGAAATTCTGTATCATTTCTACCCTTTTTTTCTGTTTTGCTTTTTTTTTTTAATTAAAAAAAACTGAGTGAGGCACCTAATCACAGGGCAAATTCTCAAGACATTCACAGTCCATCAATTCCCAAAACATCAAAGACTCTGTGAGGTTTTTGTCCACTTTCTAGGTCAAGGAAATGACGGCACCTCTTACCTTATTTATAATAGCTATTACCTAATTCAGAAGTCCAATCTATTAAGAAAAGCTCTGGTTATCTTACTGAAAATCGAAATGTTGAGCTGTGGGTGCCATTCTGCTAATGAGTTCTCCTTTATCATGTCTATGTTCCTTTGATTCCAAGATTAACATTCTCCAGATCTAATCCACATATGTTCCCCAGTTCCTGTAAGTATTTACTAGCCAGATTCTGCACTTCAATTTTGGGAACTGTTTCATCCTGAAATAAAATCTGACTTCCTCATTCAGGCTAAGTCCCAAGCCTGATTATCAACATAAGGCAACAAAGAGTAATAGAGCTGAGCTTGAAAAGAACCAACAGTTTGCCTCACAAACTGTTGTGTAATAGCCAGACAATGAGGGCAGACATGGATGCTTTCCTCTTCAAAGGGTGAAGTCGCTGCTTCTGTCCATAAGGAAGATCCAGGGAAATTGCTGTGGCAATAACAAGGTTACCCAACTCAAATATCAGGGTCCTCATCTTTTCCTATTGTGGACCTAACTTCAACATAGGGGACCTATTAATGTGGTGCATATAATCTCACATTTCTACCATTCTTACAATTAAATCATGACCCTGAATTTCAGCATAGTTTCATGATATCTGTTGAGAAATAAATCCTTTAAAGCAGCCTTAGAATATAACATGATTTAAGTTAAGGGGCAGCACACTGATGATTGAACTAGGATGTCATATTCTAGGCAAGTGTTCTACCACTAAATTGTACCCATAGATTCTGTTCTGATTTTACCAGGTTACTAATGCCATTTTAAAAAGATACCTTATGTCAAAATCCTAATAAATATTCTTTTCTCCAAAAGCATCTAAATGCATCAATAACACATCTTCCAATGCCTTGTCTTCTAATTACATTTCTTAAAGTATAAAATTTGGTCATTGAAATGAATGCTAGGTAAAAGAATGTCTTTCTCTGAACCCTTCTCTTTTGCTGTGGGAGTGTGAACTGATATAACCACTATGGAAATCAGTATGGCAGGGTGGGGAGTGAAATGGGAAAAAAAAAAAAAAGAGAGAATCAAGGTATATTATACATAGGCACAAATTCCTGGGGCTGACAGTTTAGTTCAGTGGCAAAAGCACCTGCCTGGCAAACACAAAGTTGTGAGTTCAATTCCTGGTACCAAAATCATATGGATATATATAGAGAGATAGAGATAGAGATAATCCACAAGAAAAAATAGGATGTCCTCCTCTGAAATGATGCCCATATCCTAATCCCAGAAGCTGTGACTATATTATTTTACATACTGACAAAAAGGACCTTGCCATGTGATTATGATAATATTATCCTGGATTATAGAGGACACTATCTAATCACATGGGTCCTTCAAAGCAGTGGCACTTTCCTGAGTAACAGACAGGTGTCAAGCATGTGGTGTTAATAGATTGCTGACCTTTGAAGATAGAAGAAGGAGCCATAAGCATAGGAATATGGATCACTGTAAAAAGCACGGAAACAGATTTTTCCTGAAGCCTCCTTACTGACACCTTAACTTTAACCCAGTGAGACCTCTGTGAAATTTCTAACTTACCACACTTTAAGATAATAAATTCATACATGTGTGTAATTTTAAACCATTAAAATGCATTAACATTTCACTTACTCCCAGCAGCAGAGCCCCTTTAGCCTTCAGATTCACAACTAACCTGCAAAACCCAGGCTTGAGGATCTGTTTTCTAGGCCCAACCTCTTGTTACCAATTATCTTGCTTTAGCTTTTTTAGAAAGCAAAGCTTGTAGCAAAAATTATATACTAGGATTTTCTGAAAATGTAAAATCCCAGGAAAGCAAAAATAAGAGTCAGAAAATGCAAGGTAGCATATTCCTTATTTAGCCAAACATTGACAAGAAAATACCCCATTGTTTAGTCATGTGACATGTTTTCCAGAAACCACTTCTATTCAGAAGTATCCATGAGGGAAAGAAAACGGGGTAATCTCCTCTCTTTGTTGGTCAGAATGCTCTTTCCTCACTGTCAAGCTGTTCACCAACTTGGGCAGCCACTGGGGGTACGTAGGTCATGCACCCTAAATTCAGGGATTTATAAGAACCAGAAAACATAAGAGGAAGAGTCCATGCATCTTCTTAGGTCCTGACTGAATTCTAGGTTGATGAGCTCCCACCAACAAAACACAATGAAGACTAAGGAAGAGTCCAGCAATCACAGAGGGAGTGAAGAGGATGAGACAGCCAGGGTGGGAGGACAAGATTTCCATTGAGCAAGCAACTAAGGACCAAACTGATGAGGGAACAATGTGAATCTAGGAAGGCACACAATTAGGATTAATGCAAAATGTAAGTTGTCACAATAGGAGGATTAAAAATGAGGAAGTAGAAACCAGCAGTAAATAAAACCTATCCAGGTCCTAGAATCCAGACATTTGGAAAACAATAATTTGATGGAGAAAAAAGGAAGCAGATCTTCAGGAATCAGAAAGGAGCTAAGAGGAAAACAAGAAACTATCTAGGAAGCTGGAGAAATGGTCCACAATGAAGAAAAAAAGATTGAAGCAGTTGGAAAATGAATTCTGGCTCCTTGGGAGGAGGATCTGCTTATGCTGAAACAAGGTAAGCAGAGACTGGTCTGGCAGCTCTGGGAAGAAACAACAGTCTGCAGCAGTAGCACCAACCCCAAGAAAGGCCCATGGCTACTGTAGACTGAAAAAACAGTGACTTAAAATGACTCCTTGTGCATGGCAGACTAGAGTTGAAGATACCTGCCATATTTGAGAGTATTTAATCAGCAACCATTTGGGGGAAAGGTTAATTATTTAAGACTGAGCTACAGAACAGTTTTCTGGGTTTGTGATTTGATTCAATCACAATTGATTGGGAAAGAGTCATGGGAAGCAGTCCCAGAAAGGGTGCAGGCAAGACAAGACAAACTGAGAAGTTAACTCTCAGGCCAGGAAGACCACAAAAGCCCCACACTCCAAATTAAGAAGCAAGACCAGTCATGTATGGCTCTTGGAAGGGGCTGGGTCTGAACATGTTAGCATAAAGTCCAAAAACTCGCTAAGCCTTCCTCATACTTATTCCCCAACTGGTGCCTATGTCCAACACTGAGCTCAGTAGTCTGTTTGATTTTTACCATCCACCAATGTGATCTGGGATATTTTGTTGCTGACTTTGTCACTATTGCCAGGATGACATAGTTGTTGTATTAATTGCTCTTTACTGTATGCCAACATCTATCTGGTTTGGCATTGTGCCATCAAAAATATTGTGCTTCATTTCCATAGAATTGGGTGGTAAGACAATTACTTTGCACCCTCCCCTCCTCAAATTAACAAAAGTATATGCCTATGGTTAGCTATACTCAATGCACCACTAAAAGGCAGACTGTAGCAGAGGAAATGTAGCAACAAAATCTTTCCATTGTAATTGATCTGCAAAATTTAGCACACACACACACCACAGAAAAGTGAGAAAACAAGGCAGTAAAGTGCCACCAAAGACTCTCAACTTTCCCCAAACTGATCCATTAATGGGGAAGAAGTTAAAAATCACATAGCTGAATTATATGAAATGGTAAAAGAGGAGACAAAATTAGCACATCATAAGGTGCTTAGTGAGCTCAAAGTGCTCTAACTAAACAGATAGTGGATTTAATAAACAAAATGATCAGCAAGCTTGTAGAAGATACTAATAAAAAGCTACCTGATCTAAATAAAACAGTGCAAAACATGAATGATCACTTTAATGAAGAATTAGAGTCTGTGAAAAGGAACCCAGCAGGCATTCAGGAGATTAAAAAAAATTCTATTGAAAGAGTGGGTCCTGGGTAATCCTCAGGTAGGCACAAATGAAAGAATAGAAGAACCCAGAGAAAGGAGAGAAGCCTTTGATGAAGAATATAAACAAAACCTAGAATATATGAAACAGATCCAAAGAGAATATCAGGAAATTAAAAACTCCATTGAAACCTGGCAAAACCTTTTAACAGAAACTAAAGACAAACTTTCAAAACTTGAAGATAGATTTGCAACATATGATCATGAAAGGAAGGATCTCTTAAAAATAACAAGGAACCAGGAAGCAATGATACAAAGTCTAGAAGATGAAAAGAGGATTTATAACCTAAGAATAAAATATGTAAATGAAGATGCAGCGACAAATACAAATGAAATAAATAGTCTATTCACAGAAATAATTAAGGAAAACTTCCCAAACATAGGTAACGGAAATGAAGTTCACATAAATGAGGCATACAGACCTCCAGCCAGCTACAAGCAAAACAGATCTACACCCAGACATATAATAATCAGGATCCCAGAAATCCATCACAAGAACAGAATAATAAAAGTGTTCAGAGAAAAGAAACAGATTACCTATAAAGGAAAACTCATCAAAATCACAGCAGACTTCTCAATGCAAACCATCAAATCAAGAAGAGCTTGGAGCAAGATATTCCAAGCCCTGAAAGAAAATAACCTCCAACCCAGAATGATGTACCCTGCAAAACTGTCTCTCAAAATTAATGGAGAGACAAGATATTTCCATGACAAAGAGGAACTGAGGGAGTTGGTGACCACCAATCCAACCCTGCAAAGAATACTGAAGGACATTCTAGAAAGAGAGAAGAAAATCACCAGGGTTCCAGGAACAATGGCAGAAAGGCCTCAAAGAAAGGGGCAGACAGTGGAATGAAGGAGAAAAGTAAACAAACAACAATGACAGAAAAAATAGCATAGCAGAGATAAGACACAGAAGATTGATTATATCACTGTTTTAGCTTGACTGCTTTTATTTGAATCTGGTATGCTTGAGAGTTTTGAGTCTGAGAATAGGGGCAACTACTCTGAAGATGATGAGATTCAATAGGATACCCATTCTGGTCTGATTGTTCACTGCCTTTGAAGTCCTATAATGTCTCCAATGTTTAGATTTTATTAATAGTGTAATGCAATACTAAGTTTAACTATAATATGTTTGATGATATAGACAATTTTATTGAAAACAACAAGAGACATCATAGTAACTACCATAGGTCACCTAGTATTGTGGTTTTATATGTCCTTTCCATTTCATGTTTCTCTAGGAATTTGTATTGTTGACTTGTTTTGATTTGTTTCTCCCTCTAATACAGAAAGGTTAGGTATATATGTAGAAACTTATACATGTATAGAACTTCTAAGTAGTTTATGAGAATGGATTATAGTTATTGTAAAGAAAAAAGAGAGGAAAAGAGAGTATTCTAAAAGATATAACTGCATGTATGTTTGAGTGTGTGGGATTAATAACTATGTTGTAAAGTTTTAGTTGGATGGGTGAACAAAACAGTCTCACTGTTTGGATGTCCACTTTGTAGGCTTTACTTTTGTAACTTGAACAACTACTTCAAAGAGGAAAATATGTAATTATCAACTAGTGATTTCTTACTGGTTACTATTTTTGTTTTTCTGTTTTGTTTTGTTTTTGAGATTTCTATCCTTTTTCTGTTTCAGTTTTTTTTCTTTAAATAAAAAAAAGAAAGTGTGGGCAGCAAGAGTGTCCAGTGTGAGGTCAGAGTGTCAGAACTAGAAGACAGGACAGATGCAGGTGATCATATACTAAGCAATACCTTAAAAGCAACAAGAGAACATGGAAAAAGGATCCAACAGCTGTTAGATGAAGCAAAGAAGAGTAAGATTAATTGAAATTAGTCAAAAATCAGAAGATATCAACAAATAATATTTAAAAACTTGTTTATAGAAGTAAAAGCAGAAAACTATCCAAGTATGAGAAAAGAATTTGACATACAGATAAATGATACATACAGTAACCTAGAAAGACACAATCAGAAAACAACTTCCCTAAACACATTATAGTCAAAATCCCAGAAGTCCCATAAAACAGAATCTTAAAAGCTGTTAGAGAAATGCAACAAATCAAATATAAAGTTAAATCCAATAGAATTGCAGGAGAATCCTCCACACAAATTTAAAGCCCAGGAGAGTTTGAGGTGAAGTATTTCAAGTCCCAAAAGAAAACAACTTCCAACCCAGATTAATATATATTGCAAAGTGATAGAAAAGGCATTTCCATGAAGAAGAACAATTTATGAAATTCATGACCAACAAATCAGCACTTCAAAAAACTCTCAGGAATATCTTTAAAAGAGACAATGAAGCTAACAATACCAAAAAGTCTAATATATTGAATACACTCAATAGGGTGAGCAGTTAAACAAATTTTTTAATGAATCAGTGATAGGAAAATAAAACAATGGCAGGAATAAGTCAATATCTTTCATTTATAACTTTCAATATGGATGGTCTCAATTTATCAATCAAAACATAGATTGGCAGAATGAAACAAAAAAATATACTGTATATCAAGAACACATTTAATTCATAATTAAATTCTTCAGCTAAAAAATTAAATGATGTAAAATAATATTCCATGCAACAAGAGCCTGACAATGAACAGTAATAACTACCCTATTTTCCACGCAAACTGCACTTCAACCCAAAATTGGTCAGAAGAGGCAAAGAAGGTCACTACATATAGGTTAAGTGAACAATTCAACAGGAAGAGATTACAATTACAAATATATAGTCACCAGGCACAGGCACACACAACTGTATTAGACAAACACTACTGGACATAAAAGATCAGACAAACCTGAACACAATTATAGTGGTAGACCTCAATACCCTACTAACACATATGTCAGACAATCAACTAGACAAAAAATTAACAAAGAAATATTAGCATTGAATTAGACCTTTGAACAAATAGACTCAAAAAAACTATAGTGGTCCACTCAACAGCAACCAAATACACATTCTTCTCAGCAGCCATTGAACTTTCTCCAAAATACACAATATACTAGACCAAAGTAAATACAAAAGAATCAAAAATTACCCTGTGCATACTATTAGATCATAGTTCAATGAAACTAGAAGTCAATGGCAAAAAAAAAAAACCTCACAGAAACTATGAAAATGCATGGGGATTAAAAACCACACTCTTAAATAATCAATGAGTCATAGAAGAAATCAAGAAAGAAATTAAATAGTTGTTAGACTCAAACAAAAAGCCAATACAACACACCAGACCATATGAAACAAAGAAAACAATCTGAAGAAAGAAGTCTATACTTGTGCATGTCCATATTAGAAAGACATAGCAGGCCCAAATAAATAACCTATTTATACACTTCAAGGTCCTAGAAAACCAAGAACAACCCAAATCCAAAGTTAGGACAAGAAAGGAAATTACAAAGATCAGAGAAGAAATTAAAGAATTAATGGACTGAAAAGCTGGTTTCTTGAAAGAATAAACAAAATACACAAACTCTAAATCAATATTACCAAAAATGGTGAAGAAAAGACCAATTATAAATGAAAAAAAGGTGAAATCACAATAGAAACCACAAAATCTAGAAGAGTATGGCAACTACTTTGAAAATTTATACTCCAATAAATTGGAAAACCTAGAAGAAATGAATAGTTTCCTAGACATATGATTTACCAAAACAAAAACCAAGAAGATATAATGACCCTAAATAATCCAATAATAAACAGAAGATATAATGACCCTAAATAATCCAATATAAACATAATAAATGCAGAATTTTTTTAAAACCTGATAATTAAGAAATATTGAGAATCCAATCAGTTCACTGCTGAATTCTATAAGAACCTCAGGGAAGATATAATGTCTATATTCCTCAAGCTCCTTACTGAAATTGAAAGAGAATGAGTTCCTAAAAGCTTGCATTATTCTGATTCCAAAAACAGACAAGGACCACCGTGAAAAGGAAAACTACAGACCAATCTCTTTAAAGAAAATAGTACAAAAATCTTCAACAAAATACTAACCAACAGAATACTAAAAATCATCCAAAAAGTCATATAACATAACCAAGTAGGCTTCATCCAAGGAATGCAAGGATGGTTCAACATATACAAATTAGTAAATGTAATACACAACAAAAAGAGAGGTAAGCACAAAAAGTATGTGATAATTTCAACAGAGGCAGAAAAATGCTCTCATTTTAAAAAAAAAAAAACAGGAATAAGACAAAGATCTCCACTACTGCCACTACCACTTGGTATAGTATTTGAAATATTAGCCCAAAGCTAGAGATATAGCTCAGTGGCACAGTGCCTGCCTGGCAAGCATGAGGTCCTGAGTTTGATTCTCAGTATAAAAAAGAAAAAAGAAAAAAAGAAAGAAAGAAATATCAGTCCAGCCAGTCACACAAAAGAATAAGAGGGAAACACATAAAAAGGCATCCAACTATGCAAAACAAATATAAATGGACATGAAAAATCAAATAAGCACTAACACAATTATAATAGGGGACCTTAACAACCCACTGTCACAAAGAGATACATCAACTAGACAAAAAATCAGCAAAGAAATATCAGCACTGAATCAAACCTATGAACAAATTGACTTAGTAGATGTCTATGAGAATGCTTGACACCACAACACATTCTTCTCAGCTGCTCATAAGATGTTCTCAAAACAGACCATATGTTAGCCCATAGAACATGCTTAAGTAAATGCAAAGGAATTGAAATTATCTTTGCATATTACCTGACTAAAGTGCAATGGAATTGGAAATCAGCAGCAAAACAAACAAACAAAAAAAAAACCTCCATTACCACATAGAAGTTAAATAATACCTCACTAAACAACCAATAGGTCATAAATGAAATTAAAGAAGAAATTAAACAGTATACACAACTAAATAAAAACACTGATACAACATGTAGGACACTAAGAGGGAAATTTATAGTGGTGAATTCTCATATCAGGACCACAGAATGAGCTCAAATAAACAAACCATATATTGAACTTCAAAGTTCTAGAAAAAGAACAAGTCAAGCCCAAAATTCATATGAAGGAAGAAATTATGAAGATGATAGCATAAATTAGTGCAATTGAGACTAAGAAAACAATACCAAGAGTCAATGAATCAAACAGTTTATTCTTTGAAAGATTAAATAAAATCAACAAACTCTTAGCCAAACTTATCAAAAAAAAAAAAAAAGGAAAGGAAAGGAAGGCTCAAATCCATGCAGTCAAAAATGAAAAGGATGAAATCACAACAAATCCTGCAGAAATCCAGAAGACTATCAATACTTACTTTGAGAAACCTTATTCTAATAAGATGAAAACCCAGATGAAATAAATGTATGATACATATGAACTACCAAAACTGAATCAAGATATAAAAATTCTAAATAATGCAATATCAGTCAATGAAATTGAACATGTAATTAAAAATCTACCAATAAAGAAAATAGGCATCTGAGATGAATATGCACTTTTGCAATAAATACAACAGCAAATAAATACATGAAAAACTATAAATATCACTGGACATTTGAAAAATATAAATTAAAACAATGGTAATATTTCATCTCATCCAGAATGGCTATTATCAAGAACACAACCAATAACAAATGCTGGCTGGGATGTGGGGAAAACAAATACTTTTCCACTGTTGGTAGACTAGTGCAGTCACTGTGGAAATCAGTGTGTAGGATTCATAGTCTGATTTAAACCAGCTGTTCACCTTCTTGGTGAACCCCAAAAGAATTAAAAACATCATACCATAGATATATTTTGGGAGCCATTGCAGCTGGAGATTGATCACATGTGTGGGGCTAAAGCAAGGGCCAGCCCAGAAAAAACAGAGAGAGAAAAACAAGCTATGTAAACAAGTTGTTCCAGCACCAACAAGGCAAGCGGTTCAGGTCTGCCAGGCAACCAAGTTGCTAGGCAGTGGGTTGAAATTGACATTCTTTGGAGGGCATGAATAAATGTGCTACAGTGGTTAAGCAGTACCTTTCCTCCCATCAGGAGGATAAGGGCTCCACCTGACCCTAGCTGTGTCTTTTCTTTATTTTCTCATCCTTTCATGGTCCTTCATCCCAAGAACCTCAGGAGCTACATGGGTTGCAGCAGATAGATAGATATAGATATAGATATAGATATAGATATAGATATAGATATAGATAAATAACATAGTGTGTAATACCTAAACCTTGCAAACAATCCAAATGCCCATCAGCAAATGAAAGGTTACAAAAGGTTTTTTAATATAAAATGGAGTGTTAGCCATAAAAAATGATAAAGTTAAGATATTTTAAATGGATGAACCTTGAGAACATAGTAGTAAGTGAAATAAATCAGACACTCATGTAAATATTACATTATCCCTCTGATGGGAGAAATTGAAAGTGTAAATAACTGAAATGTACAATAGATATTATGGAATAGGAAGAAAATGTTCAAAAGAAAAAAAGAACTAGGGAGGAGGAGGCATACAGGAAGAAAGGAAAAAAAATGAGAAAAGAAGCATAAAATGAAAATAAAATTTTATAAATGGGCAAGGGAAGGGGGGTTGAAGAGAAAAGAAGAAAATGGGGAAAAAAGAGGAATCAAGATATATCATGTACAGGTACAAATTTCTTATTATGAATGTGATTATGTATACCTAAATTGTACTAATAAATTTAATTAACTAAAAAAATTTTAAATGTTTCTCTAACTGTTATACTTGTAGATACAATTAAGTGTATTCTAGCAGGCCAGACATATAGTTCAGGGGTGCAGCACTGTCTTAGCATGCATGAGATCCTTGGTTCAAGCACCAGGACCAAAAAAGAAATCCACTATAAAACAAAATATACTCAAATAACTAAATGATACTTAGCATTTTAAATGAAATGTAGTCAGTGGGATGAAATGGTAATATCCTATGAGCATTTTTGAAATATATTGGACAAATTACTTTCAATGGAAATTACTTTAGAGTCTACATGGTATTTTAATATGTTGAGAAAGATTTACAAATTTATGTTCTCTTCGTGGTTTTTAATTTAGAGTGTTTAAGAATAAACTAGCTCTTTGTTAACTATGCTCAAATTGGTTCCCATTCTCAGAGCATTTCAATCAGCATGTCTGAGGTAGAACCTAGAAATCTATATTTTGTCTAGCTCTCACTCCTTTTTAGTAATTGTGACAAAGATAGCTTACAAAGTATTCTTTTAAATGAACCAGAAGGAGCCACCAGCATGCTGCTCTGGTAAGTGGCTGTGGCTTGGCAAGCTGTGGCCACCCCAGGGCATTTCCTGAGAACCACAACATGGCATGTTGGACCTTGGGGAGCTGAGAAAATGGACAGCCAGTTCACTCCTCTGGTGGGCAGCTGTGAGCCTACCTGCCACGGGCTAAGAATCAAACATCCATATCCACCACCACCCCTGCTAGCAAGTGAGAGCCAAAGATCTGATCATGTCTTGCAAGTTTGACTATATAACAAATAAGGGAGATTTTCTTCTGTCATCCCTTTGAAGGCAAATATTTTTATCTCTGTTTTGCTCTGTTCTGATCAATGGCATTGCTCTTCTCAATATTCTGTTTTTATAATTTCAGTATTTCCTTCAATATTGCTCTACCTGATTGAAGGAACAATTATTGTGAAGAAAACCAGATGTATTATTGTGCCTATTACTGTTGTCCTGGCAACCTGCTGTGAGGTTCTGTACCAATTTCACTGCACTCACTTGGCTATGTCCTGTCTTGTTCTGCTGTATTTTACTACCTTCAAAATAAAATAAATAATTAAATAAAAAATAATAAGAAGAAAAAATTAAAGAAGTAAATAACAACAACAAAACAAATCATTAAGGTACTGAGCAACCTGAAACATGATATAACTAAACAGATAATGGACTTAAAAAGCCAAAGGAGGAAAAGCAAGTGCTCTAAAGGATATAACTGTATGTATATTTAAGGGTGTAGGAATGATAATTATGTTGCTGTTTTTGTTGGATCAGAGAACAGAACTGTCTGCAGCCTCACTGTTTAAATGTCCACTTTGTATGCCTTAATTTTGTAACTTGAACAACTACATCCAAGAAGTAAATATGTAATGTATCAACTAGTGATTTCTGTTCATTTTTTTGAAATTCTGTATTGTTTCTACCCTTTTTTTCTGCTTTGCTTTATTTTCCTCTGTCTTTAAATAAAATTTAAAATAAACAAATAAATAAATGAACCAGAAGGGACTCTATAGATTGATCTGCTACTGTGACACCCCTGCAGGCCACCAAAAAGGCAAGTTGATAGGTTGTGGGCATTGTATATGAGACAGCTCTTACAACATCCCACAGATCTCAGCCTTCATCTGTCGCATAGAGACCAGTGGCCTGTTCTCAATGAACTAAGATCAACTTAATAGGGTCACAGTGTGCCACTATTTAACCTCATGCCTGTACCTTCAGTCTTCCCCTGTGACTTTGCTATTGACACAGAGACATTAGGTATCATGAGGCCCATTTGACACACAAAAGTATGGAGGAATTAATGTTCCATGAAACAGAACTTTGGCTGGTGGAAATGTTGACTGCAGATGAATTCTTCATTATCTTCACTTAATGGAAATTGCAATAACTCACTTAGACAGCCTCTGAGAAGATGGTACTCTTGAGATCAAGTGGCAATCACCCTTGATAAGTCAAATGGCTCCCTCTCACTCCCTATCTCACTCCTCTTGTCCCTCAGGTGTGCTCTGAAGTACTGCACTCTTTCATAACATAAAAAGACATACCCTTTACCCTGGGGTCTGCTTTCTGAGAAATCCTGAGTTAAGATATATTACATAATTAAGTTATTTATGTCAGTGCAGCAAAGATGCAAGAATCCATGAGTTTTTATTTTACCCATTGCACATTTCACTGTCATTACACATAACCAAGACCACTGAGTTTAGACTGAACATCTCTATTATGCACAAAGGATATTCCAAGAAGTGATACCCTCCTACACCTGCCCATAGCCCTGATCTTATGTTTATCTCCTGCTCTGCTTGCTAGGGAGAAAAACCTAATCAAGTCTAACCTAAAATGTGTCATTCTCACCAATCTTGACTGACTAAGCTTTATAGTTTAGTTTTATAGTTTATCACGGCTTCACTAGCTTACACCAAATTCAATTAGATTGAAAGATTTATCATTTCAGCTTGAATGTGATTTGGGTTAGAGAGTCAGAAAATAATATTATCCCAACAAAACTTAGTTCCATTTCTCAGCCATATTGATTTTGTGATCTAGACTTGAACATCACTCCCACTACCTTCTATTAATTAGCAGTAAGTCACACCAAGTACCACTCATGTTCACATTCACAAGGAAGAAAGTTTGACCTCACATTTTGCATGAAAGAATAGCAAAGAACTCCACCCAGCTTCCCCCTGGAAACTCACTAACATATTCACACAGCAGAAACCCTAGTTAAACTGCTACTACTTAACAAAGGGCAAAGCAGGT
Organism: Hydrochoerus hydrochaeris; assembly: GCA_004027455.1. NCBI lineage: Eukaryota > Metazoa > Chordata > Mammalia > Rodentia > Hydrochaeridae > Hydrochoerus > Hydrochoerus hydrochaeris. The sequence continues at coordinate 144,700 of PVLA01003521.1, read as the reverse complement.
ATAGTGAAAAGCAGGTATAGTCCAAAGCTAAACCTGCAGTGGATCCCAAATATTTTAAAAAATCACTAAAAAGTTATCTTTCTGGTTGCCTGCACTTCAGTTATTTAAGTCATCACTAGGAACAGATATTGACTCATAGTGAAAGCCTCAACTGACATAAAGAATAGCAAATTGAGGCACTTAGCTCAAGCAAAGTAAATCAAGCAAATAGCCCTTTCACTTCTATTACTTGCAAGGACAATACAGCAAATGTTTGCATTCAGTGAATATATTTTTCTCCATTGAGGCAGTAGACTTTCTCCTAGAGATTTTTTTTCTTCCCTTGGTCAACTTCAATTTTCTCCCAAATGGCTCTGAGTTATTCATACAAGCAATCTGTTACCATTTCTCTTATTGAAAGTGTAAGGCACTACTGTTCCAGTATTAACGTGTCCCTGAGGAGAAGTACCTAAACAAGCACTGATGCATTCATTAACTTCTTAAAAACTGCAGCTCCATAACTTCTATGTTTCAACCAAATAAATCAGCAAATCATTTAGAATTCCTGGTGAAGCATGCAGACATATGCATCAAACATGTATGCTTTAAATCCATAGCTCCCAAGATCAAAGTCAAAAGATTTCCCCTAATCTTTCATAAGAAGACAAGAATAATGCATTTGAAAAAGAAAAGAGAAAAAAAATACTTCTAACAAAGTGCTTCCATTTATTCTATTTGCCCAGGATCAACCAAAAAAATTTTATTTTTAATTTCCTTTTTTGGCTTTGTCTGAAAATGCCTTCATTTTGCTCTTATTCTATTTTTTTAATTTAAAGAGAAATAAAAGCATGTAAAGGTGGAGATAATACAGAATTTTAAAAAAAAGATAAATAATAAGAAATCACTAGTTGATAAATTACATATTGTTCTCTTAGAAATAGTTGTTCAAGTTACAAAATTAAAGCACACAAAGTAGATAGTCAAACAGTGAGAGTGTAAACAGCTATGCATGCATGAGTCTCTACATGTATTTCTATCCTTTCTGTATTAGAGGGAAAAACAAACTTAGCAAGACAAAACAAAATGAATTCCTATAAAAACGTGAAACCAAAAAGTCATATAAAACTACAATACTTACTGTGTTATTTCTTATTATCTTCAATAGAATTGTCTATATCATTAAGCAAAATTAAATATCACAGTATAATTGAATATAGCAGTTCATAACAATATTAGTAAAAATAAAACATTGTAGACAGTATAAAACTTCAAAGGCAGGTAATAATCAAACCAGAGTAGATATTCTAGTGAATCTTGTCATCTTACATGTAGTTTCCTATACTCTCAGACTTGATACTATTAATCATAAGAGCTTTGAATAAAATCTATGAATACAAAACAATGATACAAATCAGATTTGATTATGATCAGTCATGGTAAAACAGTGTAGGTTTTACAGAGCTTTAGATTAATAGGAAATTAAGGATAATAATCATACTATATACTGTTATTTTGGGGATTACTGTCTGTACCCTCAAATCTAGTACAGATAGAATGACTGGAACAGAATATAATACATCTAAGCAGAGTAGTGTGAGTAATGTGGGTTTTAAATCCTGGTACACTATTAACAATATAGTGTATCAAGGCCATCTATGTTAGAGATTCTAGCCATCCTTCTCTGCCTCATTTCTGCTATGCTGTTTTTCTGCCTTTGTTTGTCTACTTTTCTCCTTCATTCTACTGCCTGCCCCACTCACTGAGGTCTTTCTGCCACTGTTTCTAAAATCCTTCTATTTTTTTTCTCTCTCTCTAGAATGTCCTTCAGTATTCTTTGTAGGGTTGGATTGGTGGTCACAAACTCCCCCAGTTCCTCTTTGTCATTGAAGCATCTTGTTTCCCCATTAATTTCTAGTGACAGTTTTGCAGGATACATCAATCTGGGCTGAAGGTTATTTTCTTTCAGGGCTCAGAATACTTCGCTCCAAGCTCTTCTTGATCTGATGGTCTGTGTCGAGAAGTCAGCTGTGATTCTGATGGGCTTACCTTTATAGGTAATCTGTTTCTTTTCTCTGATGGCATTTAATATTCTGTTTTTATATTGAATTTCTGGTATCTTGATTATTATATGTCTGGGTGTAGCTCTGTTTTGGTTGTAGGTGGCTGGAGTTCTGTATACCTCACACAACAGAATGTCATTTACTTTTCCCATGCTTGGGAAGTTTTCCTTAAGTATTTCTGTGAATAGCCTTTGTAATTCACCTGTATGTATTAGTGCTTCTTTGTTCACATTTCTTATTCATAAATTGTAGATTCTCTTGTTATCTTCTAGCCTTTGTAATGCTGCTGCCTGTTTCCTTGTGGTTTTTAAGAGATCTTTTCTTTCATGATTACACACTGCAAACTTGTCTTCAAGTTTTGATAGTCTATCCTTAGTTTCTTTTAAGGCATTTTGCCAGCTTTCAATGGAGTTTTTAACTTCCTGGTAGTCTCTTTGAATCTGCTTCATGTATTCTATATTTTCTTTATATTCTTTATCGAATGTTTCTCTCCTTTTTTGTGTTCCTCCCTTCTTCCATCTGTATCTTCCTGAGAGATGCTTCCTGAGAGCATTTCTTTTATTACTCTATCAGATCTTGCTTTACCTGATTTAATATTTCAGTTTTGAGCTCATCTACAGAGTCCCAAAGATATCTCTTAATGTCTATTGAAGCCATGTCTGATGTTGCATGTTTGCCACCCTCAGTCTCCCTTGTTTTTCTGTCTCCTGTATCAATGCTCTCAGGGTTCTGGGCTGGGAGCCTCTTCCTGCCTCTCTCTCCCATCATGGTCCTGGCTTCCTCCACATCGGTTACAGTGCAGGTTCCAGCACCCTTCCCTGTTGGCCACATTTCCTCCGTAGCATGCTGGTGAGGGACCTCCACCCTCTCCTGCCTGCTCTTGTCACTGAGGTGTAAGCAGTGGCTGCATATGCCTGCTCCTCCCCACCAGGCCAGCCAAACTTCAGGTGCCTTCACCAGGTTAGTGCATGCTAGGTGCAGGGAATCAATTTGGGATGGCTCACTGGGTCCCAGCCAGGGGTGTGGCCCAGTGCAAGCAAATCCCATGAATCTGCTCTGGGGAGGGAGCAACCAACTGAAGTCACTGTCACTCCCAGTTCAGGCTCCTCCTGCCTGATTCCAACATGTCACCCATTTGGTCATGCCTTTCCCGTGGTGGGGGGTCTCATTCCCAGCACTGACCATGTACTAATGAAGGTCCCTTCACTGGCTCTGCTCTCCATTGGGCTCACCAACCCCTGACTTCAGTGTTGCTGTGGTTCCTATGAGCGGCGGCAGAGGTGGCTCTGCCGGCCGACCCAAATTCAGGCTGGCACAAACTTGGCAGGTAACCATGAAAACACTGTGTCCCATGATTTTTAGCTGTTTCAGTTGTAGTCCCGATGTACGTGACAATCTTTTTTACATTTTAATTTCTTCCTGTGTCAAGAGGATCCATCTCCCTCTGTCTGGGTCTCTCCAGGGTGTTTTATTCTGGCAAATGAGTTGTTTTTCCCAGAAGGCTTTGTATTTGGTTGCTCACTGATTGGCCATCTTGACATCCTCCTCCTTTTTTTTTTTAATTTTAAAAATCGATTTACACCATCCAGTTACAACTAATGTTCAAATTGACTTTCAAGCAAAAGTAAGCTTTTTATTAGATATGGCAATAGTTCATGATATTATTCAGCCTCTTTAAAGAGCAACTTCTTCCACTTACTATAATCATCCTTTTCTAACTTAAAAAAATGTTAATTTAATTACAGAGGAGGTGACTGTGAAAATTCAATCTTTGCCTATTTTTGTAAATCAAAACCTCCTAAGACACAAATTACCAGTGTGGCCCACATGTGCTGTGCTAACAATAGACCAGGCCTAGCAAGAAAAGAACATCACTGAAACACAAATATAGAGTGAAGGTGTTAGTGGCAATGAAGAAGCAAAGTAAAATGCATGGGACTCTTCCCAGTTTCCCACCTCTGCCACTTACTCCCACTACTGTGATAGTTATGAGAGATGCATTCATTCATATTAGCATTTAAAATGAGTAGAGACATACTTCTGTATTTACTTGTAGAATATAAGATATGGGATAAATAAGATGCTAAATTTTTGTTCTATTGAGAAATAGATAACCTTGACCCTTTTAATCCACACCTTACACATGGCAGGCACTTACAGAACATGTGGTGCTTGTGCCCAGAGACTAAGATAGATATGGATAGAATTCTAAGCCCTGGGAGAAACACAAAGAGTGGAACAGAGGTGGGGGGTGGGAGGCATGGAGATGAGACACTCACTTAACACCAGAAGTTCCCAACTATGAGAATGGCCAGTGATCTAAGTGGGACTAGACCTGCTGAGCTGACAGCTAAAAGGAAAAGACAGTGAGACCAGGAAACATCAGAAACTAGAAGAGTTCACAGTGAGAGTAAATTCTGGGCTGATGTGGCCTCCTTTCAGCCAGTTCTGACAGCTTTAAAGGAGCTGCTTTTGGTGGTGGACATCTGAGAGCTACCAGCCTTACATTGCTAACCTTTCACCCATGCTTCATCACTCTGCCATGGTAGAGGTTTCTATCTGGAGCCACACAAAATTACCATCTCAGAGGTCTTTGAGAATGAGAAAAGTACCCATCAATCAAAGAGCAACAGAGGTGACAAGATGAATTTTCAGAGCCCTTCAGGTTTCTACTTTCCAGTAGCCTTCAAAGTTATCACCTCCATCCATCCACCAGCCCAGCACATTTGCTTTGTGATCTCCAACCCTCCTGAATGCAATAAAGTTGTAGTATTGATTCCACCCAAGCAAAAACTAACCAAAGGGCATCAGAGGAAGAATACTGAAACTCAGAACTGGCAAACTCCACAATTCAGTCATGAAAATTCTGAGATTTTTTTTTTATTTAAAGAGAAAAAAAAACAGGAAAAAGGTAGAAATATTACAGAATTTCAAGAAAAGAAGATAAACAGTAAGAAATCACTAGTTGATACATTACATATTGTTCTTTTAGAAATAGTTATGCAAGTTACAGGATTAAAGCACACAAAGTGGACACTAAAGCAGTGAGAGTGCAAATAGATCTGTTCAACAATTGCACAAGAACCTAGAAATATGGTCATCAATCCCACACATCTAAACATACATGTAGCTATATCTTTTATAGCACTTCCTATTTCCTCTTTTTTTACAATAGCAATTATACATTTTTAAAATTTTATTTAAACAGAAAAAAAGGAAACAACAATACAGAATTCTAAAAGAAAGAAAGAAAAAGGAGAATGAGAAAAAAACCCATTAAGAAATCAGTGATTTATAAATTATGTACTGTCATCTGGGATGTAGTTGTTCAAGTTACAAAGTTAAAGGGTACATAATAAATATTTAAACAGTCAGACTACAAAGAGTTCTGCTCAAAGATCCAACAAAGATTCAGCCAAATGGTCATCTATTTTACACACTCAACCATATATGCAGTTATAGCCCTTAGAGCACTTTCTTTTCCTCTCTTTTTTACAATAGCAATTACATATTTTGGTTTATTACTCTTGTAGTTCTTATTTACTTTTTACACTAGAGACACAATATGACATTTATAAATACGATTCTTATTTATTTCACTAATGAGGATAGTCCCTAGCTGTCTCCATTTCTTATGAAGGCCTCAAGATTGTCCTTTTTTATAGCTGAGTAATATTCCATTGTATAAAAATGCCACATCTTTTTCTTCCACTCTGCAGTTGATGGGCATCTTGGTTTTTTCCAAGATTTAGATATCACAAATTGTGTGGCTATGAACATGGGTGCACATATATCACTGTGATATGAACTTTTCAGTTCTTTGGGGAAAATACCCAGGAGGGGGATAGCTGGGTTGAATGGGGCTTCTAACCCTAGTCTTCTGAGAATTCTCCATATGGATTTCCATAATGGTTGCACCAGTCTACATTCCCACCAACAGTGGAGCAGGGTTCCTTTTTCCCTGCAGCCTCGCCAATATTTGTTATCAATTGATTTCTTGATGGCAGCTATTCTTTCCAGAGTAAGGTGAAATCTCAATGCTGTTTTAATTTGCATTTCTTGAATGACCAATGATGGCAAACATTTATTTATTTGCCATTTGTATATCTTTGTCTGAGAACTGTGTGTTCATCTCAGATGCCCATTTTTGGAGAGGGTCTTTGAATTTGGGGGGCTTGATGCTTTTCAATTTTTTATATATTCTGGACACAAGTCCTTTGTCTGAGGGGTTGCTGGTTAAAATTTTTTCCCACTCTGTTGGTTTTCTTTTCACTCTGTTGGTGATTTGCTTTGAAGTGCAGAAACTTTTCAATAATGTGACATCCCATTTGTTGATTCTTTGAAGTGTTTCCTGTGCAGTTTGTGTTTGGCTCATGAATTCTCTGCCTACCCCTATGTCTCCAAGACTTCTACCTACCTTGTCTTCCAGTAGATTTAGTGTTTCTGTTTTAATATTGAGGTCTTTGATCCATTTAGACTTTAGTTTTGTGCATGGTGATAGGCACGGATCTAGTTTCAGTTTTCAGCATGTAGAGAGCCAGTTTTTCCAACACCATTTATTAAAGAGACTATCCTTCTTCCAGTGGACATATTTAGCCCTTTTGTCAAATATCAGGTGGCTGAGTGTCTTTGTAGTTGTGCTTGAATCTTCTAATCTGTTCCATTGATCCTAGGTCTATTTCTTTGCCAGTACCAAGCTGATTTTATCACTGTGGCTTTATAGTACTGTTTCAAGTCAGGAATTGAGATGCCTCCTGCCTTGCTTTTGTTGCCTAGAATTGCCTTTGCTATTCTAGGTTTCTTCTGTTTCCAAATGAATTTTAGGAGTGTTTTCTCTAGATCTGTGAGGTATGTCAATGGTATTTTGATT
>PVLA01003521.1:0-137691 GCA_004027455.1 Hydrochoerus hydrochaeris | reverse complement strand
CATAGCCATTTTCACAATGTTGGTTCTTCCTAACCAAGAGCAAGGAATGTCCTTCCATTTTCTAATATCCTCTTCAATCTCCTTTTTCAGCATAGCATAATTTTCAGCATATAGGTCTTTTACATTTTTAGTTAGGTTGATTCCTAAGTATTTCATTTTTTTACATGTTGTTGTAAAGGGCGATATTTCCATAATTTCTCTCTCAGTGAGTTTTTTGTTTGTGTACAGGAATGCTATTGATTTCTGAGCATTGACTTTGTATCCAGCTACACTGCTGAACTTATTACCTCTAGCAGTCTTTTAATGGAGTTTCGGGTCTTCTTTATAGAGTATCATGTCATCTGCAAATAGTGATAATTTAACTTCTTCCTTTCCTATCTTTACTCCTTTTATTTTTCTCTCTTGTCTGATTGCCCTGTCTAGTGTTTGCAGAACTATATTGAAAAGGAGTGGTGATAGTGGACATCCTTGTCTTGTTCTTGATTTTAAAGTGATAGCTTTCAGTTTTTGTCCATTTAGTATAATGTTGGCTGTTGGTTTGTCATAGGTGGACTTTATAAAGTTGAGGTAGACGCTGTGTATTCCGAGTTTCTGAAGGGTTTTTACCATGAACATGTGTTGGATTTTGTTGAAAGCTTTTTCTGCATCTACTGAGATGACCAACAGATGGCTCTGTTGATGTGGTGTATTACATTTATTGATTTGCATATGTTAAATCATCCCTGCATTCCTGGAATGAACCTCATGTGGTCATGATGTATAATCTTCTTGATGATTTGCTGCATTCTATTTGCCAGTATTTTGTTGAGAATCTTTACATAAATGTTCTTAGTGAGATTGGCCTATAGTTCTCTTTTTTAGGTTGCAAATTTCTCTGGTTTTGGTATCATAGTAATACTTGCCTCCAGGAATGATTTAGGGAGGATTGCTTTTTTTCTCAATTTCATTGAAGAGTTTAAGAAGTACTGGCATCAAATCTTCTCTAAATTTCTTGTAGAATTCAGCTGTGAATCCATCAGGACCTGGGCTTTTCTTTGTTGGTAAGTTTTTAATTACATTTTCAATTTCAATAGCTTATATTAGGTTGTTTAAAATTGCTATATCTTCTTGGTTGAGCTTTGGTAGTTCATGTTTCTAGAAATCTGTCCATTTCCTCTGTGTTTTCCACTCTATGTGAGTAGAGATTTTCAAAGTAGGTATTCGTGATCTTTTGAATTTCCATGGGATCTGTAGTAATTTCTCCCTTTTGAGTTCTTATTGCGTGAATTTGGGGTTTTTCTTTCTTTCTCTTGATAAGGTTAGCTAGGGGTTTGTCAATTTTGTTTATTCTCTCAAAAATCCAGCTTTTTGATTCATTAATTCTTTGTATTGTTTTTTTAGTTTCAATTGCTTTGATTTCTGCTCTAATCTTTACAATTTCCTCTCTTCTATGAGCTTTGGGTTTAGCTTGCTCTTCTTTTTCTAGATACTTGATATGGAGCATTAGGTTGTTTATTTGTGCTCATTCTGCTTTCTTGATATGACAGTTTATTGCTATATATTTCCCTCTTAAGAATGCTTTCATTGCATCCCACAGATTACAGTATGTTGTTTCTATATTTTTGTTAAATTGTAGATATTGTTTTATTTCTTCTTTAATTTCATCTGTAGCCCACTGGTTGTTCAAAAGGCTGTTATTTAATTTCCATGTATTTATGCAGGTTTTACAATTTCTTTTGCCATTAATTTCCTATTTCAATGCACTATGGTCAGATATTATGCATTGTATGATTTCAATACCTTTGCATTTACTTAAGAATGTTTTATGGGATAATATATGGTCTATTTTGGAGAATGTCCCATGTGCAGCTGAGAAGAATGTGTATTCTGATGTGTTTGGTTAGGTGGAACACTCTGTAAACATCTACTAAGTCCAATTGCTCACAGGTATGATTCAGTTCTATTATTTCTTTGCTGACTTTTTGTCTAGTTGATCTATCTCTTTGTGACAATGGGCTGTTAAGATCTCCTGTTATAATTGTGTTCTTGTGTATTTGGTTTTTCATGTCCATTAGTATCTGTCTTATATAGTTGGGTGCTCTTGTATTTGGTGCATATATATTTATAATTGTTAGTTCTTCCTCTTGAATTTTACCACTAACAAGTATGTAGTTACCTTCTCTATCCCTTTTAATCATTTTAGGTTTGAAGTTCACATTGTCTGCAAATAGAATAGCTACCCCTGCTTTTTTCTGGATTCCTGTTGCATGAAATACTGTTTTCCATCCTTTGACTTTTAATCAATGAGTTTCCTTTTGGGTCAGATGTGTTTCTTGTATACAGCATATTGTGGCATCCTGTTTCTTAATCCATTCTGTCAATATATTTCTTTTTATAGGTGAATTGAGGCCATTTACATTTGTGGATATCACTGATATGTACTGGCTCAACTTTGCCATGTTATATAAGTTCCAGTTGTTTCTTTCTGCTTTTCCTCTTATTTAATTGCTTATCTTACCTGGTGGTTTCTTTCTGTTGTTGTTTTATGGATTGTGGTCATTTTTATCTCTGTCTAGTATATCTTTCAGTACTCTTTCTAGGGTTGGTTTGGTGGACATGAATTTCTTCAGTTGTTCTTTGTCATGGAAGTATCTTGTTTCTCCATTAAATTTTAATAAAAGTTTTGCTGGGTACATCAGTCTGGGTTGAAGGTTGTTTTCTTTCAGGGCTTGAAATACCTCACTCCAAGCTCTTCTTGACTTGAGGGTTTGTGCTGAAAAGTCTGCTGTGATTCTAATGGGCTTTCCTTGATAGGTGAGTTGTGTCTTTTCTCTGACAGCTTTTAATATTCTGTTTTTATGCTGTATGTCTGAGATCTTAATTATTATGTGTCTGGGTATGGATTTATGTTGGTTGTGACTGTTTGGTGTTTTATGTGCCTCACTTATCTGCATATCAGGTTCTTTCCCCATGTTTGGGAAATTTTCTGCTATTATTTCTGTAAATACTTTCCATATGTCATTTGCCTGCAGTCCTGTATCTTTGCTAATGCCCATTATTTTTACATTGTTGCTCTTGGCATCATCATGAAGCTTCTGGATTGTCATTTCATGCTGCTTTGTTATTTCTAAAAGTTCTATCCTTTCCTGCTCACTAAGTGTGATCCTGTCCTCAATGTGCGAAATCCTATCCTCAGCTTCCTTTAGGCAGTTTTTCACGCTTTCAATAGAATTTTTTTTTTCTTGGATGTCTCTTTGAGTTTGTTTCATGAATTCTGCTTGTTTTCTATATTGTTCATTCAAAGTTTCAATCAGTTTCCCATGCTCATGTACTTTTTTCTCTAGTTTTTCTTTAGCTGCATTCAACAACTCCTTTACTTGAGTTGTTATTTCTAGCTTTACATGGGAGACTACTTCTAATTTGATTTCCAATATAGCCTGATGCAGTTGTTTTTTTATTTCACTCACTATCTTTTCAGAGATTCCCAGTGTGTTACTTTTGGGGTCCTCTATTTCAATGTCTCCTATACTTGCTTCTGGTGAACTTTATGTTTGAGACTACATTTTGGTTTTTCATTTTGTCATTTTCACTCTGCCTGTTGTTTTCTTTGTGTAGGAGGGGATCTACACACACTCTTTTCAGACACACCAAAATCTTACAGTTAGTTGGAGGGGGTTTTACTACTGGTCCTAATGATCCCCTGTACACCTATATTTTAGGGATATACTCACCACATTGATACAGTCAATCCAGTGTAGTACAAAGTTTGTCACCTGGGAGCAAAGTTCCAAATTTTCTCACACTAACTGGATCCCACTGAGATCTTCTGATGTTGCAGGTGGGAGGGCGGGCCCATCTGTAGCAATCCAGGGCAGTTTTCAGTCTTGGGAGGGCCTCCTCAATGTTCCCCATGGCAGGGTGGGCCCATGGGGGAGGTTCCAGGTAGCCTACACCTGAGGCGGGCTTGGGCTGAGTTCCCAGTGGCAGGGCGGACCCTTGGTGGAGTTTACAGGGAGCCTACACCTGAGGCGGGCTTGGGCTGAGTTCCCGGTGGCAGGGCAGGCCCTTGGTGGAGCTTCTGGGGAGCCTTGCCCTGAGGCGGGCTTGGGCTGAGGTCCCGGTGGCAGGGTGGACCCTTGGTGGAGTTTCTGGGGAGCCTTGCCCTGAGGTGGGCTTGGACTGTGTTCCCGGTGGTGGGGCAGGCCCTTGGTGGAGTTTCCAGGGAGCTTACCCCTGAAGCAGGTTTGCGCTTAGTTCCTGGTGGCAGGGCGGGCAATTCTGAGATTCTTAAAAGATCAGTGGTTATTTGTCAGGAATTCATTCATTCTGTGGTCATAGGGCCAGGAACCCTGCTGTTCATGAGAAGATGAGAAAGAAATTGACTTATGGTCTCAAGGGCCATCAAGTAATTACAGCACAGCAGGCTTCTGCTATGATTTGAATATGATTTTCCCATTCAACTCATGAGCATTTAAGCTTTAGTCATTTATGATATCAAGAAAGTATAGACTCAGTAGGACGTTTAGGAAGTGATTAGATTTGGCTACAGGAGTAGACCCTCATGTCTCTATAAGGAGAAGAAAAATCATGTATTAATAGAGATACACAAATACATCCACTCCATCATCCAGTGTGGTACTCTGTGCTACCTCAGGATTCTGCCAGCAAAAAAAGCCATCATCAGAGGCCAAACCCATGGAGCCAACCTCATCTTGGACTTTAAGCTCCAGAACCACAAGACAAAATAAAACTCTCTTCATAATGAAGATGCATTAGGCATTTCTTTCAGGTAAAGAGAAGCTGACTAATACAAAGTTACTATACCGTTGAGAAAATGCTAGAGATATGTGAAGGAAAAGACAAAGAACTGTTGAACAGGTTTCACAGAGGAGGTGACCACAAACACAGATCCAAAAAAATGGAACAGAAACTCCAAAAAGGGAAAATGGATAATCCAGGAAGAATGATTGGCAGGTAAGAAGTCTTTCAAAGGAAAAAACATCCCTGACAAAGAATTCTCTCTGCAAAGGATTGGGAAGTGGCAGCCAATCAAGATTAACTATCTTCCTGAAAGTGGTCCAGTTAAAATAAGAACAAAAGCCTGGACTCTCAGTGTGAAGTGGCAGGAGCACACCAACAGGGCAAAAATGACATCCTCTCTTCTCCTATAGCTTCTCTGTTTAGCAGTGTTTGGAGTAATTTGTTTGTCAACTCATGAAAGGTTAAAATTAGTATTTCCATTTGTGTAAATGAAAAGCTAATATTCAGTGTTTATGTAACCCACAAGACTTAGATAATTGTGTCAATTTAAAATTTTAAAGTAAATATGATTAATAATTAACATCAGCAAATATTGCTTCACAAAAAACCCATTCAGAGTGAGTGTTCCCTGTTGTGTTGAATTTAACAGGAGTCCACCTCCTTGTTAGTCTCTGGGAAATGTAAACAACTGCAAACCAACAGAACCGATATATTAAGTGAGATGCCCTTCCCCCCCTCCACTGGGGAAGAGCAAAAATACTCAGGGGTTGGCACATAAAAAGCACCAGGAAACAGGCTATCCCTGTCTAAGATCACAAGACTCTCTTCTTTGTTCATTGAGCAAAACCATGCACCTTGATTTTGATAGAACCTGAGCTCCAGATTAATGTCATTTTTGTCCTTAGAAACTTATCTATAATGAAAATAAAATGTAATACATGATCCTACATGAGATCCTGAATCAGAAGGGGGAAATCTGATACAATAGATATTGAAACAGTTGGAGAAATTCAGTTAAGGAGTAGATTAATCCTGTGTCAATGATGAATTTCCTGATTTTGATAAACCACACTGTGCTTGGGTAAAAGAACATCCTTATTCTTAGTAATTCTTCTGTGAAGTATTTAGGAGCAAGTGGCATGATTTCTGTAAGCTATTCTCAAATAGTTCAGAAAAATAATATATACAGTGAGAAATTGATAAAATAAATGAGTCAAAATATTACCACTGACAAATTTGGGTGTGGGGTATAGAGGAGTACTATCATTATCACATTTCTCTAAGCCTGAAATTTCAAGATACAAGTTTAAAAGGGAAGCATTTGCCCTCCTGTAGAGCACTGAGGAACTTAATGTTTGCTTCCTGCCATCAGTAGTATTCCTTCCATCTGCGTCTTCCCATGGGATTTTAGTTATCACTCAGGGAGCATTGTTAGATACATGTGGTGGACTCTGGGGAAAACAGACTCATGCCATCAAAGCCCCACTCTGAGTCTAGCAGGGGAATCCAAGCATGGACTCTCATGACCACCTGTGAGTAGGAAGCAAAGATGCCTGGAAAGAGGTGAGAAAACACAGTTGCTGGTTGAGACCACAGATTTCATGTAGAGGACAGGACAGATCAGGTCAGCCATGAGGGCAGGTAAGGTTTTGGCAGAATGCAGGAGTGTAGGACCAGTGGCAGAGTCCTGGAGCGGTAAAAAGATGACCCCAGGTGCCAGAAAGGCAGGGTGGTTTGATCTAGGTGAGGACTCCAAGAATCTGATAAACAAGTATGGGAAACATGGCCAGAAGAAAAGGCAGAGCCAATTCCTGAGTAGCCTTAAGTGGTAAGGAAAGTATTTTGAATTTTATTCTAGACAGTAGGGAGTTAAGATTTTTGAGAAAGTAGTTGCTTCCTTTCAGCACTGGGAACCATGGCTTGTGTATTTTTTGTGGAATTTTATTTCATCCATAGTTGAGATCAAAGGAGGTAAAAATATACTGCTCTGATATGTGGGCTATTTTTAATTAAAGACACATAGGAACAAACCAGCAGGTACAAGATCATTCCAACTTCTTTTCTGTTTCTTAAAAACAGTAGATAAATTTTCCATGTGAAAGGCCCTCTGCCTATACTAGAAGGAAAACAAAGATTCTTATCTATAGCACAACTAAAGGCATTCATAAAAGAGAACTTCCAGAACTGCTTCTGATAGTGACAAGAATGGTAGGATAAGTGTAGTTGAAGTGTGTTTTCAAGGGAATTAATGACAATGTGTCTTTTACTATAATAAGGTTTTCAATTTAAACATTCACTGTATTTTTTGTAGTGGCTTCTTCACAACTTACTATACATTGTCCAATCAAGACAATAAGTAACTTTCTAACTGCTTCTTTGGCTCTTAATCTCCTTGTAAGAGATCTCATGCCACGTAAAACCTGTATGAAATAAATGTGTATGCTTTTCTCCTGCTAATCCATCTTATGTTGATTTAATTTTCGGGTCCAGTGTGGATCCCAAGAGAATGGACATGCAGTTTTGCTGATCCTACAACATACAATAAAGAATAGGAATATGATGTGTTTGTAAAAATTAACATTTACACCATCATGTAATTTATTGTTACACATATTACTTCTCGACCTTTTGGTGAAGATCAAGTGCAATATTATTATTCACATGTCAGAGATGTTTATTGTTGGAACATGACATCAGTTTTGAAGAGGAAACTCATGCATCAAATGTTTAACATATTCCTTCCTCTATAACCCTGTGGACTTCCACAGTTAACAGCAGAGGGAAAAGAAAACACTTACTTAAACATCCAAAATCATAGTTGATGAGTCAGTGTTCTTTGGTTTCAAGCAATGAAAATGACACTCGAGCAGGAACATGAATAATTTAACAACTAAAAATTTGGGAAACAGCTTCAGAAATTTCAATTATGGACCAACAGCCTTGGTGCTGAGATAAATCACATTTATTGTTTTTCATGTCTTGGTCAGTTTCCCTAACATATAAATTCTAGGCAGAAATCATTCACAGATTGTTTTTCTGAAGAAGGTACCGCACCTCAATCGATATTCCCATCAGACTCTTGCCACAAAGCAGTAAAAAGTAATATTTTTAGAAGACGTAGTAGCCATAGAAACGTCCTTTGTAGCAGACGTCCTGCTACAAAGATGAAGCTGACTGGCAGTCCCAGCTGCTGACCTCAGGATCCACATCGCTTTCTCTCCAAAGCCTCACACAGTCAGTGACTGAGCAGTGAGGGCCTTAGCGGCCACACGTGCAGTCTTTCCAGGGTCCAGGAGCTATGATCCTATACTGGGCACCTTTAGTTTGAAGGCTGCTCCAGAACCCCAGCCAGACTTGACTTTAGCACTGCAGTTTAAAACCTCCCATGCAGCCCTCCCTGCTTCTGTTTCTTCAGGTGTCAGATTTGCCTGGGAACTGAAGTTCTGCTCCCCTTGCTTCCACAGTAGAACTCTGTATATCTGATGATGTTTTAGTGTCTACTTCTCAACAGATCAGACTTGGTGCAGATGTAAAGCCACAAGTTCCCATATATACAACCTCAAGTCTATATTTCATAATACTCATAGGATTGGTGTGGGCAGTAAAAGTGGTTACCCTAATAATTATAATGGACAAGACCTCACAATCTCTTAGGTGTCAAATACAGGATGAAATTATTATAAAAGCTAAGAAAGAAAATCTTCTTTAAAAATCAATTGAGGGGTAATTTTTATTTCTCAAAGTATTTGACTCTCTAGGAGATTGCTTTCAAGTACTGAGTTCCACTGGTGCACCTGAAAGATACAGCAAACCACCTCTCGTCTTCCAGATGCCTGCCCTATGGCAACTGAGCTGCTACTGAAAGCACAGGGGAGAGTCTGGTGGAGCTCTCCACCCCAAAGTCCCATCCCACACTACATACAGACCAGAGAACCGAGTCCCATTAACCACAGAAAAGCAAAATCCCAAGAATCAGGCAGACAGCCTTGCGACCACTCTGCCCCGGTCAAGGTAAAAAAAAAATGTCTCCCCAAATCATCATATCTCCAACAGTTCAACCTCACTCCAGTGAGAATTTATGCCAAGAAACTACAGAGACATCACCTATCCACCCCTCCAAAAAAAACCCCCACAATGTTGTCACTTAATTCCACAGTGTTAGAGAGACCCGCAGGATGGGAAAACTATCCTTTCCTAGCCCTTTGGGAGCTATGCTAAAGTGAGATGTTTTAATTTATCAGTGCTTTCCATAACAAACAATTAATGAAAGATTTTTATACCACTAGACCTTGGGAAATGGTTAAGAGTGAGAGGGTAGAGGGGCTGGAAGAGAAAGAGGAGAAAGACCCCAGAGTGGAGAAAAGGTGCAATGCAACAAACTATTGAATCTGCTGTCACTGTTTTCCTCAGGGTCTTCAATGCTTTATTTTCACAACTAGGACAAATCACTACTCTTTTCGTTGTAAGAATGAATCTGAGACAATTTTGACATAATGTTGTCAATGAAAAATTCAGTCATATCCTGGGCCGATTTTGATCCAAATTAATTTCTCAGTTAATACAGCTCCAGCAGTCCTTTTGGTCTTAACAAGGTAACATTATTAATCCCTAACTTGACAGATAAAACTTTACATAGCTCCTTTCAGGCCCTAGTTACCTTGATTATCTTGCAAATTCTTTTTGATATCTCTCAGTCTCCCCACTCTAGGCAGAAGTAGATTTTGAAAGGAAAAATTCACATAGTATTAAAAAAGAGAGAACATGAATGTATTGGAAAAAGAGAGCATGAATTTTAATATATCACTCCATAGAGAATTGCACATTTCAAAGAATTATTTAAAACTTGGATAGCAGCTTGTTCCACCACTGCAGTTGCAACTTACCAGCCAATTACAGTACAGTACCATGTGGAAATTTCTACCAGTTTTGCAAATAGTTCTAAGCCTCATCAACCTGCTTCCCAAAATGCCTTTCTATTTTCCCAGCAAAATTTGCATTTCATATGCCAATATCTTATCCTCCTACACACCCATATTTCTTCCTAGCACTCTTAGAGGTCCCAAGTATAGTGAGAACAAGTTATAGTTAACAACATCATTAAAACTACATTATGACAGAAACAAGTTTCCCATTTGAAGCCACCAAATCAAGTCTGACACAGGCTTCCCACTCTAAACAGAGACCACTACCCTGCTCACTTATTCATACAACAAATACTATGAACACCTCCCAGTGGGAGTGATCTCTCACCATGGATCCTGCTTATCCCACAAGATCTTGCTGACTGTGTCAGATTGCAAAGCTTGTCCACCTCCTGACAGTAGATAAAGATACCCACAATGTAACTGTCACATAACTGCTTCTCTCTGGAGTTTGTTTCTTGCTACATTTTCTGCCTGCTCCAAAAGTTCAGGCCCTCTGGCGTGTAGCGCCATCTGAGCCCACCATTTTCCAGAGGAACTCAGGAAGCACTTTGCTAATGTTCATGTTATTTGTTCTACAATAAATAATAACTGTGCTGAATTTTCATTCCATCCCTGAATTTTTGTTGCCTACTTTGGCACTTAGAAGGTGGCAGGGATTTGTTCTTCATCATCCCTGTGAAATTGGTCTCTTCGTAACACTTAGGATGTGTTAGGATCTATGATGTGTGATTGTTGCTCTATATCTCAGCCAAGAAGGGCCACAGGCTCCAGCATGTGCCACAAAGGATGCTCAGTTGAGCTTTAACTGATGGACAACAGTTTTTGAGTCTTCTAAATCTTATTGGCAACATTATTTAATATGTGTTGCTGGTTCATTAACATTGAACTTATGAGCTCTGCCAGTCATACTCCAAGGAAGCTTCTCTAATCCACGTATTTTCTCCATACAGCACACGACAGCCTTCCCATACAGAAGAACACTTCCTTCCCGAGCTACACTTGGGGCCGTTTTAAATAGCAAACATTCCTAAAGATGCAAAAGCATGGCACAAATAGACCACAAGGTGGCGCTGCCCTGCAGCCCTTCATCTGAGCTAGTTGAGTGACAAGTTTTTTTGTCACCTTCTGTTTGTCCACTAGTAACCCTGAAAGCACCATACATATTGATTTGGAAATTACAAAGAAATCGTAGCAAGTAGGGAAATTCACAAATACAAAATACATGAGTAATGAGAGTGACTGTACCGGATAATGTGTGATACTACTTTTGTAACCAAAGTTTAATTTGATTAGCGATGCACTAGCTTATGATTAACTCCTGAGAAATTCTATTCCTGTTCTGACTTGTAGGGAGAGCGCATAGGAAGGTCTAGTAACAACTAGACCACGTGGCCTTTTTATGAATCTAAATACCGCATGACAGCAAAGGCCTTTTCCGTTCTCTAGGTCAGGTCTTGAAAAGCTCAGTCTGAGTGATGGCTATCCCACAATCCTTACCACACTATTAGTGAGAACGCATAGTCTTAATTCATCTTTGGCTTCCCTGCATCACTTAGAGCAATCAGGGAATGTGTAGCATGGAAATATTTTAATAGTGAGACAGGACTTCCATCACAAGAGAATCAAGAACACAGCAAAGCCAGGTGTGGTGGCACATGACAGGCTGAGACAGGAGAATTGACAATTCAAACGCAGCCTGGGCAACTTAGCAATTTAGTGAGGCTCTGTCTCAATATTTAAAAAAAAAAATTCTTTTAAGGGATGGAGCTCAGTGTAAAATCCCTAAATTCTATCCCCAATATTGGGGGTGAAGGGGAGGAGAAGAATTCATCAAAGCTAAAATTCCCATGTCTCCTGAGACAGAACCACCAATTAAGTATCTTGTAAGGTCAGACAGAGGCTATTTGATGCAACCCAAGGATTTAGACCAGGCATAGATAGACCATATAACTGTGTCCTGCCTGAAACATCTTGCAAAGGCAGAAGCTGGCTGTGACTCAGCAAAATCTAACACATTTACTGTGACATTTACCCACAGTGTTGGTGGCATTATGATGATTTCAGCCAGATGAGGAAAAGAAGACTAGCACATGAAAGGCCTTGGTAAAATACACCAAGATGATATGATTTAAGCCTTGTGAAGGGCAAACTAATTGCATAAAATATTCAGAGATTTAATAATCATAGGTGTGCTGAGTCATCCTGTCAAAGGTAAAAGTCCAAACTGTTACAACTTGTGCCACTTTCCATGAAGAAAGATGCCTAATGCCTGATGGATAGCTTCTGGTTCAGGAACCAGTCTGTTCCACATCGAGAACTATTGCTCTGACCAGATCTCAAAGGGCATAAAACTCTACTAACTTTACATAAGACTCAAACTAAAGAATATTCCGGTAAATGATACCAGCAGACCAAGCACTTAGTCATGTGACCAGACAGTCCTGTGATGATTGTTATAGCTTGGCATAACTGACGCCATCTTGAGCCCTGCATTTAACTAGTATACTTACTGTGTTTGACTCAGGAGAATGGAAAATTACTAAGGATACAAATCCCATGAGAAAAGCAGAATGAGCTACAGCCCTCAAGAGAAAAATTAGCCTGCTCAACAAAAGAAGCAGGATACAGTGTCAACTAAAAATTAATGTAAGATTCTAGCTAAATTGTTTCCAACAGGATGTCTTTTTGTGGTTCTCTATCTTAAAATCTCTGTAACTTTCCATTTCAGGACCACTTGTTTGGACTCTGAAATAGGGGGTCTGTATACAAGTGGTCCTGAGCTCAGCTAATTAAATTTCAAATTTATTAATTTGGCTGCTTGGATTCCTATCTTGTTGTTCATGAACCCACCTCAATGATAAGACAATTTATTGGTGAGAAAAGACACCACATGGAACTGACAGAAAGCCTTAATGAGTCATAGTTTGACCCTGGTGTTCTGAACCAAAGTTCATGTCATCTGCAGCAGATAACCATATACCTTTACAAAGTAGCTCCTGGCCTGGTGTTGGGTCCTGGAAGAAATGAAGCACAAGGCCATGGGACATCAAATGACCGTGTGACCAGAAGAGCCCACCATACGGAGTCCTGTAAGACCTCAAAAGTCATACATTTAGTCAATCCTAGTAGTAATCCAACTGGAAATGAAAATGTAATCATGGAAATGCACATTAGAACCACAGTGAGATACTGCTTCACACCCACTAGTTCAGTGGTAGCCAGAATTTTAGAGCTTTCGGTGATAGCCTGCTGTGGCAAACCTGCCATACGCTCCCACCACTACACTAGGATGACGGTATCAGAAATACTGAAAATACCGAGGATTGGCAAACTGGAGAACTGAACCTTCTGACGTTGCTGATAGTGATATAAAATGTACAACCACTCTGAAAAATAGCTCAACAGTTTTCTTAAAAGATAAAACCATGATACTCATATACCTTTCATTGCTGTAAGATTCTTTTTCTTTTTTTTTTAGTTTATCAATACATGTGTATAATACATGTTTACATGCCTTGTATAGAGGTGGTACCTGTGCATAACACATCTGAATTCCTCTCTCCATCCCCGTCCCTCTCCTCCCCACCCCCCATCTCATGATTCCCTTCCTTTTTAGCACCTATTTGCAGGACTAAATGTTTGCATTCTTCCTGTGGAGTCAGGACACATATAAAACACATCCCAACTCCTTTTTTCTATCCTGAGTAAAAATAAAGGGCAAAATAAAAAATAGATAATAGGAAGTAAGGAGATAAATCATTCTCAGAGGGAAAGGGAATCAAGAGATGGAGGGAGGGAAATGATAAAGGATAAAATATCATTTATCCTTATTCATGTTCCTCATACAGTCTACTATATCTGACTGTAAGCACTTTAGCTTTCTTATCATTGGTGTTCATCTGTTTTCTGTCCTTCAACTTTGGAGTCTGTCATCAAATATAAACTGAGTTTCTGGTAAATAACAAATAATTGAATTGTGTACTTTTTCCCAGTCTTACAATGAGTATTTGATTATGTATATTTATGTAATCATTAAGGTGGTTGTATTTTAAATATACCATCCTATTATTTGTTTTACATTTGTCTCAGCTCTTCTTGTTCATTTTTCCCTTTCTGCTATTCTTTTGGATTATTATTGTTGTTGTTGTTCCATTAATGGCTAGTTATTTATCTTTTTTTTTCTTTAGTGAGAATGCTGATTTAAAGCATACATCTTTAACTTATCACAATCTATTTTCAAATGATATTCTATTTCAATTATAGTAGTTGAGCCTAATAACATTTCCTCATTCCTTATGTTTTATATGCTTTACTTCTGTATACATTCTAACCTTCACTATTCATCTTTGCTTTAAATAGTTAATTATTCTTTAAAGAAATTTTCCAAAGGATAAAATATTGGGAGGCTATTTACATTTGAGCAAATATAAACTTTTTTGTAGCACTTTGCATTCCTATGAATAGATTCAATTTTATAACTGGTGTTTTTTTCCACTTGAAGAGCTTGGTTCAAATTAATTAAGTGCCTTATCTCCTGGAATAACTTCTCTTAGCTGTTGTTTATTTCAAAGTTAAGGAGATGTTCAATGGATATACAATGGATATACAATTTTTCCCCAGTACTCTAAAGATGATTTTCCTTTGTTTTTTCACTTTTAAATTTTTCAAAAT
Organism: Hydrochoerus hydrochaeris; assembly: GCA_004027455.1. Taxonomy (NCBI): domain Eukaryota; kingdom Metazoa; phylum Chordata; class Mammalia; order Rodentia; family Hydrochaeridae; genus Hydrochoerus; species Hydrochoerus hydrochaeris. The sequence continues at coordinate 123,355 of PVLA01003521.1, read as the reverse complement.
ACATCCTTGATGACTTTTTTTGTTTATGTAATGTATTTCCCTTTCAACTGCTTTTAAGTTATTATCATTGGTTTAAGAAATTTTATTGTAATATAGCTTGGTGTGGTTTTCTTTGTGCCTGCTATATTTTAAATTATTTTGTTTTTATTAGCACATATTTATAGTATATAATGTTTACATTCCTAGTGGGGAATTGGTATGTGTACATAATATATCGTAATTCTTTTCTATTATTCATTTATCTTCCTACCCCACTCTATCCATCTCATTTCTTTGTTTTTCTGATTCCTCCCTTTTCTGAGATTCTAGTTTCATGTATGTGAGAAAAATTGATACTTTCCTGTCAGTCAGCAGGTCTTTATTCATTTTTTTCTTTATTTCTGTCTTTATTTATAGTCATTTGTCTCTCTATGCTTCACTTTAGTTTCAATTATTTTGTGTTTGAATTTATTAACATTGTCTTACTTTGTTTAACCTGCCCTAACTATGAAGTTTCCATCTTAGATATGATGTTATTCATCTCCAGAAGTTCTTCTTTCATGTGTTCCACATTTTTCCACTATATTCTTTATTTTTTAAAAAGGATAATTAGTCATAGTCATAATGACTGATTTACCTTTTCTACCTGTTAATTCTTCAATTTCTGTATTTCTGGGTCCATTTCTACTGATAGATTTTCCTTCTGGTTTTATGTTCTATTTTCTTAGTTCGAACATTGAGAACCTTGTTTTTAAGCTTCCTTGTAGTAGAAAGCTAGATTGATCTTTATTCTAATGTTAGTCTCCTAAATTATTAAGCTGTGGCTCTTCTGGATCTCTACTGTATGACTCCAGTGATTGCTAACTATTCTCCAACCTGCTAGACAGCTCAAATACATAATACATCTTAATTCCTCCCTTTTCATTCATTTCTCTTCCCACCTACTGCATTCCACCTATCTCATTTCTGGTGTGTTCCGATCACATCTCTCTTGTCATATGCGCTACTCTGTAATATTTCATGTCATACCTGCATGTTCTAGTATTCAGTAAAGACAAAAAAGGAACCCTGTACCAATTTCTGGAGTTATTTTTCTGCATAGTGCACCACAAGTCTGAGTGGCTTCTATGCCTCTATGAATTCTGATCACAGTCTCCCAAACTCAGTGAACTCACTATTCCCTGCTTAGGTTCAACACACTGTAATTTAGCTCCATGGAAAGCAGAAAACTGGAGGAATAATAGCAGTCAGCGTGTCTGTGTTCCTTCTCTCAAGGATCTAAGCCATGTGTCACTTGCTATCTGGTATTAGTAATAGTTGTTTTATATGTCTTTTCAGTGCTCTACTTGCTGAGAGGGAGTTGAATACATTTTGAAAAGTAATATCCTCCCACATGAATGAAAGTTTTCATCATTCCTTTACACTACTTTTTGTTCATTTGTTTGTTTGTTTGGTTTTGTTCTATTTTGGTTTTTAAGATGGGGGTCTCTGTATGTAGTTCAGGCCAGCCTTGGCTCCCTGTGTAACCTAGGCTGGCCTCAGACTTGCCATGGTCTTCCTACCTCAGCCTCCCAAGTTCTTGGATTATAGCATGAGCTAGCATGCCTGGCTTTTATATTGTTACTTTTAACCAACATTTATTGAGCTCCACCTATACACAGTAACACTGTACTGTTATGTACATGAAGAACCAACCATTAATAAAACATGGACCTTCTCTTAATGGAATTTTAACCTCCTGACATATGTAGACCTATACACTGGTGACAAAATGTATTAGTAATTATAACTGAAATGTTTAATCAGTATAGGCAAGGAAGGAGGGATAACAGGTTTAGAGATGTTTTAAAGGAGTGTATAGTATATGGCTTGAAAATTGAATAAGATTTTCATCATAAATAGGTTCAATGAACCCATAATTCTCAATTTTAGCCAAATATTAGAACCAGGGAAACTTTGAAAAAACAAAAACAAAATGCTTAGGTCTCACTACCACATATTTTTATTTAATCAATCTGAGATTTAACCTTAAGCCCTGGAATGTTTTAAACCCCCACAGGTGATTTTAATTTGTATAAAAGCTTGAGCCTCCAGATCAACAACAACAACAGCAACAAAACAAAGTGGAGTGACAAAGGGAAAGGATACCATGAAGGCACATTCAGCATTTAGGACTTCAGTTAATTTCCTCATGTTAGGAACTTGCTCTGCACATAAATTATTATAATTTCTGAACCACATTAATGTTAATTTTACTTTAATTGCCAAATCCATAAATATCTCTTTTTGAAGTCACAAGAAGAAAGAATTATTCCAAAGGTTGTTGAAAAATCCTTTCCAGCATAATGGCCACATGGAACCATGTTTAATAAATGTTGTCCACAAACATGGTTGTTAAAAAGGAGGTGAGTTAACAATGCTACTTCCTATCATTTGGTACAATGTCATGAGCAGTAAAGACATATTGTAGTCAAAAACTCTTGAAGTGGTTCTTTTATACAAACAGCAGAGTGTGAACTTTCAGACTAGAATGAAGTGGGATCGGAGACCTAATAAAGTCATGGATCCCTGAGCGCCCCTTGACCAGCTACACAGTCTTGTTCCCTGGTTGTGGGGTTGCTGGAGTCTCCTTCTGGAAGTGGTTTCTAGGTTCTTTCTTTCCTGAGCAAAGAAGTGGTTTAAGACAAGTACCAATGATAGCAGTTTTATTAACAGTAAAAAAAGAAACAGGTTTTCAGAGTGAGTTTGGACCAAGTAAAAGTTGGAAAAGAAGTACACCCTACAAGATGAAGACAGGGCCACTACATAAGAGAGAAAACAGTGGCAAAAACTCAATGTGGGTCTTTTTTGTAACATCCATGCCTCAGGGTGATGTCAAGTCTAGGCTGTCCTATTGAAAACCTGCTTAGGTTCTCACAAGAATTAGGTTCTCACAAGTTCTTATGTGTAGGGTCTTGGAAATTGTTCTGCACATGTGTCCTGGGGTTTTGTAATTAACCGGTCATGTCTACTTTCCCAGCCAGCTTTGCCATGCCCTACACTCCTGTATCAGTCTGAAACAAAAATTAAACTAAAATATGTGACTAAGTTTTAAGCTCCTAAAACCTAATGAAAATAGTCAAAAATAATTTGAAATCTAGTTTACACAAGTTTATAGATTAAACTACATTATGCTAGTTTATAGATTAAAAACTGGTGGTCAACTTAATGCCAGCGGAATTAAATCACCATGGTGCTAAGCATAGATGTTCCACCTGAGGAAAGTTGCCAGCATAAATAGAGATGTGGAGAAGGAGAAGGAAGTGTTGAGGCATTAAGGCTTTGTGGGTTCTCCTACGTGTTGCTGTTTGAGCCATTGGCTCTCCTGGAGAAGCTCTGGTCCTTACATCAAGCATTGCTTCCTGGCTCCAGAGGGGAAGACCTGTGCTGCTTAATCTCCAGGATGAACTCCTCACACTGGCTTCTTGGCATGTACCAAACTGTGCTTATCATTGAAGGAGCTTGGGACCTCCATGTTGCTGAGGATGGCTGTGGTGCTTTTCAGGACAGCCCTGGTCTTTGTTTTGAGCGTGACTTCTCAGCTCCAGCATAGAACCCTCAACCTACTAAGACAGCTCCTTCACCCCACTGGCATGGACTTTCTGGCTTCCACCACTGACCTTTGGGCCTTCCCAGCATGGATCTGTAAAGCAGACTGGCATGAGTCCTTCTTGTGAGCTCTAGATCTCCAGTTGGACTCATGGGAGGCATTGTCATGAGCTCTGGGTCTTAATCTGGACTTGTGGGATATTGCTGTGGGATTCAGGCCCTTGGCTAACTATTCTATGTCTTTAGTGTTGTGGATATATTTCCTGCATTTTCTTGTGTTAACTCTGGTTGACCTTCATAAAATAATATTATAAATTCCATGTCCTTATTCTAATTGTTCTCCTTACAACCCCTGACTACAACAGCAAGGATAACATTTAGTAACTAGTACCTTATTCTTCCAATTCTTTTTTAAAAATCCTATTACAAATTTTTTTAACTCACCTAAGTAGTGTGTAAGGTATGATATTTGAAGTACAAAATCCAAATTATTTGGATAGACTTTTGTCACTCTGGGCTCCTCGACATTATTTCTAACATGGTAGGTGGGACAGTCTACAAGTGAAAATAAATCTCATTTTTCTCTATAAATTCCAGAGTTGGAGGTGTCAAGAATTCACTGTTTGTGCAACCTGGCCCCAAAGGCTTAGCAAATCAGATATTCCCCTTTGAGATCTCCACTTTTAATGGAGTGATACAAAGGGCCAAAGATAGTCAAACATGATGCAAATAAGATACTAACATGAGTCAAAAACCTACATAGAACTGCACTTCAAACTATATATATATGCCAAGCATATGCAGAATGGAATACTCAGACACACTTGGTCTCTTCTGCAAAACCAACTCTTGATTATTTACCATTTTTAATGTTCAGAGATTTTGTTGTTCTGATTGTTTATTTGTATTAGCTTAAGGACCCCAATCATCTGAGCCAGTCATGAAGTGTATAAGACAAGCCATCCTTTGTTTTTTCTAAATTAGTAATATTGTCTCTTAAGATTTTGATGTTTTCCAGAGGTGTTAATGTAAAAACAATGGTCTTCCCAAGAAGACACATTCTCCCAGTTTCCACTGTGAATGTGCCAAAGACTTCTTGAAAGCAGGACCAGTTGGGTTGAATTCTTTGGCAGACTTTTGGGCTTCAAAAGCTTTCACTGTATTTTTCTTTCATTGCTATGTGTGCATGGATATACTTTAACAGATTTTTCAAGGTTGTGTATCCAACATATCAGGAAAAAACAGTATTTGATGTGTTCAAGCTCAGGACTAAGTTGATGGTAGAAAATAATGTCAAAATCAAGCTCTTTCTTGGTCCAGTTGCACCACCAGGCACTTGTCAGAAAAGATTCCAGGCTATAGATTCCTTCTAAAAGTACCACTGTGAGCATAGAAGAGTTGTAAGCACCAAAACTATAGTATATGGCCCTTTTCATCATCTTAGGAGGATCCTGAATAAATTCTGCCCATACTGGAAGAAATTTCCTCTTCCCTTGAAAGATACTTCAGCAGTCTATCTCTGTTCTCAAATATGTTTGTAGGAAGTGCTAAGTCCCAAGTCTGAAGGGGACATGGCTGGAACCAAATCACTATCAAATGCCCAAATAATAATCATCTAGGCATATGGAACGCTATACAACAAGTCTTCCCATTTGGTTCTGTATGTGTGTTGACATCTAATATTTCTGTATATTAAAGGAAGCAGCTTAATGTGGTCTGTTATTATGTTTCCTGCTCCTGTTGAATTTCAAGTGAATCCTGTTTTAATTATCTCAAAGTTGTTTATGTGATTTTGTCCCAGAGCTTAAGGACTTCAGATGTCCAAGTAAATGTTCTGTTATTCTTTTTGTTACCTCCCCCCAAAAGATAGATTAAATTTCACTCACGTCTGAGATCAGGACAAATTCTTCTGAGGTGTCATTGTACTCTACAGTGTTATTTTTCAAGGAGATGGGAAGATCACCATTTTGAGGCAAAGTCAGAGAGATGTCTAAAATATAGAGGGTCCCTATCTGTCAAAACTTAGAGTAGCTTGGATTATCAAGAGGGTTATAAGAAGCAATTTAGAGTAGAATTCTTAGGTCTTGGTACAATTTGGCTAAGGTTTGCATAGGGTATGACAGGGGATTTTTTTTCTATTTTTTCTGAGGACTTGGGATGCCAATTATGCTACTAATAAAAGAAATTCAGTTCTTTTCTCTGTGTTACTCCATTGATCTCATAGCCCGGTTGTGGTCTTTTTTCCATCCACAGTTGTGTATGTTACTGTAAAGAACATAAGAAAACACACTATATGATGCCTTTGCTATTAGTAGATGTCTTAATTATAGTCTCATTTCTGAAACAAAATACCCAACACTCAAAGTTAAAGGAGAAAAGACTTATTTCAGCTCATAGTTTGTAGAGGTTTCAGTGCATAGTCAGCTGAATCCAAGGTAGGCTGGCATCACAGGAGAAACAGTCTATGGCAAGCAGACAGCAGACAGTAAAGCAGCAAGCAGCAGCACCAACATCAACAGTACACTGCCTTTTCCTTTTATCCCTTCCAGGCAACCACTTTTTGGGTAGTACCACTCACACCCAGAATAGGTGAACCTTCCTCTTATCCACACCCAGAACTATGCTAAACCAATCAGTTGACTAACTTGGTAATCACACACCCTTAATCCCAGTATCACATCCTTAACCACTTAACAGTATACACAAGCATCATTAGGGCAGTGTGTTTGTTTATGTACTCAGTGTCCCAAGCTTCCTTGACCAGGTGTCATTTCAACCAGCTGATTCTTGAATTGAATAAATTTGATAAAACTTTCATTTTTATATTCTATGTTATCTTATAAAACTAATAAAATCTATGCAATTTTTATCACCCTCTATTTAAATATTTGAACTGGTAAATGGTTAATCCAGCATCACATCCATAATTCCAGTATCATACACTCTAAATCCAGATACCACTGAAAAGCTTTAGGTATGACCACATGAGGCTCTGGGAGACATCTGGACACAAGCCATGATAGTATACTAATAATGGTTTATCTCCAGACTGGTTCTGACAGGTGCACATCACTAAATAACAGATTGGCAATTTGAGCTATTTGCTATGTAAGTAGCACCCATAAATGGTTAGAGTATGACCGCCTACAAGCCAAAAAACCACACCAAAGACACAATAAGCCTCAAGTAAGTCATATTATCTTAAACTGAGATCCAACATAGAGAAAACAGGTGCTGGAGAGAAGTCAAGATGGCCGATCAGTAAGCAACAAAATACAAAGCCTCCCAGGACAAACAACTCATATGCCAGAATAAAACACCCTGGAGAGACCCAGACAGAGGGAGATGGATCCTCTTGACACAGGAAGAAATTAAAACATAAAAAAGCTTGTCAAATACATCAGGACTACAACTGAAACTAAAAATTACAGGACACAGCATTTTTGCATGACCCACCAAGTTTGCACTGGCCTGAATTTGTGCAGGCTTGAATCTGTGCCAGCTGGAAGAGCCACCCAAATTCGTTCCCGCTGCCACTCACAGGAAGCACAGCAGTGCTGAAGTCAGGGGTTAGTGAGCCCAACAGAGAGTGGAGCTGGTGAAAGGAACTTCATTAATCCACCGTCAGTGCTGGGAATGAGACCCCACCACCACCATGGGAAAGGTGTGACAAAATGGGTGACATGTTGGAATCAGGCAGGAAGAGCCTGAAGTGGGAGTGACAGGGACTCTAGTTGGTTGCTCCCTCCCCACAGCAGATTTGTGGGATTTGCTTGGACAGGGCTGTGCCCCTGGCCAGATCCCAATAAGCCATCCCAAATCAATTCCCTGTGCCTAGCATGCACTAAATGAGTGAAGGCTCCTGAATTTGGCTGGCCCAGTGGGGAGGGGAAGGCATACATAGCTGTTGCTTACACCTCAGTGACAAGAGCAGGCAGGAGAGGGTGGAGGTCCCTTGCCAGTGTGCTTCGGAGGAAACATGGCCAACGGGGAAGGGGGCTGGGACCTGCACTGTAACCTGTGTGGAGGAAGCCAGGGCCATAACAGGAGAGAGAGGCAGGAGGAGGCCCCCAGCCCAGAATCCTGAGAGCACTGATCCAAGAAGAGGAAAAAGGAGGCAGACTGAGGGCAACAAATATGCAACATCAGACATGTCTTCAATGGACATTAAGAGATATCTTCGGGACCCTGTAGACAAGCTCAAAACTGAAATATTAAATCAGGTAAAGCAAGATAAGAGTAGAGTAATAAAAGAAATGCTCTCAGGAAGCATCTCTCAGGAAGACACAGATGGAAGAAGGGAGGAACACAAAAAAACAGAGAAACATTCGATAAAGAAAATATAGAATACATGAGGCAGATTCAAAGAGACTACTAGGAAATTAAAAACTCCATTGAAAGCTGGCAAAATGCCTTAAAAGAAACTAAGGATAGACTATCAAAACTTGAAGACAAGTTTGCAATGTGTGATCATGAAAGGAAAGATCTCTTAAAAATAACAAGGAAACAGGCAGTAGCAATACAAAGGCTAGAAGATGGCAAAAGAATCTACAATTTATGAATAAGAAATATGAATGAAGAAGCAGGAATACATACAGGCAAATTACAAAGGCTATTCATGGAAATAATTAAGGAAAACTTCCCAAGCATGGGAAAAGAAAATGACATTTGGTTATGTGAGGCATACAGAACTCCAGCCACCTACAACCAAAACAGAGCTACACCCAGACATAGAATAATCAAAATACTAGAAATTCAATATAAAAACAGAATATTAAAAGCCATCAGAAAAAAGAAACAGATTACCTATAAAGGTAAGCCCATCAGAATCATGACTGACTTCTTGACAGAGACCATCAGATCAAGAAGAGCTTGGAGTGAAGTATTCCAAGCCCTGAAAGAAAATAACCTCCAGCCAGATTGATGTACCCTGCAAAACTGTCACTAGAAATTAATGGGGAAACAAGATGCTTCCATGACAAAAAGGAACTGGGTGAGTTTGTGATCACCAATCCAACTCTACAGAGAATACTGAAGGACATTCTTGAGAGAGAGAAAAAAATAGCAGAATTTTATAAAGTAGCAGAAAGGCCTCAATGAGTGGGGCAGGCAGTAGAATGAAGGAGAAAACTAGACCAACAAAGGGAGAAAAACAGCATAGCAGAAATGAGGCAGAGAAGGATAACTAGAATCTCTAACATAGATAATCTTGATAAACTATATTGTTAATAGTGCACCAGGATTTAAAACCCACATTACTCATACTACTCTGCTTAGATGTAATATATTCTGTTCCAGTCATTCTATCTGTACTGGGTTTGAGGGCACAGACAGTAATCCCAAAAGTAACAGGATATAGTACAATAATCATCCTTAAATTCCTATTAATTTAATCTAAAGTTCTGTAAAACCTACACTGTTTTACCATGACTGATTGTAATCAAATCTGGTTTGTTAGATTGCTGTTTTGTATTGATAGATTTTATTCAAAGCTGTTATGATTGATAGTATCAACTCTGAGAGTATAGGCAACTGCACTTAAGATGACAAGATTCACAAGAATATCCATTCTGGTTTGATTATTACCTGCCTTTGAAGTTTTATACTGTCTACAATGTTTTATTTTTAATAATATTGTTATGTACTGCTATATTCAACTATACTGCTATATTCAATTATGTCTGATGATATAGACAATTCTATTGAAGATAATAAGAAACAACACAGTAATCATTGTAGATCACCTTGTACTGTGGTTTTATATGACTTTTTGGTTTCATGTTTTTATAGGAATTTGTTTTGTTTTGTCTTACTAAGTTTTGTTTTTCCCTTTAATACAGAAAGGATAGAAATACATGTAGAGATTCATGCATGCGTAGCTGTTTACACTCTCACTATTTGACTATCTACGTTGTATTCTTTAATTTTGCAACTTGAACAACTATTTCTAAGAGGACAATATATAATTTATTAACTAGTGATTTCTTATTGCTTATCCTTTTTTTGGAATTCTGTATTGTCTCTACCCTTTACATGCTTTTGTTTCTCTTTAAATAAAAAAATAAAAAAATAAAGGATACAAAGAGATTCTAGTGCACTATTAACAGTACAGCATATCAAGGCCATCTATGTTAGAGTTTCTAGTTACCCTTCTCTTCCTCATTTCTGCTATGTTATTTTTCTGACTTTGTTTAGTTTTCTCCTTCATTCTACTGCCTGCCCCACTCATTGAGGCCTTTCTGCCACTGTTTCTAAAATCCTTCTATTTTTTTTCTCTCTCTCAAGTATGTCCTTCAGTATTCTCTGTAGAGTTGGATTGGTGGTCACAAACTCACCCAGTTCCTCTTTGTCATGGAAGCATCTTGTTTCCCCATTAATTTCTAGTGACAGTTTTGCAGGATACATCAATCTGGGCTGGAGGTTATTTTCTTTCAGGGCTTGGAATACTTCACTCCAAGCTCTTCTTGATCTGATGGTCTGTGTCAAGAAGTCAGTCATGATCCTGATGGGCTTACCTTTATAGGTAATCTGTTTCTTTTTTCTGATGGCTTTTAATATTCTGTTTTTATATTGAATTTCTGGTATCTTGATTATTATATGTCTGGGTGCAGCTCTGTTTTGGTTGTAGGTAGCTGGAGTTCTGTGTGCCTCACATAACTGAATGTCATTTTCTTTTCCCATGCTTGGGAAGTTTTCCTTAATTATTTCTATGAATAACCTTTTTAATTCACCTGTATATATTCCTGCTTCTTCATTCACATTTCTTATTCTTAAATTGTAGATTGTCTTGTCATCTTCTAGCCTTTGTATTGTTACTGCCTGTTTCCTTGTTATTTTTAAGAGAACTTTCCTTTCTTCATCACACATTGCAAACTTGTCTTCAAGTTTTGATAGTCTATCCTTAGTTTCTTTTAAGGAGTTTTGCCAGCTTCCAATGGAGTTTTTAATTTCCTGGTAGTCTCTTTGAATCTGCTTCATGTATTCTATATTTTCTTTATATTCTTTATAGAATGTTTTCTCCTTTTTTTGTGTTCCTCCCTTCTTCCATCTGTATCATCCTGAGAGATGCTTCCTGAGAGCATTTCTTTTATTACTCTACTCATATCCTGTTTTACCTGATTTAATATTTAATTTTTGAGCTCGTCTACAAGGTCCTGAAGATATCTCTTAATGTCCATTGAAGCCATGTCTGATGTTGTGTGTTTGCCACCTTCAGTCTCCCTTGTTTTTCCTTCTCCTGGATCAGGGATCTCAGGGTTCTGGGCTGGGGGCCTCCTCCTGCCTCTCTCTCCTGTTATGGCCCTGGCTTCCTCCACACAGGTTACAGTGCAGGTCCCAGCCCCCTTCCCTGTTGGCCGTGTTTCCTCCTAAGCACGCTGGCCAGGGAACTTGCCCTCTCCTGCCTGCTCTTATCACTGAGGTGTAAGCAGTGGCTGCATATGCCTGCCCCTCCCCACTGGGCCAGCCAAACTTCAGGTGCCTTCACCCAGTTAGTGCGTGCTAGGCACATGGAATCGATTTGGGATGGCTCATTGGGTCCTGGCCAGGGGCACAGCCCTGTCCAAGCAAATCCCACAAATCTGCTGTGGGGAGGGAGCAACCAACTAGAGTCACTGTCACTCCCACTTCAGGCTCTTCCTGCCTGATTCCAACATGTCGCCCATTTTGTCACACCTTTCCCATGGTGGTGGTGGGGTCTCATTCCCAGCACTGACGGTGGATTAATGAAGTTCCTTTCACCAGCTCCACTCTCTGTTGGGCTCACCAACCCCTGACTTCATCACTGCTGTGCTTCCTGTGAGTGGTGATGGGAACAAGTTTGGGCGGCTCTGCCTGCCAGCACAGATTCAACCTGATACAAACTTGGTGGGTCACCGTGAAAACACTGTGTCCTGTAATTTTTAGCTGTTTCAGTTGTAGTCCTGAAGTATTTGATGAGCTTTTTTACATTTTAATTTCTTCCTGTGTCAAGAGGTTCCATCTCCCTCTATCTGGGTCTCTCCAGGGTGTTTTATTCTGGCAAATGAGTTGCTTCTCCAGGGAGGCTTTGTACTTTGTTGCTCACTGATTGGCCATCTTGTCTTTTGCCTGTATGCTTTAATTTTGTAACTTGAACAACTATTTCTAAGAGGACAATATGTAATTTATCAACTAGTGATTTCTTATTGTTTACCTTTTTTAAAAAAAATCTGTATTATCTCTACCCTTTACATGCTTTTGTTTCTCTCTAAATAAAAAAAATTTTTTAAAAAGAGGTGCTTTCCTGGAGAAGGGGTTCAAAGCAACAAGGTAGCAGCAGTACAAGGATAATAAACACAGATAAATCCATTTGGAGATATCACCATATTACTTATTTTGCTGGTAATTCCTCTACATGTTCATAAGTACATTCCTGTGAATCTGAAGAACTCCATGGGAGATCCAGTAGAGTAAGTTTTACTCTCATTAAATGAACCAGCCAGGACCCTTGTAGTATCATAGTATTAGGAGTGGCTAAAATATGGTCTTTCCATTTGGGCTGAAGTTGATCTTGTAGTGACCTTGCCCTATTCATTTTAAGCATTAAGCCTATCTCCTGGTAGCACTCTTCAAGAACAGCAAGATTCTGAGTCAGATCAGGAAAGATTTTGTTCCCAAAGTTCAAGAGTGTTTGCTGAGTTTTATCTAAGTTAATGACATATTGTATAATGCAATTGCAAGGTCTACATTTTAATCAAACTAGAATGTAGTATTCAAGGAGGATCTACCATATATAATCTCAAAGAGATTTATTTCCAGGTAACACTTTGGAATTTCTTGGATTATTAGGAGGGATAACAGAAGCAGTTTAGTGCCAGGTTCTTGTGTTTCTTAGCATAGTTTGCTTAAGAGTTGCCTAAGAGTATAACTGGGTTTCTTATTCCCATGTTTCCCAAGGATTTGGGACGTCAAGTTAAATATAGTTTACAATTAACTACAAGTACAGTGGAAAGGTTTTTGGATTATTCTTGCTATAAATGAAGCCCTATTATCACTTTGAAGAGAATCTGGGAACCTGAGAGGGATCTTTTCTTATAAGAGGTATTTATATATTTTCACGACCTTTTCTGTTCTGAGGAAGGTTTCTATCCATCGTGTAAAACCATCCATAAACATTAGCAGATATTTATATGCAGCTTTATAGAGCATTTGGACAAAATCGACTTCTAGTCTTCCCTAGATAGGTACCCTGATGCTGACTGGCCTTAAAAGTGGGGGGTCACTTGATGGGTCTGAGGGTTATTTCCTATGAAAACCTGACAATGCTGAACAACTTATTTGCTGGTCTCATGAAGTCCTCTTCCAGTAAGAGTAGTTCTTACCAAGTCCCAAAAGAGTTTTCCTTTCAAAATGGGTGGACTTGGCTGGGGATGTAGCTCAGCAGCATAAGCACCTGCCTGGCAAGCACAAAGTCATGAGTTCGATCCCCAGTACCAATAATAAAAAAAAAAAAAATTAAAGAGATGGGTCCTGTCCTAGCTAATTGTCTCATTTCTGAGACAAAATACCTGACACTCAAAGAGGTTAAAAGAGGAAGACTTCACTTGACTTACAGTTGATAGAGGTTTCAGTCATAGCTGGCTGGCTCCAAGACAGGGTGGCATTGGCAAAGGGGTATCACAGAAGAGAAACAGTCCATGGCAAGCCTGGGGAGGCAAAAGGCCTCACGCAACAAGCAACCACACCAGCCATCTTTGTGTCCTTTATATTTTATCAAGGCTACTCACTCTTAGGGCAGGTAGCAATCACACCCAGGGTGGGACATCCTTAATCCTACTCAGAACTATGCTAAACCAATCAGTGGACTAATTTAATAATCACACGTCCTTGATTCCAGAATAATATACTTAATCCCAGCATCACACACTCTAGATCCAGCCACCTCTGAAAAGTCCCACCTATGACCGCGTGAGGACATCTAGACACAAATCACGACAGATTGCAACTTTTGAGTTAAGACCCTTTGAGCCAAATCCAGCGTTTTACATACATAATGTAAAAGGTCTTCCAAGTCAGGGAGACCCAAGTCAGGGTCTCAACCTAACTCTGTCTTTCACTGATCAAATGCCCTTCAACATTCTTTTGTTCAGTAGATAAACTACCTTTCATGCTTCATGTAAAGATTTTTCATTTAAGTCATAATTTGGGATCCATACCTGGCAGAAACCTACTGTGCCTAATAACGCTCAGCACTGTCTTTGGACTCACAGTTAGACAGACAATAAGGTAACTGTCACTTTCCAATTGGGATCCAATACATAGACTGCTGGAGCAAGGACAAATCCCAAGTACTGGACTATTTTGAGGGCGATCCAGGACTTTGTGTAGGAAACTGCACTAGCAAGAATTAAGTCATTGGCATATTATAACAAAATCCCACTTTAAGTTGTTTTCTCAGATTTCTGGGCCACACCATTACCAAACAAATGATAACTGCTCATGAACCCCTGAGGTAACGCCATCCAGGTATATTGAGTGGTCTTTTGACTTTTTGGATCTCCCCTATTTCAAAGCAAAAACATATTGTGAATCTGGGTTAGTAGTATGTTAAAAAGTCTTTATTTAAGTACAAAATAGTAAGATGTTTAGCCTCTATTAGTATCTAAATAAGGTACAGGTATTAGAGGATATGGGATGAATGAAGACAACAACTTGATTTATATCCTTAAAATCCTGTACAAATTGATACTCTCCATGAGGCTTTTAAAATTAGATATGGCTTGAGTAAATTAATAGCCAAGAACTTTTGTAGAAGGGTTTTATTCTTCTTTTGTAGAAGGGCTTTAAATACTATGGTTTTTCCAAGAGTGTTTTACCTGAATCAAGTACCGAGAGTGTTTAATGTGAATTAGGCTGTTATTAACAGCATCTCCTGAAGCTGCAGCATCCCATACTGTGGATTTTCCTAAATCAAGCAGTTCTTGAGGAACATTAGGTGAGTGACACATAAAAGAACTAATAAGTGAATTCTGGTGACACCTCAGCCTGAATTTGGCTCCCAACTAATGAAACACGTGCTTCTAATTTGCTCCTAACTTGGTCAATAGATCCCTTTCTAACAGAAGACTGAGATAATCTGGGACATAGAGAAAGGAATGGAAGATAGTTTGGAAACTGATTTTGTAAGTAAGAGGGAAAGAGAAGCATCTTACCTTAGGCTACTGCCTACTCCTTAGGTTACATTGAGCACTCCTGGTTTGATAAAGGCCCAGCAGGTTATGATAGAGAGGTAAGCAACTGCATCATCCGTACTGATTTTGTTTTCCTACCTTCCAGATCGAGGGTGACCTGAGGCTTCCTATCTAAGGGACACATGAAGTATTTGAAGTCATTGATGCTTAAACTTAGTAAGCCTAGAATTCTAAGAGGGTATTGGCTCAGTATATATTACTTCTAGTATTGGGTGTGATTTATCTGATATAACGAAACCTCAGGTTGCTTTTTCATTGTCAAGTTGATTCCTGTACTCATTTTATGATCTATGTTGTCAAATGCCTTTTTTATATCCTGTGTTGCATTCACAGAACTTGTAAATGCATTCTGCTTCCAAAATGGGCTTTCATATATGTATGAAAGCATCAGAAAGCTCAGGTCTCTGTTCCTATCACCAAACAGCAATTTCAAATAGCTGCACAAAAAGGTTCTTAGAAGAAAGAAAAATCCTTCCTTTAAGCCAGAAAGGCTCTCCATGGTATCTTTCACTGCCAACATGGCAGCATGAGCTGAATCTCAAAGCTATTAAATGTAGTGCTGCCATCTAGTGTAATTATAAAGTGACCCTTGAGATATCACCCAGAATTGGGCTGCAAAATGAGGAGAAAGGGCTTAATAAGTCTATAATCCAGAATATGTTGACTCAATACTATGAGGACATCCAGGATCTGACCCAGGGTCACCCAGGTGGGGAAGGGGGCACTTAAGATTTTAAAATTTTAGCTTACCTATTAAGTTGGTAATTCATGCTTATGATATAGAAATACAAAAGGTTCCAGTGCAGAGATAGGTTTCCTTCTTATCTATAGTACATACAGCCCTCCTAGTAACCCTATTACTCTCCCATATAGTTATGTTTGTAAACTGCAGAGATATTCTATACTTCTGAAAATAAATATGTGTGCTCCGGGGTATGTGTTTGGAAGTATATCCATAATATATATTTTAAGTGTGGGAACACAGGATACATATTGTTCTGCACATTGTTTTTGTTTCTATTTTCTCTTAACAATATGTATAAGCTTGCTGAGCATGATGGTACGTGCCTGTAATCTCAGCACTCAGGAGGCTGAGGCAGAAGGATCACCATAAGCTCAAAGCCAGCCTGAGCTACATCAGTGAGTATAAGGCCAGCCTGCACTGCATAGCAAGACCCTGCTCAAAACAACAATAGAGGCCAGGGATTTAGCTCAGTGGCATAAGTGCCTGCCTGGCAATTGTGAGGTTGTGAGTTTGATCCCTGGTATAAAAAAAAAACACAAAGCTCATTCCCTCTCAGTGTACAAAAGATCTACTTCACTTTGCTGGCCAAAAGGCATGTGCATTTGTAGTAGAGATGAATATTGGCACATTGATCTCCATAGAAAATCTTGATGGACCTCCATCATCAAGCTGTAAGAGTGGCTAATCACCTGTAATCCCACCTCAAGAGGTAGAGTTAGGAGAATTGCAAGCTCAAGGCCACCCTAGGCAATTTAACAAGACCTTGTCTCAAAATAAAAATAAAATTAAAGGGCTAGGAATATAGCTTAGCATTTGAGTGCTTGCATGGCATATATGAAGCCCTTGAACCCATTCCCAGTTCTGGGAAAGAGTGGCTGTTTCCCATGCTCTCACTACTAAGAGTGTGTTACCAAATTTACTAGATTTTCCAAGGTAATAAGTGAAGGCAATGTCCTAGTGTTGTTTTGTCTGTATTCTCTTATTAAGAGTAAGCTTGAGCATCTGTCCATATATGTTTGAGCCACTTCTACTTCCTTTACCTTCCATTTTGTTTCCTGTTGATTCATTCATAGCCTTTGTACATATTTCTACAGGCTTGTTCTTTTATTATAGAGCTGCTTCATAAATTAGACAAAAAACATTTAGTCTGCAATAGGAGTCATATTTTTTTTCTTATTTCTACGATATAAAATGTAAAAAGTTCAAAGGCAACAGAGTAAATTTTGATTTTGATTATGGAGGACTTTCCCTTGAAGAAATATTATCCTTTCATTTATGTAAATGTCAACAATATCTTTTCTGATTCAGCATTTTGTGTCACATTTTAAAAAGTTTTTTCATGGGCTAGGAAGAAGGGGAAGGGAAAATAAGTAGAATAAAGGTATGCCATATATAGAAACCTAATAATCTCAATTAATTTAAATATTATATGCCATAATATGACCTAAGATTAACATCAATAAGAATGAAAAATTGGATAGGCGAATTGGAGAGAGGGGAAGGTGATAGAAAGAAAGAAAGAAAGAAAGAAAGAAAGAAAGAAAGAAAGAGAAAGAAAGAAAGAAAGAAAGAACTGTGCCATCTACATATAACCACTACCCAAGATGATTGTAAACCACATGAACTAAAAATATGTACTAATAAAATTTTTATTTTATTTATTTATTTTATTAGTGTTTTTTCCACTAAAATGATTTTTAATCTACTAAATTTTTCAAATACTTTTATTACTTATTATTGTTTGAGTTTAAATGTTTTCTCCATCCTGAATTAATTTTTAGTTAATTCATCTTTTCTCCACTGACTAGTTTTTACATTATAAAGTTAATAATTAATGTTTTATTAATTTTATATTTTGAAACTAGAACAGTTATATGTGTTAAATTTAAACATACAAATGTTTCAATATTCTATCCTGGCTTTTCTTCACTTTATAAGATATACTAGAAAACTCAAATATAGAACTGGTCAAGGATTCTTTAAAGCACTAAGGAGCCCCTGAGAAGTAAGACCAGCCACTTCTCAGCTCTACCTGTGACAATATTCTCTAAATTGTAGGCTCAGAGACTTTTACACAAAAACAAAGATTTTGGATACAAAAGTAGTGATTGCAGTGACCTTGAGCTGAGGACAGCAAACTACAGAGTTATCTTCCTCTTTAGTATTTTCCCAAAATGTAAGAGGGACAATTTGTCCACTGAGGTTCATAGCAGTGCTGGTCACAATAGATGAGAAATAGAAAGTACCCAAGTGTCCATCATGGATGAATGGATAAACAAAATGTGGTATATTCATACAGTGTGGTAATTATTCAGCCTTAAAGGAACAAAGCACTGATACACAGTACAAGGAGAGATACAAATACATGGAAAATGCCACTAGAACAACACGGAAATTCTACCTTATTACACACACACACACAATGGCTACAATAAAGAAATCAAATAATAATTGCTGGCACCAGAGAAAGGAACTCTTCCATATTCTTTGTAGAAATGTAAACCAGTGCAATCATTATAGAAATTCATGAGGACATTCCTCAAAAAACTAAAACTAGAAATTCCATTTGACCTAGCTATTCTGCTTCTAGGTATCTTCTGAAAGAGTTAAAGATATCATATTACAGTGATACTTGCATATTCATGTTTATAGCAGCACAATTCACAGTAGCTAAATCTTGGAAGCAACCTATGTGTCCATTAACAAATGAATGCGTAAAGGAAATGTGATATTTCTACACAATAGAGTACTAATGTGCCATATAAATGATAAATTTGAGTCATTTGTAGGAAGTAGATGTATCTTGAGACCATAACATTAAGTGAAATAAATCAGACATACAAACTTAAGTATCACATGGTTTCTTTTATATGAAAACCCAAAATGAAAACAATTTAAAAGCAAATAAAACAAAGATAATAGGAAATAGGGAGATAGATATTTTTCAAATGAGACAAGCACCAAGAGATGGAGGGAGAAGGAAGAAGGGGCAAAGGTGAAGTAGAAAGAATTAGGATGTGTTATGTAAATGTACCAATACCCCATGATGACCAGAATCATTATGTACAGCAAATATTTACTAATAAAAAATTTTTAAATGTGGCTGAATCTTGAAAGCCAGTGAGGGTAGGATACACACTGCATAACTCCACTTATAGAAAGTAACTAGGGTAGTCGAAGTCATAGAAAATATAATAGAGGCCACCAGGGGACTGGGTGTGTATTACCTATTGAGATCATATTTTTATATGAATAATGAGATAAGATTAATAATATCAACAAGAATGAAATGGAGAAAGGAAATTTGGAACAGAAGGGAGAGAGGCAGGGTGGAAGAGGATTTTTAAAAGACAGCATATCCTTTAATTACTGGATTTAATTTTATGCATTTATGGGATATTCTTTAATCTATAGAAAAGTAGCTCTGTTGTACTTAGAAATGACAAATTATTGAGAAAAAACACATGTAGTATAAGGATTGTAGCTTTGTGTAAAAATAGTTCTCAATGAAGATAAACTCACTTGCTCCTGCTCCCTCCACAGAATGACAGGCTCTTCCTTTCTTACTCCTCCTCATAATCCAACCCAGAGAATTTCATAATCCCAGAAATCTCACATCCAAAGTTGTTCTTGGCAAAAGATTTATCCCTCCCTGTCTTAGTCACTTTTCTCTAGTTGCTGAAACAAAATACCTGACACCCACAATGAGGGAAGGAAAGAAAGGTTTATTTAGCTTACAGTTTGTGGAAGTGTTAGTCCGTAATTAGCTGGCCCCAAGGCAGGGTGACATGACACAGGGGCAACTGCCCATGGCTGTGGAAGACAAGAGCAAAGCGGGGAGAGAGAGCAAGCCTGTTTTCCTCCTTTATATTGTAAGCAGGCTACCTGCTCTCAGGTGGATATAGCACTCGCACCATCTCCATGGCCTCCTCTTGCAGAGGCTCAGGATGTTTACAAAGTGAGGACCCTGGCCCCCTGCTGAGTCATTTAGTTAAATTTCTAAGCTTCACAAGTTGACACAATGAACAATATCCATCCTAGAGCAGTAAGGGCACGTCCTCTACACCTCAGAATGTAAAAATTGCTGAGTTAGTTTAAGCTTCTACACTTCTCAAACTGACACAATGTATCAACCATTACATTCCCCAATATCATAATGAAAATTATATTTTAAATACCTGGCACAGTAAGTTGAGAATGTGAGCAATAATGGCAGGACTGTCATGAAATTGTTTTCAATTTTTCTTTTTGCTAAAATAGACAGAAGTAGAAGATGTTGAAGCTTTTACTAGCCTGGAAAGTGAAACACCAAATATGGATTTCAATTTGATTAAGGTCAGATACAAGGAAACAGTGAATCAGCCTTTATTCACAGCTGACTTGTCACACCATGATGCCACAATGTTTACTCAAGGTTTTAGAAATATGCGATCCAAAGTAATCAACAAAACTTGAAAGTGCTTAGCGCTGAAATGTTGTCTCTATTTTACCAAACTTATAACATCAAATAGAAAAAGAAAAATTCTCCAGTTCTACGATGTCCCATGTTGAACTACTGAGAGTAAAATATGCTTTGCTTCTGTCTAATGCCAGACACCGAATAGGTGCTTTAAAGTTATGTGAAGTGATAAATGCAGAGATGAAGTAGAGATCTGGAGCACTTACTGCTTAAGTATACATGGCAATGATCAAGAACTTCTTCAGTTCTCAGCCTGAACTGTCACTCAGCAAACTGGCACTCAGACCA
This sequence comes from Hydrochoerus hydrochaeris, assembly GCA_004027455.1. Classification (NCBI taxonomy): domain Eukaryota; kingdom Metazoa; phylum Chordata; class Mammalia; order Rodentia; family Hydrochaeridae; genus Hydrochoerus; species Hydrochoerus hydrochaeris. The sequence continues at coordinate 103,086 of PVLA01003521.1, read as the reverse complement.
AACTCAAGGTTTACAGGTTGAAGGGTAATCAGAACACAAGGGATTTCTTTCCTTCCATAAACACATATGTTAAATGTTCCAGACACTATCCTAAATATAGCACACAAAGGAAAAGGGATGCAATTCCTTTCTTTAGCTGATGTATTCATTGTTTTATACATTTCTGATGTTTTCACTCTGGGGTCTTGCTGTCCCTGGAGGGACACCGTCCCAAGGCTAGCTAATTCCTAAAGTCACTAAGCAACACTCCTACAAATGCACCTTCCCAGCAAACCAGAGCAAACACCCCACAACCTCTTCCATCTGGCTCTGACACTCAGGGCTACTCTTCCCTGCCCATTACCACCACCCCACCCTCCCATCAGTACTAGGAAATCAGGGACAACCCTATACCCAGAGCCTACTGCAATTGTTCAAACTTACCTATTCATTCTCAAAGAAACCACAATCAGATCTCTTCCCCATGTTGTCCCATTGCTCCCTCTGTTTTCTGACTCACCTGAACCCTGCATGTAGCATAGCATTACTCCTCTGGGAACTGGAACAAACCATCTTCTCCAGGGCACCAATCTCCTGATCTGTCAGGCTCACTATACCTGAATGATAAAACTTACATTTTAGAGTGGTTGCTTATGGTCAGGGAATGGAAAGCAACACATAAACCTGCAGTTACAGTGGAGAGTGAGAAGTTCCACAAAGGAGTTATGAGCAGGAGACAGTGGAGGGACATGACCACAGAAGGTTTCAATAGATACTGCCAGCCGGGAGCACAGCAACACCAGCAAATGTTCGCAGAGCAGGTTGAGCAGCCCAAGAAAGGGAAAGGCAGGGAGGAGCCAGGATGAGTACTGGAGAAAGAAAAGACAAACATGGGAGATGAGTAGCTAAATTTTGGTGGATTGACAACTAGTGGGAAACTTGTAATACCCAGCTGAACTGAATCAGCATGGTGCTAGGTGTGCAAGGCCCACCTGAGCATTGTTGCTGGCACCATTAAAAGAGAACTGAAGAGCAAGATGGTGCTGTTGATTCTCCTGGAGAAGTATGTCACACTGGTTTTCCGGATATGAACTCAGCTGTTATCATCATCAGAGAAGCTCAGGACCTTGCCATTGCTGCGGGTGACTGCGGTTCTTTGGGGGCAACCCTTGAGCATCACTTCCTGGCTCCATTGCAGAGCCCTCAGCTGGCACAGCTCCTTCCTCCCAGTGACACAGACTTTCTAGCTTCCACCACTGGCCTTTGGGCCTTCCCAACACAGATCCTTGATACAGACTTGCATGAGACATTGCCATGGGCTCTAAGCCCCCCAGTTGAACTTGCAGGGGGCATTGCCATGGGCTCTAGGTCTTCAGCTGGACTCATGTAGGACATTGCTATGGGATCCAGGCCCTCAGCTGGATTCCTTGGGTCTTTAGTGTGTGGACAGATCTCCTGCACTCTTTTGTACTTGACTCTTTGAGTGAATATTATAAAATAATCCTATAAATCATGTGTCCTATATTAAATTGTTTCCCTTGAAAACCTTGACTAAAACATAAGGTAAATTTAACTTGTTTATTCCTAAGAAAAACTTAAAATGAGCTTCATGGTTGGCATGTTGTTAAGTGAGATCACATATGCAGTGAAAGAACTCGAAGGTTGGAACAGCCAGGAGGGGCTTCCTTGTGAGGAAGCAGGTGGGCACCACTTACCTCCTGCCTTTGGGAGGAGAATTCTGACTGGTTTCCATCTCTATGGGATGTAACTTCAGGGTCAGTAACTTCAGCCTGGACTGGAGTGAAAACAGGCTGAGAATTGTGGTGAAAGTGATTAGGACCCTTTTTTAACCCAGGTTTTTAAAGTATGAACATTAAGTAGTTTCAGGCTCTCTTCATAAGTGTAGTCATGCTCATTATCTGTAATGTGAGTAAGTGGAAGAACCTGTGTTTACAGTCCATTCTAGTACCAATTAGCCTCTAACTCCTTGATTTAGGATCCCTTCCAGGTAAATAAACATATGTTCTTTTGGCAGAATGTGTCCTCTTGGCCTGAAGTTGAAGGCTCCAACTTCCAGTGCCTCAGAATGTGATTTTATTTGGAGATAGAAGGCTTTTAAAAAGTAATTAAGGTTAAGTAAGTCATATGGATGAGTCTTCACACAATCAAACTGGTGTCCTTATAAGAGGGAGAAATTTTGACATAAAAAGAGAAATGCCAGGGATGGACACACACAATGGAAAGGCCACACAAGGACACAGGGAGAAGGCAGACACGGGACAGAGAGAGGCCTCTGAAGACACCAACTTCACCCATATATTGATCCTAGATTTACAGCATCCAGCACTGTGCAACAATAAATTCCTTTTATTGAAGCCATCTTGTCTATGGTACAGTACTTTTTTACAATGGCCCCAGAAGACTAGTTAATATGGTAAGAGACAGATTATTAAAAACTCGAATGGCCCAGGAAGAGTACCGACTCAACAGGGAGCCACAGAACACCTTCCAGTTCTTCTGATCTTCAGCCAGTTCACCAGGCTCTGTGCCATGACTGAGCAGAGCAGTTCAGAATAACAAACATTGACTGGATGCAAATCACAGTGAGAGGCACTGGCAAACACTTCTAATTCTCCAAGGTCATGGGGATTGAAGGGTGGGACAGTCCAATCAAAAAGCCAATTTCAGCCAAAAACACAAGCTTTCCTCAACTCACATATGACAGGAGTCTCAACCAACCAATTCACTTTATCAGGACCACCCTCTCCCTCCCAGAGGTACTAATAAACCCCTATTACAGGTGGGAAGGAAGAAGAGTAACAAGTAGAAACCCATACACCGAGACTAGCCAGCCCTACGAAAGAGAAATTAGGGTGCTTCGTATGAGAAATTCCCCAACTCAAAAGAGAAGCAACTATAAAAACTTCCCAGAGGTTGTCATCAGAACAATCTAGTTCACTAGGGCCTCAATTAACTTGAGGAAAAGAACGTGTTCCCATGTGTGAGCGGGTTGCTGGGCACAGATTCCCAATCCCCAAAGGCCTCACTGAGGGTTCCCGGATGACTGCTCACTATTTTTTTATTTTTATTTTATTTTATTCTATTTTTGTACTGGGGATTGAATTCACGACCTTGCACTTGCCAAGCAGGCGTTTATGCCGCTGAGCTAAATCCCTGGCCTGACTGCTCACTTTTTATTCTTGTATAATCCCATGAGAGCATCGAAATGGGATAATTCTCAAACTTAAACCTTATCACTGGATAAAAACAAGATGAGACAGGGGGAAAAATGGAGAACAGTTAAATATAGAAAGGAAAGAAAGATCTAGATCTCGTATTTTGTAAATTAATACTGTCAGAGATGAGTGTCTTTACAAGCCATCCTATCATCACAAATCATTATACCACCAACAATGTTAAAATGAAAAAATAGACTAAATATTCTATCTCAACACCTTAAAAATCAAAGGCTTGTACATCTACCTTCTGGGGACTCCAACTTTACCAAGAATCTCAGAAAAGTAACGTTTCATTAAGGAACACACAAACTCCTCATTTTCCAGGTGACAAAGATCTAAGCTCAGTTAATAGGAAGTAGGGAGAGAGATATTTCTCAAATGGAAAGGGATAGAGAGATGGGGGTGAAAAAATTAAGCTGTGTCATGTATAAGTACCAACTCCCAAAGGAATGTAATCATGTCACATCTTTTTTTTTTTTTTTGTACTGGGGATCAAACTCATAACCTTACACTTGTGAGGCAGGCACTTAGGCCGCTGAACTAAATCCCCGGCCCTAGGAATGTAATCATAATGTACTGCAGACACATACTAGTAAAAATTTTAAAAACTAGTAAAGAAAAACCATCAAGCTATTTTTAAAAATCTAAGCTTGATGCTAAAAGCATAATTCTAAAGAGATAGCAGAGTATAAAGTTTTGGGTTTTTTCCTAATGTTATTTTTGAAATGGTTTTTATTTATTTCCATCTCCAGTAAAGAAAACCAGTCACTTCTCCTTCCTGGGTCCTCTCTCATTCTTTTTCAAGAAAACTTATCTGTCCCTTTCAGGAGCTGACTGCACATAATTCACCTTTGCCCCACTGCCCCACTGCCAGGGGCAGGGCTGTTTGTCAAATCTCACAAGCAACCTCAGGTCAAAGAACTGCCTGCCAACCAGCTGGCTGCTGCCCAAGGCTTACAGCAGGTTGTCCCATCCTCTGGGGACAATCCTCTAGAGAATCGGAATCTGAGCTGGACTTCTTAAATGTAAAGCTGTTGCTTGGATTTGAAAGAAATCCAGTTGTTAGAAAAACATGTAAGAGACAGTGTGTTCTGGAGCAAAGAGCACTGAACAAGGAAGGCGTCTCAGTGGCCTATTTTATCTTTGCTGTGTGAATTTAGGTGAGGAGTTTGGGTGTGAACCTAGGTGAGTCACATAGCTTCTGTGAACCTCTACTTTTTCCCCTGAAATAAAGAAATTATCAGGTCAATCTTTACAGATTTTAATTTCTTCAATTTATGCTAATTAATACTCATGAAAAACAATCTTTAGCCCACCCAAGTCTATGACTATTAACAATAATAAATTAGTGGGAAGGGACCAAGAGGGAGGAAGGACAAGGGAAGGGGAAACAGAAAAATTAAGTACATATAATCATGATGTGGTGAAAACATCACTAATAAAAATAAAGTATCATGGACTGGAAATTCTATTTTCTGAATTTATATTTCTCTCTCTCTCTCTCTCTTCTCTCTCTCCCCACCCCTTTTTGCATTTGAGGAAGTATTATGGCTTGAACTGTGTGCTTTCAAAAATTCATACACTGAAAAAAAAATTCATACACTGAAGCCCTAACCCACCTCAGAATGTGATCTTATTTGGAAACAGGGACTCACAGAAGTAATGAGCTGAGGTCGTAATACAGTAGAGTAAACCCTAATATCCAATATCCCTGGCATCCTTATAAAGGGGAAATTTAGCCAGGCATTGTGGTTCATGACTTAATCCCAGCACTCTGGGAGGCTGGGGAGGAAGATTATAGGTCCAAACCTTGCCTGGGTGGATAAACAGCTTAGTGAGACCCACATTAAAATTTAAAAAGTAGGACAGGGGCTAAGAATGCAGCTCAGGTGAAGCTCCGGGGTTCAGTCCTCATTACCACAGAATGGGGTGGGTGGGAGTGGATTTGACAGACACACACACAGAAAGGGGCCCTTGTGCTGAGTGAAGCCAAGGGAAGGCCAGAAGCTGGAAAGGCCTGCAGCAGTTCCTTCCTAGCACCTCCAGAGAGAGCACGGCCCTGCTAGCACCTCCAGTTCAGAGATCTCCAAAACCAAGAGAATTTTTTAAAATGCCTTTTTTCAAAACCACCAATTTGCGGTACTTGGTCACACAAGCTCTAGCAAACTAATACAGGAGATAATACCCAGTGACTTCCTTTTCTGCATTCCCTGAAGTTGGGACTAGGACCCAGGCCTTGGGAGCTGCTGATGAAATGCTGACCTCAGCAGTCGATGCAGAGAAATGGAATTGCATGACTTTACTCAGAGGACGTGCAGGAGCAGGAGCTACCATACACAGCTCCTAGACAGAGGCAGCGATAACAGACTGCAGCAGCAGCCAGAAAGAATGCTCTGAGGTGTTTCAGTGCCAACGGCAAGGGCCACCATGTCCCTATAGACTGGTTCTGCACCTGGCCCTGCAGAGGCTCTGAGCATGGACCTCTGGAGCCTCCACAAGCTACCCAGTACTTCTTCAAAAGCTGCCTTTCTGCACCAGCAGCAAAAGATTCTGTGGCTTGCCTAGAAGAGTGCTGGTCCTTAGTGTTCATCAAGGTGGAATAAGCCCTGAACTGACACAAGGGGTATCATATAAATCACATACATTTCTAAGACAATGTCAATTTAATACACATATATTTTGTGAATGTCAAAATAATGGTTATTGATATTTAATAAGAATAACCTTTGTCAGGATTGGGTGGTTGTTACCTCAACACCTGGAACCTCTGGCATCCCTCGCTTGGAGATAAGCAACCAGCAGATGGCAAACACAGAATTGGAACCCAGGCATTTTGGCTGTAATATATGAATAATGCTTTCTAGAGAAATACTGAAAGGCATTAAAAAATACACACTAAGAAGGAAAAATTCAAAGTTTCAGATTTTGAACTAATTACACAACAATATTTTAAATTTGCTTGAGTGTTTGTTTTCTGAACAAAGTTAGATGAGTCCTTCCCTGAAAGAAGAGAATGGGAACAGGATCCCTCTGCTTTTCCAGTAATGGCCCAAAGGAGATTGACAGAAAGAACTAAATAATTTAGGGTACAAATCATTCTGGAAACAGCAAAGCTGGGAATTAATTTATCTGAGAAATTTTGTTGTGTCAGCTTGACTTATAAAACCAAATTCATTTTTAAAAGTGTTAGCCCCCTTACAAATCCCAAGACACTTCGTAGAGCTTCTGTTTGACAAATGACAACAGTTGGGAAAATAAATATGTGCAGAAAAAAAAAAAACCTAAAATATCTTGCTCAAAAAATTATGATAACTGCAAAAACTATCAGAATAAATGTCTGTTCTCAAGTTTGTCAGAGATGTCATCATCAGAACCAAAGCATCGACTTTGGCAAAATGTTAGAAGAAGCCCAGGTAGTCAGCGACCGTAGCAAATTTTTGGTTGGAACCTCTAAAGTTGGAATGAAGCTGAGGAGCAGCATGTGCCTGCCCAGCCTCAGGTAGGGCTTCTCTCTTGCAACCTCTTGATGAAACCAGGTGCTTCCCTGCTGCCTTACCCAGAACCAGATCAAGTTCTACTGATTCTTCATCTCTCACATTGAACTTGCAATGGAGCTGTTACAGCTCATCCTGGCGTTCCATATGGGGCGCACTCTTGTGTGGACTTTGCCTTTCTCACAAAGCCCAAGGGCCTCCTTTACCCTGCCTGACCTTTGATGGCTATCAATAGAAGCTTCTCTTTCTCCTGAAATCCTAGAAAAGTTCTCACAGACTTTCTAGATAAGCTGCCATTTAGTTCTAACTACTTCCTCTCTATTCTCTCCCCAGCCCCAAGGAATCCAAGGCTTATTGAGGCAAAGGTTTTATAGAGTTCCAGGTTCAAAAGAAGCTCAGAGAAACTGTTTATTCAAACAAGCAAAGCAATTCATAGAGTAAAATGAAGAATTTTTTTTTTTGTAGTACTAGAAATTGAATCCAGGGCTTCAAACTGAGCTATACTCCAAGCTCCTTTTATTTTTTGAACCAGAGTTTCAACAGGTTACCCAGGTTTGTCTCAAACTTGTGACTCCCATCCCCATCACAGTCTCCCAAGTGTCTGGGATGACAGGTGTGTCCAATCCTGCCTGGGTAAAGTGATGAATATTTTAAGAGGACAGATCAGATATAAAGTTTCTTCTGTATTTTTCAGCTAGTTTCTTCTGTATTTTTTCCTGAGTTTCTTCTGTATTTTTCCTCCCTTTCCTCTAGAAAAGACCCCACACAATCCACAACCAACAGGAAAGATAGAGGCTCAACAGAGGCCTATCAGAGTCTCTGCCTGGGGACCATGAAGCTCCAGCACTGACATGAATGTGGAGGGGACCAGACAAACTTGTTGCACAGCCGAGGCCTCCAGGCCTCCTATGCCCTGCCTTTCCCACATCACACCATTTCTGATTCCCTTTTGTGAATGGTTCCAGAATCTTGCAGTAAATCTGGTGTTGTTAATATGGCTCTTGATTACAGCTCAAGGAACCCAATTTAAACCAGTTTAAGTGGAAAGAGAAATTTTTTGGAAAGATCTGGGAGGTTCCACAAAATTCAGACACAGGGATGCAGCTAGATGGAATCATCACTGTGGGGAGCCCATGGGGAACCTAGAGGTCTCTCTGCATCACTCCTTGTTTTTCCCAAGAATCAGTTCTACTCTTCTCTGTTACTGAAGACCTATCTTCTCTGACCCTCTGCATGGTAGAACATGGCTACCACTGCTCCAACATATATACACACTAGCTCCTTCACCCAAAAAGAGCCCTATCTCCAGCTTTAAACCCCAACTTGAAATATTAGAGAAGGGACTGGATCCCTGCCCATAATCAAAGAAAAATGCTGTAAATGGTCATGTAGAAACACAGCAACTCCTACCACAATTGTGTAGATGAATGGAGCAAAGGGAAACCAGTAAAAAGGTGATAGTGAACGACAATCTGATAGGCATCTACCACATGGCCTTTGACAAACCTTTGACAAACCTTTGACAATAGGAAATACATCACCTTTGGGATTAAAAGTACAAGCTCCATCATTTATGATCTGTATTATCTTGGGCAAGCTCTGTGACTTCCCAAAGCCTCTGTTTCTTTATCTGAAAGTGAGCGTAATAACATTTACTTCATGGTGCTGTTGCCTCATACACCAAAATGCTGAATAATTACAACCTTATTTCACACATTGAAATAATCAGAAGACCAAGAGTGCTTTGCTTTGTAATGTTACCAAACCAGACCCATTTTGAGTGCCATCCAGTATACTAATCACTGAAGTGACAGATTTTGTAAAAGAGGAGGCTTATCAAAAGACAGCTGGGTCTTAAATTGCCTCCTCGATGAGAGCAGTTAAGAATATTTATGAAAAGTGAAACAGGATGCAATTAAAGGTTAACCAAGAGTAGATGAAGTAGGTAAAGTCGAGAAGGTTTATTCAGGCTTTCTTTTGGTTTCAGCTCCCCTTGTCTCTATTTCTCATTCTTGAGGGCTTGGGGTAACAACCACTCTGGCTACATCCCACTAAGTCAGGGTGTATATCAGAAGAGCCCACTGTTTGTAGTCAGTTGGAAGTATTTGTGAGTTTTCTGGTGAGGGGAAGAACAAATGATAGGAGACCACTCTTGTTAGAAATCCATGAGCAGGAGATGAGCTAAATTTGAGGCATGGAATATTACATTTATAAAGAAGCCAAATGCTTATGCTGCATTATAAACTTTAAGATAGAACACAACAGGGAGCCAAAACCAGAAATCACTCAGCTAAATAAATCATATAGGGTGTCCTCTTTTCCTATATTCTGTAGCCATATAGCTCTTTGCTTTCTGTCCAACCCAGTTGCTTGTTCTCTCCATTTGTTTACATAATCAAGAGCAATGTGGTTATCAAGAACCATTTAGTCAGGAAAGTTTGTAAAGACTATGCGACACTCAAGCACAAGAGCTCTTCCTTCCCCACTTCCCAGCTTTATTTACTCCTTTGGGAAGATTGACACAAGCAGTCTTGGTTACTTTTGTCTGGTAGCTGAAACAAAATACCTGACACCCAAAATCAGGGGAGGAAAGTTTTATTTAGCTTACAGTTTTTGGAGATTTCAGTCCATACTCAGCTGACTCCAAGGCAGGATGGAGCGGCACAGGGGCATGGCAGCCGCAAGGGACAAGAGCGAACAGGGTAGAAAGGGGAAAAGCACACCTCCTTCTCTCTCTTATATTGTATACAGGTTTCCCACCCCTGGAAGGGTGCAGCACTGTCACCACCAATCCCTGTGCTAGACAAGGAACCAATCACAAAGCTAAACTGAGCCACCCAAGAAAGGCCTGTCCCCCATGACCACATCAGACTTTGGGGGTACATTTAAACAAATCACAACAAACAGAAATTCCACTTTGACTACATTTCTTTTACATCTCACATTCCTGATTTCCCAACTCCCAACCTCCGTTCTGAACACCATTGGTCAATCATCCTATAGTTGCCCAAGGATGGACTTGTCTCAATTGTTGGTCTGATCTGGTCCCACAGTGGAGGTGAAGTGATTATTGTTTGGACCAATGTCAAAAGCCTTTTAGCCACATTTGAGCAACAAAGAATGGTTCTCAGGCAGGCTAAGCTTACTTGGATACATTGTTATAAATTCAGTTCTGTCTGTTCAGTATGTGATGGGTTTCATCTCAAAGCTCTAGGCTAGCATTACTCCATTTGACAAAGTTTACAAAACAAAACCAATGAGTGAAACTATTCCATAATTGTCTTATTAAAAACATAAGTTTCATATGTACCTCTCAAACTTCCAGGGGCCCTCAAAAAATCCCATAGTTTTGGACCAAAAAACACATAAGTGACAAAACAAAGAAAACCTAATCCTCTCACAATTTCCTACTAAAAGTAGATCAGTGCTCTAAGAAAACTATCACTTAGATACAAGGTTCAAACTTCAGTTTTTTCACCAATAATGATGTTCAGCCTCTAGAAGAACCTACCAGTAATTTTCACCCCATTGATCATGTATCAAATCTTCCACAAGACACATTCCTTTTCCAAAACCCTTCTATAACTTTCTCAAACCTTTCCTACTTGTCCAAACTCTTGTATTTGTTTACATTTTCCTCCTAAACACATTCTCATTTTATAACTTCCTTATAAAATATGATTCATTTTATTCACAATGATCTGAAATGTGCATGAAATATTGAAGTTTTAAACAAAGTTAACTATCATCTTCAGTTATCTTGTGGTATTAGACAGTCTCTACATGAGTATCTTGCTGATCACAGACACAGCTGCTATTTTACTAAATCTACAACATTAAATAAATCTAATTTTAAAATATTTGGAATTTAATTTGTGAACATTTATTTATTCTAAGTCAACTTAATGCTGTGAAAACATAATATATAATTTACATAATGTACACATACAAAAAAATACAGACAAAAAAATATTTTTTTTAAGGTAGTAGAAATACAGCAGAACAGGACAGAACAAGGCCAATTGAGACAGTGCAGTGAATTTGGTACAGAACTTCACAGCAGGTTACCAGGATAACAGTAATGGGTACCATAGTATATCCCATTATCTTCACAATAGTTGTCTAGTCAATTTGGTATAGCAAAATCAAACCAAAGACAGAACATTATAAAATCAATCCAAAGAGAATACTGAATAGAGTAAAGCAATTAATCATAATGAAACAAAACTGAAAACAACACTTGCTTTCAAAGAGAAGATAGAGAAGACCTCCCCCCCCCCCATATTTGCTATATTGCATACAGTCATCCTGCCAAGAAATGCTCAGACCTCTGTCCCCAGTTGCTAACGGTGGGGAGGGGGAGCCTGGCTCACACCGAAGGAAGGCGCTTACTAACAGGGAGGGTGAATTGCTTCTTTGTGCAGCCTCCTGGGTTTCACCATGGCCCGGCTGGATCTTGGGGGCTCTCTGGTTCTCCTCATGGCTCATGCTGAGGAAGGCACTCACCAAGAGGGCAGCCGGTGAATTGCTTCTTTGTGCAGCCTCCTGGGTTCCACCATGTCCGTAGCTGGGTCTCAGGGGCTCTCTGGCTCTCCTCTTGGCTCACGCTGGAGAGAGGTGCTTACCAAGAGGGTGGTGGGCGAATAGACAACAAAATCTTATAGCTTGCATATAGATTCTTCATATGCTAGCTTGCAAAAAGTTTTTCTCCCCCTTTAGACTGTCAGTCTTCTAATAACATCATCCACTGCCCTCAGCAATTCTTAAATTTACCAAAGTCCTTCAAACTTGGCTTGATTCCTAATCAGAAAACTGTCTTTAGGATACAGCCTCTCAAGAACATTTTCCACATCCCCAAAACAATATACCTCAAAAAGCCTCCTTAGGGCTTCTTAACACTTTCCCTACCTGCTTAATAAATTGTAGGTTTCAGGCATTTTAGAGAAAAAATCTTACAAGGTTTCTAGAGCCTATAGAACATCGATTCTGGTGCTAATTGTTCTGTTAACTCTACTTTTCCAAACATTTCTCTGTTTGAAAGAAAGAAATGCAACCACTGAATTTCTAAGAAATCCCTACCAAGGAAGTGTATGGGTGTGGGTGCAAAGGCAGGAAACAGAGAGAACCTGGAAGTGGCCCACTTGGGACTTCATAAATGGATCATGGGATGATTAGAAACTATCACTATGTGAATTGTTTCAGTCTTCTAAAGAGGACAATAATCTAAAGTAGTGGGTTTAGGGGCTGGGGATTTAGCTCAGTGGCATAAGTGCTTGCCTGGTAAGTGCAAGATTGTGTGGTCCATCCCTGGTTAAAAAAAAAAAAATCAAAATAGTGGAAACAACTCCAGATTTGTGTTTCATTTCAGTTTGTTTTCTGCTGTTAATAAGGAGAAAGGGAAAGATCTCCTGTGAAACCTCAGAGCACTCCTATGGGAAGTTAAAGTAATTTTTTTTTGTTTTTTTTGTTTGTTTATTTGTTTTTACAAAGAATAAAACAAAAGAGGACAGAATAAAGCAGATCAGAACAATGCAAGCATAGCTTCACACACAATATCGAATATAACAAAATAGAATAAAACCATTCAAGAGAATGAAACTATTACAAGGCATTCTGAACCAAATAACAGAAGATGAACAATGGCTACTATATCTCATTTTCCATAAAAATTTGTTTATACTATCATACATATTAAAATCCAATAAGACACAACATGATAGAACCAATGGTAATAGAAGAACAAAAGCATGGTAGGACTTCAAAGCAAGATGATATTAAATCAGCAATGGCTGCCATAATGTCTTGTTTTCTTCAAAGTAGCTGTACCTACCATCACACATAATAAGGTCAAATAAAACAGAATAAAACCATTCCAATCAATGAATGAAAACATTACAAATCTTCAAAGCAATATAATGGGAATCCATGATTACCATAGAATCTTATGTACTCTTACCATTTCTTACACTAGGGAGACTATATGGTATTTATACATGTGAGTTTGATTTATTTCACTTATAAGTATGGTCTCAAGTTGCAACCATTTATTTTTAAATATCTCAATGTGATCATTCTTTATAGCTGAGAAGTACTCCATTGTATAAAAGTACCACAACTTTTTTATCCATTCCTCAGTTGATGGGCATTTAGATTGTTTCCAAGATCTGGCTATTACAAATTGTGCCACTGTGAACATGGGTGTGCATATACTCTGTGGTATGATGTTTTCAGTTCTTCGGGGAATATGCATAGGAGTGGAATAGCTGGGTCATATGGGACTTCCAATCCCAGCTTTTTAAATGGACAAAATGGACATTTTCTCTCTATCACCATGAAATCCACAGTGGGCTCATATGCATGTTGTAAAGATCCACCCACACAGAGCAAGAAAATCCCTTTACGTAAGTCCAGCAAATGACTGTCTACCATCCCGCCTCTCAGATGACAATGAGCAACTTGGTAACTTACAAGGTACCCTCGCCTCTTTTTATCTATTGGCACATAGATAAATTATCTATTTTATCTATTGGCACATAGTATGCTTCTGAAGCAAAACTGAACAAAACAGTAGGTTATCAATTAGCCTTTCACAGATACTGTAGTAGTTTATACAGTATTGTGTCTGTCATATCTTCTTTTTACCAAACTAAACTTTGGCAATGCTCCTAGCAAAAAATTTTAAGACCCTTAACATCTGGCATATTTTACTCTAATCTGTGATCATCTCTTCTGAAACTCCATATTGGAAACTGAACTGAACTTGGCACAAGAGATGAGGAAATTTTTTGATTGTAAGATGTACTGTAAGCTTTCTTTAAAACTACATCACATCATTGGTTATTATTTTTAAAACATTATGAAGTAAACTGTTTTCTCGAAAATGTGATATCTCATTCACAGAAGAATGCCTTATTTCCATTTTCATTTTTCTTTAAAGTTATATGCATGTAAGTCATTAAATTATAGGCTAGCAGAAGATTATGTTGTAAAGGAGCTGACTGCTACTGCTGATCAGGAAATGACTCTTTTGTTGGCAAGTCTTTAAGGTCACAAGAGGGATTTTATGGATGCAAACTAAAGGAAATATCCCTTACAGTGAACATTTTGTTTGAGAAAGAGGGTAAAAAAGGATATGGATAGCAAGTCCCTATACTGACAGAAAATGAGCCATGACAAAGAGGCAAATCACATAAAATTACATTTGTTGTGTTAATTAAGTTACATTTTGCACCAAAGACTAAATAAAAAGGAAGGAAAAGCACTGTATCATTTCTTTTCTTTTTTTAATGTGGCATACAGAAATTGTACATATTTGTCAAGTACAGTGTGACAACTTGATATATGCATGCAATGTGTAATGATCAAATCAGAGCAATTAGCATCAAACCACTTCTGCTTACCATCTGATTTAAAGGTGGACAGCTCAGTCACCTCCCCACCAGAATATGTGCTTCAAAACTAGTATGGATGGAGATGCTGGCTTTCAAAAAATCTTTAGGCAATGACACACACAGTCCTTAGAAGACTTACAGTGAGAAGCATACTCTTGGGAACTGCTAATTAATAAAAAAAATCAAAAAATTCTCATTCCTGTTTTCTATGTTTCCTTAAACATAGGCCAGCCACAACTAGGGAAACTAGGTGAAAGGACAAAAGCTGTTCTTCAAAGAAAGGTACCCCTGTGGCATGAAAATCAAAATGATCGGTATTTGTTGTTAAGATATCATGAAACTTCTAATATAGGAGAAATATATAACTCCAACTTGTTAGATGTCAAATGTGCTGATTCATGGACAACATTGAGGAATGAAGTCATGAACCAAAGGAAGAAGTTAGGAGTTTTATTGGAAATAAGGAGAGAAAAATGCCTGGATTTCCAGGACATGTTCTGAATGGGGTGGTCACTGAGCCCTTTGTCAGGATACTTTTTCCCTTGGGCCACTTCCCTACTGCAAGAAGTCCATCTCCTTGTCCTCCTCTATCCATCCTTATTACTCTCTTCATTGGTACTTTGCCGTACCATACAGTATTTAAACTTGTGTTTTATTTCACTCAACATTGTATTTTCCAGGTGCATCCGTTTTTCTACCAGTGTGTCAAACCTACCATTCTTTATACCAGAGTAATATTCCATTACATATGGATACTACATCTTCCTTATTCAATCATCTGTTGGTGGTATACATGCTACTTCAAGGAGTTAGCTATTATCAGTTGTGCTGCTATAAACATTGATATGCATGCATCGCTTAAGCAGACTTTGTGTACTAGAATATGATATTTTGGAAAAAGTACCATGTGCTCTTGAAAAGAATGTATACTCCATGGGACATTCTCTAAAATAGACCATATATTAGCCCACAAAACATATTTAAGTAAAGACAAAAGAATTGAAATTATCCTATGCATGTTAATGGATCATAGAGCCATGAAACTGGAAATTAATGATAAAAGAAACTGCAAAAACCCCACAAACACATGAAAATTGAATAATACACTCTTGAGCAATCAATGGGTCACAGATGAAATTAAAAAAGAAATTAAACAATATCTACAAGCAAACAAAAATACAACTTATGGAATCTGTGGGATGCAATGAAAGTGGTCCTTAGAGGAAAATTTATTGCACTGAGTTCCCACATTAGGAAAACAGAACAAACACAAATAAACAACCTGATATTACACCTAAAACAGCTAGAAAAAGAAGAGCAAGCCAAGCGCAAAGCCAAAAGAAGGGAGGAAATTATAAGGATCAGAGAAGAAATTAATGCAATAGAGACTAAGAAAACAATACAAAGAATCAATGAATCAAAGAGTTGGTTCTTTGCAAGAATAAATAAAATCGAAGCCCCTAGCCAACCTAATTTAAAAAAGGAAAGAAAAAACTCAGATTCATGCAATACAGAATGAAAAAGGTAAAATCACTACCGACTGTGTGGAAATACAGAAGATCATCAACACCTATTTCAAAAACCTCTACTCTCATAGGTTCCATAACACAGAAGAAATGGACAGATTCCTAGAAACATATGAAGCACCAAAGCTGGATCAAGAAGATGTAAATCTGCTGAATAACCCAAATTCTATTAATGAAATTGAAAATGTAATCAAGTCCCTACCAACAAAGAAGACCCCAGGCCCAGACAGATTCACTGTGGAATTCTACAAGAAATACAAAGAAGACAATGCTGACACTCCTCAAACTCTTCAATGAAATTGAAAGGGAAGCAATTCTCTCTAAGTCATTCCTGGAAGCAAATATCACTCTAGTACCAAAACCTGAGGAAAACCCAACTAAAAAAGAGAACTACAGGCCAATCTCCCTAATGAACATAGATGCAAAAATTCTCAGTAAAATATTGGCAAACAAGATGCAGAAAATCATCAAGATTATATACCATGACCAAGTGGGATTCATCCCAGGAATGCAGGGATGGTTCAACATACATAAATCAATAACTGTAATCTACCATATCAATAGAGTCAAAAGTGAGAATCACATGATCATTTCCATAGATGAAGAAAAAGCTTTTGATAAGATCCAACACCCGTTCATGATAAGAACCTTACAGACAATTGGAATAGATGGTCTCTACCTCAAAATGATAAAGGCCATCTATGACAAACCAACAGCCAGGGTCATATTAAGTGGCCAAAAACTGAAAGCCTTTACCTTGAAATCAGCAAGACAAGGATGTCCCTTATCACTACTCCTATTCAACATAGTACTGGAAATGCTAGCCAGAGCAATTAGAACAAGAGAGAGAAATAAAAGGAGTAAAGATAGGAAAAGAGGAAGTTAAACTATCATTATTTGCAGACAACATGATACTCTACATAGAAGACCCCCCCAAACTCCATCAAAAGACTCCTAGATATAATAAATAAATTCAGCAACATAGCTGGATACAAAGTCAATACTCAAAAATCAATAGCATTCCTATACACTAACAATACCGAGAGAGAAGACACACCCTTCACACTAGCATCCAAAAAAATGAAATACTTAGGAATTAATCTAACAAAAGAAGTAAAAGAACTATACAGGGAAAATTATAATACCCTGAAAAAGAAATTGAAGAGGACCTCAGAAAATGGAAAGACATCCTTTATTCATGGATAGGAAGAATAAATATTGTGAAAATGGCCATTCTCCCAAAATTATTATACAGATTCAATGCAATCCCAATGAAAATACCACTAATACACCTCATAGATCTAGAGAAATCACTCCTGAAATTCATCTGGAACCAGAAGAGACCTAGAATAGCCAAGGCAATTCTAAGCAGCAAAAGCAAGGCAGAAGCCATCACAATCCCTGACTTGAAGTTATACTACAAAGCTACCACAATAAAATCAACATGGTACTGGAATAAAAACAGATCTGAATATCAATGGAATAGACTAGAAGATACAACTACAAACACATTCAACCACTTTATCTTTGATAAAGGGGCCAAACATGCTCACTGAAAAACAATAGCCTCTTTAATAAATGGTGCTACAAAAACTGGCTATCCATATGCCAAAAACTAAAACTAGACCCATGCCTATCACCATGTACTAAACTAAAATCTAAATGGATCAAAGATCTAAATATTAAAACAGAAACACTAAATCTGTTGGAAGATAAAGTAGGTAAAAAATCTCAAAGACATAGGGGTAGGTAGAGAATTCATGAACAAGAACCAAACTGCACGGGAAATACTTCTCAGAATCAATAACTGGGATCACGTCTTATTAAAGAATTTCTGCATGTCAAAAGAAATCTCTAGCAGAGTGAAAAGAAAACCCAAAAACTGAGAAAAAAAATCTTAGTGAACAGTCCCTCAGACAAAGGACTTCTGTTTAGAGCTTATAAAGAATTTTTAAAAAGTCAGATCCCTGAAATTCAAAGACCCAATCCAAAAATGGGCATCTGAGATGAACACACAGTTCTCAGATGAAGAAATATGAATGGCAAATAAATACATGAAAAAATGTTCTTCATCATTGGCCATTAGAGAAATGCAAATTAAAACCACACTGAGATTCCATCTCACTCCAGAAAGAATGGGCAGGATTAACAAAACTACCACCAACAAATGCTGGAGAGGCTGTGGGGGAAAAAGGAACTCTTCTGCACTGTTGGTGGGAGTGCAGACTGGTGCAACCACTGTGGTGGTCTGTCTGGAGATTTCTCAAAAAGCTGGGATTGGAAGTCCCATATGACCCAGCTATTCCACTCCTAGGCATATTCCCAGAAGAACTGAAAACATCATACCACAGTGATATATGTGCACCCATGTTTATAGCGGCACAATTTATAATAGCCAGATCTTGGAAACAACCTAAGTGCCCATCAACTGAGGAATGGATAAAAAAGTTGTGGTACTTTTATACAATGGAGTACTACTCAGCTATAAAGAATGAGCACATTGACATATTTACAAGTAAATGGATGCAACTTGAGACCATACTCATAAGCGAAATAAATCAAACTCACATGTATAAATACCAGATAGTCTCCCTAGTGTAAGAAAAGATGAGTACAGAAGATTCTATGGTAATCATGGATTCCCATTATATTGCTTTGAAGACTTGTAATGTTTTCATTCATTGGTTGGAATGGTTTTATTCTGTTTTATTTTACCTTATTGTGTGTGATGGTAGAACAGCTACTTTGAAGAAAACAAGACATTATGGCAGCCATTG
The DNA here is from genome assembly GCA_004027455.1 of Hydrochoerus hydrochaeris. Classification (NCBI taxonomy): domain Eukaryota; kingdom Metazoa; phylum Chordata; class Mammalia; order Rodentia; family Hydrochaeridae; genus Hydrochoerus; species Hydrochoerus hydrochaeris. The sequence goes on along the minus strand of PVLA01003521.1, from coordinate 84,680 downwards.
CTGATTCAATATCATCTTGCTTTGAAATCCTACCATGTTTTTGTTCTTCTATTACCATTGGTTCTATCATTTTGTGTCTGACTGGATTTTAATATGTGTAATAATATAAATTTTTTATGGAAAATTAGATATTCTAGTAGCCATTGTTCATTTTCTGTTATTGGTTCAGAATGCCTTGTAATAGTTTCATTCTCTTGAATGCTTTTATTCCATTTTGTTGTTTTATTTTATTGTTTGTGAAGCTATGCTCAACTATTTCAAAGAAAGATATTATAGTAGCTACTGTTGATATCCAATTGTCTTGTTGTGAAGTGCTGTGTTGCTTGTATTGTTCTGATCTGCATTGTTCTGTCCTCTTTTGTTTTATTCTCTGTAAAATAAAATTTAAAAAAAAAAAGAATGTATACTCTATTGTAGAGAAGGGGAATACTCTGTATATATCTATTAAATCTATATGGTCAAGGGTGTGGTTCAGCTCTGAAATTTGATTTTTATTTAGTTTCTCTCTTGCTGAAAGTGGAGTGTTAAAATAGCCCCTACTATGATTGTATTATTGTTGTCCTCCATATCACATGCTCTGCCTTCACATTGGTCATTTCTGTAGTGTATGAGTTCTATAGGTTTTTATTTCAGTCATTTCTATCCAACATGTTTTTGAGAAATTCTTGTTGAATCTGTCATTTAGATTTTGAAATATTTTGGTTACCTTGTCTACTTTTTTACCTATTTACTGTACACATACTGAATGATATTGCTGTGAAATTTTGGTTCACATCTTCTTTGAACTCATCTATTTTTTTCATCTCTTCTTTGAACTTTTCATACACTTCTGCTAACATTTGTTTTCTTCTCCCTTTGTGGCCTGTTGCTCTGCCTGGGAGAGTTGGTAGGGGTTAGAGACCTTCTATTTCCTTGTTTCCCCATTTTCTTATGTGTAGGGGTGCAGGGGTGTGTGTGTGTGTGTGTGTGTGTGTTTTAAATTACAGCACAGTTATGGATGTTAAGGCAGTGTATTGCAAATACATCAGAGAACTACCCCTGCTCTAGTTCCCTTAATACTTAGAAAGGGAATGTTTCTACATTGAGTTCACGATTCTTCCAGCAACTACTGTCAAAGAATAGAAAAAATCTAAAGTCTAACATCATTATCAGCAAGATTATGGAGGAGGTGTGTGACAGGATAATATGAAATACACAGAATCTGGACACTGAAAACCTGGTTCTGTTTCACTTGTGTGACTTTGGTTCGGTGTTCTCATCTCTTAAGTGGGGATAATGACCTCAGCCACCTGTGGTCAGGATTGTTGTGAGTAACTAGTGACTGTGCACATAAAAGGTTATGTTTTCATTTCAATCATGTGCAGAGGTTCATATACTTTCACTCCAGATTCTGAGAACTACAAAGTATGTTCAGCAAGCAAAATCAAAATGTCATTGATTTACTTGATTAAATTTTATCCACTCACTCATTTATCTACAGATAGTTATACACACCAAATAAAAATACAGAGAGTTTTCACAGGAGCATGCTTATTTTTTAAATATTTGATGAGATTGGGTACATTCAGGGTGGTATAGCTGTAGGTTTTTTAAATATTTGAATTGCTTCTATATAAAAGAGAAATTAGCTCCACTTGGAGTTGCTCCAAGAGAGAAATTCAGTTAGACCAGCAGATAAAAGCTTCAGGCAGGAGAAAAGACAAGATGGCCAATCAGTGAGTAACAGAATACAAAGCCTACTGGGAAAAACAATTCATATGCCAGAATAAAACACCCTGGAGAGACCCAGACAGAGGGAGATGGATCCTCTTGACACAGGAAGAAACTGAAACGTAAAAAAGCTCGTCAAATACTTTGGGACTACAACTGAAGCAGCTAAAAACTACGGGGCACAGCATTTTTGTGATGACCTGCCAAGTTTGCACCAGCTTGAATTGGTGCGGGCAGGCAGAGCCGCCAAACTCGTTCCCACCGCCACTCACAGGAAGCGCAGCAGCACTGAGGTTGGGGGCTGGTGAGCCCAATGGAGAGTGGAGAGCAGAGCCTGTGGAGGGACCTTCATTGATCCACGGTCAGTGTTGGGAGTGAGACACCACCCCCACGGGAAGGGCGCAACCAGGTAGGTGACATGTTGGAATCGGGCAGGAGGAGCCTGAACTGGGAGTGACAGTGACTTCGGTTGGTTGCTCCCTCCCCAGAGCAGATTCATGTGATTTGCTTGGACTGGGCCATGCCCCTGGCTGAGACCAAATGGGACATCCCAAATCAATTCCCTGTGCCTAGCAAGCAAGGTGAAGGCACCTGAAGTTTTGCTGGCCCAGTGGGGAGGGGCAGGCATATGCAGCCTGCTTACACCTCAGTGACAAGAGCAGGCAGGAGAGGGCGGAGGTCCCTTGCCAGCATGCTTCGGAGGAAACACGGCCAACAGGGAAGGGGGCTGGGACCTGCACTGTAACCTCTGTGGAGGAAGCCAGGGCCATGATGGGAGAGAGAGGCAGGAGGAGGCCCCCAGCCCAGAGCCCTGAAAGCCCTGATCCAGGAGAAGGAAAAACAAGAAAGACTGAGGGCTGCAAACACACAACATCAGACATGGCTTCAATCTATATTAAGACATATCTTTGGGACCCTGTAGACGAGCTCAAAACTGAAATATTAAATCAGGTAAAGCAGGATATGAGTAGAGTAATAAAAGAAATGCTCTCGGGAAGCATCTCTCAGGATGATATAGACGGAAGAAGGGAGGAACACAAAGAAAGGAGAAAATATTCGATAAAGAAAATATAGAATACATGAAGCAGATTCAAAGAGACTACCAGGAAATTAAAAACTCCATTGAAAGCTGGCAAAATGCCTTAAAAGAAACTAAGGATAGACTATCAAAACTTGAAGACAAGTTTGTAATGTGTGATCATGAAAGAAAAGATCTCTTAAAAATAACAAGGAAACAAGCAGTAGCAATACAAAGGCTAGAAGATGACAAGAGAATCTACAATTTAAGAATAAGAAATGTAAATGAAGAAGCAGGAATACATACAGGCAAATTACAAAGGCTATTCATGGAAATAACTAAGGAAAACTTCCCAAGCATGGGAAAAGAAAATGACATTCTGTTGTGTGAGGCATACAGAACCCCAGCCACCTACAACCAAAACAGATCTACACCCAGACATATAATAATCAAAATACCAGAAATTCAACATAAAAACAGAATATTAAAAGCCATCAGAGAAAAGAAACAGATTACTTATAAAGGTAAGCACATCAGAATCATGGCTGACTTCTCGACACAGACCCTCAGATCAAGAAGAGCTTGGAGCGATGTCTTCCAAGTCTTGAAGGAAGGTGGCCTCCAGCCCAGGTTGATGTACCCTGCAAAACTGTCACTAGAAATTAATGGAGAAACAAGATGCTTCCATGAAAAAGAGGAACTGGGCAAGTTTGTGACCACCAATCCAACCCTGCAGAGAATGCTGAAAGACATTTTAGAGAGAGAAAAAAAAAATACCAGGATTTTAGGAACAGTGGCAGAAAGGCCTCAATGAGGGGGGCAGGCAGTAGAATGAAGGAGAAAACTAAACAAAGGCAGAAAAATAACATAGCAGAAATGAGGCAGAGGATAACTAGAAACTCTAACATAGATGGCCTTGATATGCTATATTGTTAATAGTGCACCATTACTCACACTACTCTGCTTAGATGTATTATATTCTGTTCCAGTCATTCTACCTGTACTAGATTTGAGGGCACAGACAGTAATCCTGAAAATAACAGGATATAGTATGGTAATCATCCTTAATTTCCTATTAACTTAATCTAAAGTTCTGTATAACCTACACTGTTTTAACCATGACTGATTGTAATCGGATCTGGTTTTGTCAAGTCTGAGAGTATAGGCAACTGCACCTAAGATGACAAGATCCACTACAGTATCCACTCTGATTTGATTATTACCTATCTTTGAAGTTTTATACTGTCTACAATGTTTTATTTTACTAATATTGTTATGTACTGCAATACTCAATTATACTGCTATATTCAATGATGCCTGATGATATAGACATTCTATTAAAGATAATAAGAAACAGTAATCATTGTAGATCACCTTGTACTGTGGTTTTATACGACTTTTTGGTTTCATGTTTTTATAGGAATTTATTTTGTTTTGTCTTGCTAAGTTTTGTTTTTCCCTCTAATACAGAAAGGATAGAAATACACGTAAAGATTCATGCATGCATAGCTGTTTACACTCTCACTGTTTGACTATCTACTGTGTATGCTTTAATTTTGTAACTTGAACAACTATTTCTAAGAGGATAACATGTAATTTATTAACTAGTGATTTCTTATTATCTTTTTTTTTCTTTTTTGGAATTTGGTATTATCTCTACCCTTTACATGCTTTTGTTTCTCTTTAAATAAAAAAGATAAAAAAATAATTTAAAAAAGCTTCAGGCAAGCAAATCTGAATCATAATAATGAATTTCTTTACAATATCTACAACCATTTGAAAATGCGCTAATTCACCTACAGGAATAAAACTGCTGAGAGTGAAAATGTTTAAATTGAAAGGGATAATCAACTATTGAAGAAAGTTAGGTGTTAGGTCAGAACACAAGTTCCCTTGAAGGTAGGGATGCATATGTTTTGTTCCTTGATGCAACTATGCCTAGAACAGTGTCTTGTACTTAGAAGGTACCCAGACATGAAGAATAAAGAAACAAGTGTACCCATGATCACTTTGAATTTAAGACTACAATTTCATGACAGATGTTCAACATTAATTCTCAATTCTGCCGATTCTGTCAATTTAGCAGTTCACTTGGTAGGGGGGTGGGTCTCAAGGCTCCATCTATTTAAATATTTTGAACTCAAATTTATAAATACTCAAGAGTGATTCTGCATTCTCAAGTGATTACCAGAAAACCCTACCTCACAGACACACTGACACTGTAGATAAACATCAGGTAAAATAACCAAGCCAACACAAATCAACCCACAAAATCAAATGGGAATTACAGAGTGTTATTTGGATAGAGTTCCAAGTAGATGTCAGGACAAGAATGTTTTCCTGATTATCTGTGTGTCTAATACTGAGCCTAGTACTAGATGCTTAAAACTAAATTCTATTACTCTGAAATTTATACCTGATGATTATTAAGCTATTTGCCTTTTTCTCTTTAGGAACACAATTCATAGTTATATATTTATTCATATGTTTAATTGCTTAATGTCTAGCTCCCCCATTAAATCATAAACATTCATGACAGCTCATGTCTCTTATCAAATTTATGTAGCATATAGGAGGCTCTTAATATTTGTTGAATGAACTGCATAAATACTGGAAGTTCATCCTTGAAATAATAGTGTACTTGAACCAATTCTAGAACCATAAGATCTTTCATCAGAGAGCATTTATTCACATGTCCCTCAAATGACTGGCTTACCATACACTACTCAAGGATGAATGATAGTAACAGGAGTTGAATTATTTGGCATTGCAGTGTCTAAATTGTTTAAATCCCCTTACTATTCTTTCTTCTCAGCAATGAGACCTCTACAAAATGGGTACCAGGCCAAGTATCCATTTGACCACTGTGGCATTAGACATGGCTCCATAACTGATCAGTAGTCTCCATAAAAGTCAGCATTGGCACAAAATTTCACACTGACTCTGCTGTCTTATGACACCAAACACATGAGAACCAACAGCCTGGGAAAATTAAATCTATGGTTTTAAAAAAACTGATCCACAATAATACATACAAACTGAATCACAATTTTAAGAAATCCATGATCAGTTTGCTTAAAACTGCCAAAGAAAAGACATTAAATAAAAAGATTCAGATTGGGCTGGGGGTGTAGCCTTTCTGGTAAAGCATTTGCCTAGTACACAAAGGGCCAGTATGGCAAAATCAACCAGCCAACCAACCAATCATTAGACAAACCAAGGTTTCCATTTATCATCTCATACTGACATACATCTGGTATTAAAAAATACAGCTCATATGTTTTCAAAGTTCAATATTTTCTAAACAAGGGAGAAAACAATGCTAAGACACTATCTGTCATAGGCTGCTTTCCCATCTTGTTAAGTAAAAGCTAATGAAGAATATCTGTTTATATGAATTGCATTACACACCCAAGAACTCACAGAGAGTTAGCAAATGATAAAGATGGAATTTCAAAATTTATGAGGATGGAGGAAATGTGTAGGTAACTGGTATTTGGGAAACTGACTAGCCATTTGGGAGGCAAAAGCATTCATAGCTCATGTTCAGATTTTATACTAAAACAAATTAAGCCTTTTAAAGTATGTTATGAAAACCACAAACCACAAAGACATTTGATCATATTAAAAATAATACATGACATATATAATGTGATAGACAAATGATTAATCTCAAATTTACAAAAAGTTTTTAACATAAGAATGAAGTCAGTAAAAAATAATCACAAAGCATTAAAAAAGAAGTCACACCTTTACAAATGCCCCCATGAACAGATGGAGGTCAAACCATTACTAAACACTAAAGCAATGGTGTTCATCTATTCTAATTAAAATGCAGTGTTGTCAAAGATATGGGAATACTTTGTACATGTAACAGTAAGAAATACAGTCTTTCAGCAACTCCCATAAAAATGTGAAGTATAGCTATACTTTCTACTTCATATACCAGTTTCTACTATGAAGAGAAATTACTCAGGTGCTGAATGACATACATAACATATTCACCTCTCTTATAATCTTAAAAATGTAAAAACCAAGTATCAGTAAGACTGGATTATGATTCATACATGCTGTGTACACAGCCATCAACAATTATGTAGATCTTTATTTGATGTCAGAGACAGATGCCTAAATCCTTTAACATAATCCTTTGCTTCTTTCCATGACATCAAATATAGATGTACATTAACTGTTGATAGCCATGCAACAAAGACATTCATAGATATTAGTGTTCAATTAGCAACAAACCAGATGAGAAAGCTCCAGCACTAACATACTCTCTCTCTCTCTCTCTCTCTCTCTGCTTTTATGGGCTTCACTGCTGATAAGATTGGCCTATAGGAAATCCAGAATAATCTTCCTATTTTAAGGTCTATAGCCATGACACCTGCAGTTCTTTTACCATGTAAAGTTACATAAACACAGGTGTAAGAGTTAGGATGTGAATGAACACCCATGAAAGGGGTATTATTTTGTGTATTATAGTAAGATAGCCACACACACTGATGGCAAATCTTTTAGAGCTTTCCATGATATCAACAGCCCATTGTAACATGTGTGCCATTGGTTCCCAATCACAGCACTAGAGTAACTCCATCCAATGGCTAGGGTAAGTTGAAATCCAGAAGTCAGTGCAAATTTGCTTCATGTAAGAACCTGAAGATTACAGCCAAAAGAATGAAGCCTATAATGACAAGATGACAGACAGTGAAGGTGACATAGTGGGTAAATAAACTCCTAGACAACTGAATGGCTGCTGGGAAAGTCAGCCTTCCAGTATCACTGGCTACAGTGAACATGTGTCCAGCTGACTCCACTGAAAATGAGTGGCATGTCATCGTAACAGGAATCTACCCCACTTGCTGTGAAAAGAAGGCAAAAGATAACACAAGAATGTGCAGATAAGAGTATAAGAAATGAAAAACAGAAACTGGTCACTTATGAAGGAAAAGGTACAGAAACAAAAAGTTGTTCATGGTCTTACTCATTGGGAGGTAAAGTCACAAACAGCAAAAAACTTTAATAAAAGTCTTCAGAATGGAGGAGGCAGCTGACACAGCAGACTGAAAAGGTGAATGGGCTGACAAACATCTTCCCCAGTGGACACAGCGCTGTATTACCACCCCTGTATCACTGACTCTTCTTTCCCAGTTTTCTCCTGTTCAGTTATCACTTGGACACCAACTTTTAAATCAGTATTAATGATCTACTCCACTTCACCTCTGCATTTTAAATCAATCTAAAATTAAGCAAAAATTGATTTTCCAGCATTTTACTATTCCTTATTCTGTATTACAAATCTCTAAGTTACATTTTTTTACTAAATTATGGAAATCTAAAAACTGATTTTGCCACAGCACTTTCCTTATCCCTTTATATTTCCATAGAATATAGTATTTACACTCATAATTTTAAAATCTCTTTAAATAGAACTCTTCACCAGAAGAAACAAATCACCAAAATATTAACAACTCAATATCCTGGTAGAATTGTGAGAACTGATTTATTTTTACTTGCTTTCTCCGTAACATGAAGTACCAGAATCAAGTGGACTCAGTATTCAAGGCTTTGCAACAGTGAAGTTGATATAATAGCCAACAGAGAGGGTGGGGTTATGTAGCTCAGTGGTAGAGTACTTGTACTTGCCTTGCATTCAGAAGGCCCTTGGTTTAATCCCTAGAATCATGTACACAAATGAAAAATCAAAATTGGTTATCTATTGGAAATTTGGGTAGTTCACTGGATCTACTCAACTATAAATTAAAGAATTCAAACATTAAACACTATTGGTTTTTTTCATAAAAGGCAGGTAGTGCTACAGGAAAGAAAGTATCGCCTTGCAAAAAGCATTATCTAAGGATATATGTGCTTGGGGTTGAGGTAGTGTATAACCAGCTTCTGTCTGATAGTTCCAGCTTTCCATTCGCTACAACACTGACTTCCCTGTCTCCTGTCATTTTAGTGTAATCATTCTTACCAAGATTAGTTATATCCTATCTCAATATCACTGTGTAACTTTTTACTCACACCTTGACTTTTCAGCTGCATGTCACTATTGATTGCTCCCATCTTGAAAAATTCTTTCCTCGCTTTCCCTAATACATTCTTACAGTTTTTCCCAAGCATCAATAGTTTTGTAAGCTCTTAAATTCAGATTTCTCAGTTCCAGCAGTTATAAATCTTCAAGTTAATTGAACATGCACTGTTGGTATTTTCGGCTTCCGAACATGAGTTGTGATTGTTTTTGAAACATGATACAAATTCTCTCCTACATCTCCCTTCAAGAAGTGAAGCTTAATTTCCCTTCTTTTGTGAGTTGGACTTAAAAGACCTAGTCTAGTGAACTATGGTGTATGTAACAGTGAGATTAGAACACAAAAGGCCCTGTGGCTTTCCCTTTGTTCCTTGGATCACATGCTGAAGTAAGCCAGCTGTCATGTTACAGAGCACCTAAGCAATTAGGTAGACAGGCCCATACAGTGAGAAACTGAGGCCTCTGGCCAGCAGCCAGGTGAGTAAGCGATTTTAGAAGTGGGTTCTCCAGCCTCAGTGACACTGAGCACCAGAACCACATCTTTAAACAGCTCCTAAAGTTTGACCGATAGAAACTGAGATAAAAAATGTTCAAAAATCACTAATTTTTGGTATCATGTTATGTAAAAGAATAATTAAAACACTAGTATAAACAATAGAGTATATTTTTAAAAATATTTTACATCTTTAAATGCTTACTAGTACATGTTTGAAGTACATAATGATTATACTCATCATGGGAAGTTGGTATACATACATAACACATCTTGATTCTTTTTATTTTTCCTTCTTTTCCCTCAACTTTTAAAAATTAAAACACTTAAAGATCAGTTTTAATTATAACTTTAACACAATTTTAAATGGTTTATAGCACACACCATTTAACATTTCATTCTCCACAAAATATTTTAACTACCAAACAGATATCTGGTTTAAATATTTTGTTTTCTATATATAAATTATCTCAAGTGTTCCTATTCTCTCATTCTCTCAATCTCATTCTCTCTTTCCTCTCTTCCCATCCTGTCTCTCTCTTTCTGTCTCTCTCTTTTTTCCCCCAGCTAAATAATTCCAAGAATAAGGAAATTGAAGTATAATATCACTTGACCAAATTCATACAGCTAGTAAGTAGTAGAGCCAAGACTCAAACCATAATGCTATCATGTCTCTGATAGCATATTCATCTGATCACACTTTAAGAACATCAAAATAAGCCAGGCATGGTGGCACACAACTGTAATCTCAGCACTCAGGATGCTGAGGGAGGAAGATCACCACAAGTGAAAAAAAAAAAAAAAAGACATCAAAATCGGTAGGTCTTAAATTCATCAGTATGGTTAGATGTTCTACTGCTTGGCTGGTACCTTGCATAGTATTGCTTAAATATCAGCACTATTTTATGTACTGAACAAAAAGTATGTTTGTACACAAACACACATTGCAATATTTTCTTCAGAGGATAGATCCCAGATGGCATCGACAAACTGCAAGTTTCCAGTAAATCCTATATAGGTAGCTTTATGTATGTACTGTTATGCTCAGGTATATAATCTAAAAATTGTTTCCTTAGACCTATATTTTAAAATAATAAACACATCTTCTAGTGTGTTGGGGAGAAAAAGCCCAAAACAAAACAAAAAATCACATTAGTAAATTTTTATTAACTTACATTGACATTTTCAATTTCATCTGTCAAGTCCTTATTAACTTAATATAAACCTACAGGTGTTTCTTAATACCACAGAATCATGAAGACTTGCAGTTATTAGGGTTGTATAATGATTAACACAACATTCATTCAAACAATTAACAAGTTACTTCACTGAAATACTTAAAAGAACATTCTGAGGAGTGTTTGAAAAGCTTGGTTTATAAATAATGATATATTTATTATGCATTTGGTACTGAAGATAAACACTTATATATAAAACATTGTTTCAATAAACTGCTCCACTAATGAGGCTAGTTATTTGATACAATATATTTTAATACTAAAGAATAAAGCTTTATCTTCATATTTACTTTATTTATAGGAACCTTATCAATGAAGAACTTTGTATCCAACAATAAAAAAATTATATTGCAAGTGACATTCTGAAGAAGCAAAAAAGATGGATGCAAAAAAGACACTAGGTACCTGCAATATGCATTCTTTACATAGATGGTTCTGAACAACAGAATGAAATGCAAACCAAATGCTTTTAAAGGTCTGTGTGCCTATATGACAATTAAAATCTCCATACACTAAAAAGAAAAAGAATAATACAGAACACAGTATTTTGAAAGATTATAGCACATTTAACATCTTCAGCTATCCACTGAGTTCTCAGATCAGATTGGCAACTGAAATTTCACATCTACATGGGCTTGCTTGGCTAAGGTCACTATTTCAGAGAGCTTTACAACCTGAAAAGAAATAAAGCATATTTTAGTCTCCATTTTCTTTCTTTTTTTTTTTTTTTTTTTTGTGGTACCAAGGATCAACTCATGACCTCACGCTTGCCAGGCAGACTCTTATGCCACTGAGCTAAATCCCCAGCCCTTTACTCTACATTTTCATACAAAGATAATTCACAACAACTATAGATCAACACAAAATTAATGCACAATTTTTTTCCATTTCAAACTTCAAGACTACTCTGACACTGTTATAAATCAAATTAGATTCTTACAAGGAATTAACAATAGAACTCTCAAGGACAGTGAAGTTTGCTATTCTTTACAACCTAAACTTCAATTAAATACTCTCTAATAAAGATATAGATAAATAGATATACATCTATCTTATCTAAAGATTACTTAAAGACAAAACAGTGAGTGTCTTTGTTAGATACACCACAATTTTGAGCATATTTAAAAAAATATTTTGAAAAATTATATAACCTTAACTTCTAATAGCAGGACTGGAGTTTGGGTATAATAGTTAGTAATTTACTTTCTACCAGTAAGTGAACAAGTGCCAACCAAAATTCCAATTTCTACTATAATCAAGAATATCTACCTGCTTCTATATAAAACATAAATTTGACATGTCTGAAAGCAAAATAAAATAATAAACCCCAAAACCCAACAAAAAAAATAACAAAAAAAATTCACCTTCTGTTTCCCTGTAGAGCAGTCACCCCCACCTAATGACTCCTTGTCTATCAATTCCCACCATGCCTTGTTGTATTCAGAGTTGAGCACAATCCTTCTTTCCTACTGCAAAACCTCATATCTCACCAGGCTCTATACCTACTGTAATCATCCTATGAAGAGTATGCTTACTGTTGCTTAACAAGTATGAATATTTTTTTAACAGTTTGTTACTGTATATGCAGAATACCATATTTAGTTAAGCACTAATTATTAGCAATATTAAATTTGCTGGTTCATATTAGAGCTTAAGGTTTTATAAATTCATTATACATTATGAATTTGTCCTTAGTTAGCATTATGAATTTGTCCTTTACCATTCTAGCAGCTTCATCCAAGTCATCACAAGCAAGAATTTTAAGCCCACTGTCTGCTATGAGTGCCTTAGCATCATCAACTCGTGTACCTAGAAATGATTTAAGAAAATATGAGTATTTTAAATATATACATTAAAAAGTATTTTAAAAATCTTTGCTACAGTATGACATTTCAACATAGGAGTACTTTTATCATTTAACATAAACATTCTTGACCTAAAGAAAATATTACAAAAACCTAACATTACCTTATAAAATATTGTACCTTACCATTTCCATAATTAAAGCAAGTCAGAATTCCAAATAAAATCACAAAATATATCAAATTATACCAAGCAAAACTATGAACATTCTTATCTAAATGTTGTAATTTTTCTAAAGAGTTTTTAAATTTCATATTCTATAGAGGACTTCTGGAATGATAGCAGAGTGGTAAGCAGTACTTACAAGGTCTCAGAGAAAGACCTTCTCTGAAATTTGGTGTTCAGACACTGGAATATAGCAACAGGAAGAAGAGCAAGAAGGAAATGGGTCCCCCAGACCTAAGAAGGATCTGAAGGGCAAATTGAAGCTCACAGGGAAAATGAAGAAAAACTTCAACAAAGAAGGAGGAAGTGGTAAGGGGCACTTTCTACTGAGTGGGAAAATTCTGTCATTTTATCATTTGTCATTTTCTAGGCTGTGTTTGATGTTATCGTTATTGCTGATTGTATCACATTAGCCAAAGTGACATAACCAGCTGTTCTCACCAGCTGTTCTTCCTGTATACCAAGACTGATACTGCCTAAGGGTCACCAAAAATACTGTGGGCCAATGCCAACAAACCAGGGGCTGGAACAAGCAGGCAGCAACTTCTCAAATTGAAGAGATAGGATCTTGTGACAGACTCAAAACCCTAAGGCCAGTTACACCCGTAAGAACCCTCTCGGAAGTAGTCATTTCTGCTACTAAAAATAAAGCTACCTACCATGGGCAATTTATAACCATCAACCTCTATTTAAAAAAAAAAAGAAAGAAAGAAAGAAAGAAAATGAGAAGACACTTAAACAAGATGCAACCCCAGACATCTAGTTCACTAGAGACAAATCCAGGAGACAATGCATTTAGACAATCTGAAAGCCAACCACATAGCTTCTCTGAAGTGGTTAATGACACAGCAAATGAATGAGGCTCTAGAAAAACATCAAATCAGAAATAATTTCTCAGATAACTACAGGTGACCATAATAAAAAACATGCTTAGTGACTCTATAGTTGATACAGACTAAAAAAACAGTTTAGGAAAATTATGGAAACCATGAATGCCCAGCATAGGACAGAAATGGAATCCATAAAACAGACTCATCTAGATACCCAGGAGACTAAAATCCACTGAAAGTATCCACAGAAAAATACAACAATATGAAGACAGAATCTCAGACACAGAAGACAGGTTTGCTTTTAGCAATCATGAAAAGAAAGATTTCTTAAAAATAGCAAGGAACCACAGGAAACTATCCAGCAGCTGCTAGATGATGCAAAGAGGAATAACATAAGATTGACTGGACTTGGGGTTGGGGATTTAGCTAAGTGGCATAAGTGCCTGCCTTGCAAGCACGTGATCATGAGTTCAATCCCCGGTACTGATAAAAAAAAAAAAAAAGTAAGATTGACTGGACTCAATGAAAAAGCAACAGATAATACAAATGATATTTTTAAAAAACCTGTCCACAGATGTCATGGCAGAAAACTTCCCTGGAAGGGAAAAAGAATTTGACATACAGATAAATAAGGCATAAAGGACTCTAATTAGCCAGGATCCAAAAAAAAAAAAAAAACTAAAACAAGCCATGTAATAGTCAAGATTCCAGAAATCCAACACAAGAACAGAATATTAAAAGCTGTTAGAGAAAAGAAATAAACAACCAGTGGGTTGGGATATAGCTCAGTGGCACAGAGCCTGCCTAGCAAGTGCAAGGTCCTGAGTTCCATACCTGGTACAAAAATGAAAGGAAGGAATCACCTATAAAGGAAAACCCATCAGAATTACAGCTGATTTCTTGAATGCAACCCCATTAAGAAAAGCTTGGAGTAAAATATGGTAAGCCCTAAAAGAAAACAACCTCCAACCCAGATTGATGTACCCCGCAAAACTATTTTCAAAATTGATAGGAAAATAAGATATTTCCATGACAAAGAACACCTGAGGAAATTCATAAACACCAAACCAGCTCTACAAAGTGTTCTGAAAGATATTCTAGAAAGACTAACAGTGTGCACAATTCAGTAGCATTGCTAGATACAAAAACATTTAAAACTCAGTAGCCTTCTTGTACACAAATAACAAACTTACTGAGAGAGAAATTAGGGAAACAACCCCTTTTACAATAGCATCCAAAAAATGAAATAACTAGGAATCAATCTAACGATGGAAGTAAAAGACCTCTACACTGAAAACTACAGTACTGTGAAAAAGATTGAAGATGACATCAGAAAATAGACATCCTTTGCTCTTGGACAGAAAGAACCAATACAGTGAAAACAGCCATACTTTCAAAATTGTTATACAGATCTAATGCAATTCTGATCAAAATTCCAACAGCATTATCTCACATAATAACAAAAGCAATCCAAAATTATTTTGAAATCACAAGAGACCCAGAATAGCAAAGTAATTCTGGGCAACAAAGACAAGGCAGAGGGAATCACAATCCCAGACTTGAAATTATACTACAAGGCTACTGTAATTTAAAAAAAAAAAAAAAAACAGAATGGAACTCGAAAAAAAAAAAAAAAAAAAAAAAAAAAAAAAAAAAAAAAAAAAAAAAAAAAAAAAAAAAAAAAAAAAAAAAAAAAGTCACCAGACTCAAGGATTAATGTAACAGATTAAAAGATGTAGAAACAACTCTAGACATATTTAGCCACCTTATCTTTGACAATGGTGCCAAACATGCAAAACATACTCCCTGGAAGAAAGCTAGTATCTTTAATAAATAATGCTGGAAAAACTGGCTCCTCACATGCCAAAGATTAAAATTAGACCTATAGAGCTGTGGATTTAGCTTAGTGGCTTAAGCGCCTGCCTGGCAAGTGCAAGGTCATGAGTTTGATCCCCAGTACGAAAGAAAGAAAGAAAGAAAGAAAGAAAGAAAGAAAGAAAGAAAGAAAGAAAGAAAGAAAGAAAGAAAGATTAGACCTATATCTTTCACCATGCGCTAAACTAAAATCAAAATACATCAAAGTTCTAAACATTAAAACAGAAACACTGAGCTGGGAAGATGGCGGATTGATAAGTAGCAAGGTAAAGAGCCTCTCTGAGAGAAACAGCTCAGACACTAGAATTTAACATCACAGAGAAGACCAGATAAAAGGAGAGGGATTCTCAGAACCCAGGAAGAAACTAAGATGGGGGCGGGGGGAAGAAAAGAAAAGAAAAGAAAAGAAAAGAAAAGAAAAGAAAAGAAAAGAAAAGAAAAGAAAAGAAAAACGTGGACAGAAGGCTGTAGCCAGATGCGCTCTGACTGGAGCCAGTCTTGCAGTGTATGAGGAGGCACTGCTGGAGTCTGAGGACACGCGGTTGAGGTGAAGTCAGGGTTGGCAAGGCTGAGGACCTAGGCAGAGGGACATGTCACAATGGAGAATGGAGCCTGCATGGAGATCTGTACCGGCCCACAGTGAGTACGCAGAGTTTGGTACTCCCACAGGAGGGGGTGATTGGCTGTGTGACATTTTGGAATCGGGCAGGACGGTCCTGAACCTGGAACTGTAGCGGCTTCAGTTGGCTGCTCCTGGCACAGAGCAGATCAGTGGGAATTGCTTGGACTGGGTCCTGCCCCTGGGCAAGATCCAATAGCCAGGAACAAAGTTTCCCCTGAAGCTGTCCCGAACCCGTTCCGTCTGTACAGCACACACTAATGTAGTGAAGACCCCCGGTGGTTGACCAGCTTAGAGGGGAGGGGCCAGCCTACACCACCCCTGCTTGTACCTCAGTGGTCAACAGAGACTGGAGAGGGCAGCAATCACGAGCCAGCACACTTCAGAGTAATCATAACCAATACAGAAAGGGCCTGGGACCTCTACTATACACTTGTCTGGAAGAAACCAGAAACATGACAAGAGGAAGAAACAAAAGGAAGTCTCCAGCTTCCAATGCAAACAATACTGGTCCAGGAGAGATAAATATAGAAGAGACTGAGGGCAGCATACCTGCAATATTGGAAGCAACATCATCTGACATAAAGAAATATCTTTGTGACATTATAGAAGAACTCAAAACAGAAATACTAATTCAAGTAAAACAAGATATAAGATTAATAAAAGAAATGCTAAGCCCTTCTCAAGACACAGATGGAAGAATTGAGGAGCATAGAAAAAGGAGGGAAACCGTTGATGATGAATATAAAAAAAATCTGTAATACATGAAACAGATTCAAAGAGATTACCAGGAAATTTAAAACTCCATTGAAAGCTAGAAAAACTGCTTGAAAGAAACTAAAGATAGACTAACAAACCTTTAAGACAGGTTTGCAGCTTTCGATCACAAAAGGAAAGATCTCTTAAAATAACAAGGAACCAGGAAACAACAATACATAGGCTAGAAGACGACAAGAGGATCTGTAACTTAAGAATATAAAATGTGAGAGAAGAAGCAGGGGTAAACACAAATGAAATACAAAGACTATTCACAGAAATAATTACAGAAACCTTCCTAGGCGCAGGAAAAGGAAATGATATTCAGATATATGAGGCATACAGAACTCCAGCCAGCTACAATCAAAATAGGTCTACACCCAGACATAATAATCAAGATCCCAGAAATCCAACACAAGAACAGAATATTAAAAGCTGTCAGAGAAAAGAAACAGATCACCTATAAAGGAAAACCCAAAAAAACAACAGACTTCTTGACAGAAACCATCAAATCAAGAAGAGCTTGGAGCAAAGTATTCCAGGCTCTGAAAGAAAATAACCTCCAACCCAGATTGATGTACCCTGCAAAACTATCTCTCAAAATTAATGGAGAAATAAGATGCTTCCATGACAAAGAGAAACTGGGGGAATTTGTGACCACCAATCAAACCCTACAAAAAATACTGAAGGACATTCTAGAGAGAGAGGGGAAAAAAACCCCATTGTTTCAGGAACAGTGGCAGAGAGGCCTCACTGAATGGGACAGACAGTGGAATGAAGGGGAAAAGTAGACAACCAACAGCAGAAAAATAGCATAGCAGAGATGAGGCAGAAGAGGCTGGCTATAATCAGTAACATAGATGGCCTTGATACACTAACAAAAAGAAACACAGGCAGAGCAGATCAGGAGATAGGGTCCATCGAGATGCTCTGTATAGGAAATTTAATCAGCCTGAAAGAGGGTTTATGGACTGAAAGTCAGAGTTGATAAAATAATGCTCTCTGTGACAGGGAAGCAGAGAGAAACAGGGGTAGCTCACCCAGCAGCTGCAGATAGGTAGGAAAGACATGACACTTTTGTGCAGTGGAGAACTACTCAGCTATAAGGAAGGAAAACCTCAAGGCGCTTGTAGATAAAGGAATATAACTTAAGATCAAGCTCAGGGGTAAAAAGGTTGAGAACCACTTAGATAAATAGCGGATTACCTCCCTAATTTAAAAAGTAAAGGAGTTAGTGGGATACAAAATGTACAATGCACCCTGTGAAAGTGAAAGGGGAGGAAATGTCTAAAAAGAGAAGGCAGAGGACACTGTTAATATTGTATCATGATTTAAAACCCATATTGTTCTCATTGCTGTTTAGTTTGGTTATATTCTGTTCCAGTCTGTCTACTTGTACTAGATTTGAGGTCACAGACAGCTATTCCAAAAATAGCAGGATATACTACAGTAACCATCTCTAATTTCCTATTAACTTAATCTGAAACCCTGTATTATTTACACTGTCTTAATATGACTGATCTTATTTGAATCTGGTTAGATCACTGTCTTGTCTCGACTGATTTTATTAGAATCTGTTATGTTTGATAGTATCAAGTCAGAGAATATAGGCAACTACTCTGAAGACTTATTAAGATTCACTATGATACCCATTCTGGTTTGACTATTACCTCCTTTGGAGTCCTATAATGTCTCCAATGCTTTGTTTTTATTGATACTGTTCTGTATTGTTATGTTCAATTTTACTATATTGATGATATAGGCAATTCTATTGAAGATAACAAGAGACATCATAGTAACCATTGTAGATCACATTGTATTGTGGTTTTAATCATGTACTATGTCCATCCTTTTGTTTTGAATGACCCCATTTTGTTTTCTTTCTCATTTGGTTTTATTCTTTTCAAAATAATAAATAAATAAATAAATAAATCAGAAACACTAACTGCTGGAAGATAGAATAGGTAAAACTCTCAAAGACATTCATGTAAGAAAAGACTTTATGAACAAAATCAAGATCACACAGGAACTATCACAAATAATCAACTGAGATCTCATCTGATTAGCTTTTGCACAAGAGAAACCACCAACAGAGTGAAGAGAAAACCCCTGGTGTAGGAAAAAACTTTAACCAGCTATTCCTCACACAAAGGACTACTATCTGGAATATATAAAGAACTCAAAACATCAGATGCCCCAAATTTAAAGACTCAATCCAAAAATGGGCATCTGCAGTGAAAAGACATTTCTCAGGTGAAGAAATAGAAATGGCAAATAAATATATGAAAAAATGTCCAACTTCATTGGTCATCAAGGAAATGCAAATAACACCAGCAAGATTCTGTCTTATTCCAGAAAGAATAGCTATTATCAAGAAATCAACCAATAACAAATGTTGGCTGGGCTGTGGGGGAAAAGAAACACTTTTCCACCATTGATTGGAGTATACAGTGGTGCTACCACTGTAGAAATCAGTGTGGAAATTTCTCAAAAAACTACAACTAGAGGTTCCACTTGAAGTAGCCATTCCCACTTCTTGGTATCTTCCCAAAATAATTAAAAGTACCATATCACAGTAATATAAGCTGGTAGTCTGAGCATCTGTTTGAAGGAAAACAAAATGCTTTATAGTCACTGTAGGAAATTTCCTTCTGTCTTGTTTTTGAAACCCAAAGTTTTGTTACCTTTTATTGTTTTGTTTTATTCCTGTATCTGGTAACCTGAGCAACTATTTTGAAGATGCCAATATGCAATATAACAACCACTGTTAAATTCCTATCATCTTGTTTTGAAAACCTATACCACTATTGTTTTTTGTTGCTGTTGTTGTTGTTTTGCTTTTGTTGTTTTTTTGGTTTGTTTGCTTATTGATTTTTCTGGGGTTTTTTCTTTTTAAAATAAAAAAAGAATAAAATTGGAGATATTCCTAGGTAAATGGATATACCTTGAGACCATATTCTTATGTAAAATAAATCCAACACACATGTGTAAAGATCATACTGTTTCTCTGGTCTAAGAAACTGAAAGTCTAAATAGAACCAAAATGTATAATAGGCATTGTGAAACAGGAAGAAAATGTTTAAATGGAAAAGGGAATGAGAGATGGGGGAGGGGGAAAGGAAAGAAGGGAGAAGTTAAAAAAATGAAAAAAGAAAGCAAAAATGCAATCAAAGTTTTTGTAAATGAGGAGGGTAGGAGCATTTCAAGGGAGGGTAGGAGAATGGGGGAAAAAAGAATAAAGTTATATCACGTACAGTTATACTTCCTCTATGATGAATGTGATCGTTATATATAACTAAAATACACCAATAAAAATCATTTTTTAAAAAAAGAAAGCCAATAGCCAATAAATATACACACACAATTTTATATTATATAATATTTTAACTTAAAAGACACAGCTATTTGTAAACTATATCTTAAATGAGCTAAACTCCTTGGACTTAACGAACTATTAAGCAATTAGAAACAACTGCAAGATACCTTACCACTCACCTTGTAACCGTACTACAACAGGTATTTTAATTTCCAAGTCTTTTACTGCCATGACTATACCCTGTGCAATAACATCACATCGCATGATTCCTCCAAAAATGTTGACCAGAATAGCTAGTACCTGTTAATAAAGCATTTGGTAGATTAAAGGAATGAGTACTGCCCACACCCCCCCCCAATTAGGATCCGTGTCTTTTAAAAATTAATTCCATGGAAACATTTTCAGAACACATAATATTGCCTTCTTCTAGCTCAGTCCACTGTGCTCCGGAACTCACTTCCATTTTCCTGGATAATATCAATATCTAGCTCTTATTCTCTTTTCTACTGTATCCATGTGAGGAAGACTTCCTAATTCTACTGACTTTTTCTATTAAACACAGCAATCACCAATAGTAAGATCTCAATTAGTGTTCATTATCTATCATTTCTTCATTTATCCCCATATACACAATCAATTTTGACACAAGCCCTCCTCAGAATCACTCAACTTTTAAATGCTCACTTTTGGCTACACTTTACCTCTTAACTTCAGGGCCTCTTGACCTTCACCATCACATTGATAGTGCTGAATCAGTGTGTTCCTTCTGTCCTTCTCCATCCTTCCCCCAATTTTTTTTTTATTAAGTCTTAATTCATTCAACTACCTGACAGCTTTTCAAATAGTAAGATATAGATGTGCTACAGATACTCTCAAATACTGTTTCCCTCAACCTTCAGAGCAGTCAGGAAGCTTCTAGGACAACTGGGTCCTTTGGTCTAATGGTTTCTGATTATAAGCAACCTTCTCTGTCTACATCCTAGGCCCACTGAAATATTTTCTGTGAATGCCATGAGGTGAAAATAGTTGAAACAGTGAGCTATCCTACATATCCCTTTTCTTAACCACCAATATTTCTGGACCTTTAATAAATGAAACAACATGTTACAAATATTAATCAAGTTACTCCTCACAATTAAAATTCAAAAGCATAAACCCTACCTTACCTTTTTATCTGAAGTGATCAACTTAAATGCTTCTGTTACTTGTTGAACTGTGGCACCACCACCAACATCAAGGAAGTTGGCCGGAGTCCCTCCATGAAGCTTTATTATATCCATGGTGGCCATAGCCAAACCAGCACCATTTACTATCAAGAAAGGAAAATGGTTTGTATAAGCAACAAACACAGAGAAAATAAATTAAGCTAGTAAAATAACTCTAATGTAAAAACATATGGTACCAAGACAGCCTATGTTTCCATCAAGGCCAATATAGTTGAGATTCGCCTTAGCTGCATCTCTGTCCCTTTCATCTTCCTGTGTCCAGTCCTGAAGATCAAAGATTTTCTTTTGGCGATAGGCTGAATTTGAATCAAAATTGATCTTTGCATCCATACAAAGCACTTTGAAGGGAAACAAAGAAAGTGATGTTAACATCAAGAAAGACAAATCATTGTTTTGGAGAAAATATTTTAATTCTGAAAGTATTTCAACTCATGTTCACAATCAATACAAACTGTTTCTTTACAAAGAATAGTTGAGGGATTTAAAATGTCCCAAAGTTACAGTTTTTCCACATCCATTTTAGGTACTAAACAACAAGAATACAAACAAATAAAAATGTCCACTATCACCACTCCTGTTCAACACAGTAACTGTAACGTTGTCCAAAGCAATCAGACAAGAGAAAGAAATAAAAACTATTTGTATAGGAAAGAAGTCAAATTATTACTTGCAAGCAACATGATACTCCACGTAGAAGACCCAAAAAATGCCAGCAAAAGACTCTTAGAATTATCAAATTCATCAATGCAGCAGGATACAAAATCAATGCAAAAATCAATAATGTTCTCATACATCAATGACGTTGAGAATGTATGAGAAAGACATTAGGAAAACAACATAATTCACAAAAGCATCAAGAGAAATTAAATACTTAGGAATTAACCTAACCAAAGAAGAGAAAGGACTCTACAATGAATACTATGGCAGTCTGAAAAAGGAGACAGAAAAGATTAGAAAATGGAAAGATATTCCCTGTTCCTGCACAGGCAGAACCAACTTTGTCAAAATGGCCAGACTTTCAAAACTGATAAGAGATTTAATATAATTCCAATTGAAACATAAACAGCACTCCTCACAGAACTAGAGAAAACAATCCTCAAATTCAAATAGAACCAGAAGAGTCCCAGAAGAACAAAAACAATCCTGGACAAGAACAAAGCAAGAGGCATCACAATCCTGGTTTTCAGTTACACTAAAAAACTATAGTGATGGAGGGGGGAGCACGATACTGACAGAAAACAGACCTGTGATAGATAAAACAGAAGAGAGGATACAAAAAAAAAAAAAATCTGCAGCACATTCAGTTATCTCTCTTTGACAAAGGGGCCAAAACACACTGGAGGAAAGACAGCCTCTTTAATAAATAATGCTGGGAAAACTGGCTATCTAGACACAGAAGATTGAATCTCTTACCATGTAATAAATTAAAATCAAAATGGATCAAAAATTTGAATGTTAAAACAAAAAAAGTCCGCTGGAAGATAAAATAGGTAAAACTCTTGAAGACATAGAAGAAGGAAAGACTTTCTAAACAAAATCCCAGTTGCATAAGAAATAACACCAAGACTCAACAAATCAGATCACATTAAATTAGAAAGCTTCTTTATAGCAAAGGAAAGAGAATGAATACACAATGTACAGAATCGGAAAAAATTTTTGCCAGCTATTCCTTAGACAGGATCAATAACTAGAAAAAAATATATATATATATACACACATATCAAGAAAAATAGACCCACCAAAATAAAAAAGCCAATCAAAAAATAAAAACAAAAAAACATGAGCAAGTGAAATGAACAGACATGTCTCAGAAATACAAATGGCAAATAAGTACATAAAAAAAAAATTCAACATTGCTGGCCACTAGAGAAATGCAAATCAAAACAACACTGAGATTTCATCTTTTTCCAAAAAAAATGACTATCATCAAGAAATTAAATAATAAACACTGCAAGGATTATGGGGGAAAAGGAACCTTACCATTATACAAAGGAACCTTTCTATAATCTTCACTACTTGTGAGAATGTAAACTAGTACAACTACTATTGAAATCAGTATGAAGATTTCTAAACAACCTAAAACTGGAAGCTGGGCATGGTAATGCACAACTATTAACCCAGCACTTGGAGGCTGAGGCAGTAGGATTGCTGGGAGTCTGAGGCCAGCCTGGGCTACAAAGTGAGTCTAAATGCAGCCTGAACTGCATAGTGAAACTTCATATCAAAAAGACAAAAACAAAACAAAACACACAAACAAACAAACTTAAAACAAAAATTCCATTTGACCAAGCTATTTCCCTTCCAGGTACCTTCCTGAAAGAGTTAAAGACATTTATATTACAGTGATACATGCATATCCACGTTTATCACAGTACAACTCACAACAGATGAGTGAAAAAAGAAAATGTGGTATATATACCCAGCGGAGTACTGCTTTGCCATAAAGAAGAATAAACTTAAATCTTTTGTAGGAGAATGAATGTTAAGTAAATTGGATACACAAGTTTATCACATGGTTTCTCTTACATGAGAAACCCAAACTATAAATATAGAGCAAAGTGAAAGACACATAATAGCAAATAACAAGATAGATCTTTTGCATAGGTGATCAAGAGAGGAAAGGAGGGAAGGGAAAGGGAATGAATAAAGAATTGAGATGTGTTACACTTATGTACCAACTCCCCACAAGGAATGTAATCATTGGGTACTGCAAACACATAGCACTAATAAAAAATAAAAATTGAAAAAAGATTCTTTAAACTTTCCAAGAACTGTCCATAGTCCTATCTAAATAGTCCTGGGTCCCACCCATTCACACCACTCAAGGACACTGCTGCAACAATTCTGACTTTGCTAAATTATAACACACCCCACCCCTGCTTTTCTACAGGGAGAAAATTCCCTCTGACTTTCAAATCCCACTGACTTGCAAAAATACTGTTATTTCTCCACCAAAAAGAAAAGAGAGAAAAGAAAAGAAAGAAAAGAAAAGAAAAGAAAGAGAAGAGAAGAAAAGAAAGAGAAGAAAAGAGAAATTACTTAGCTCCCACCTCCCCTTACTCTTTGCTTTCTAAACAGCAGAACTCTGGGAAGACCTGTCTATTTAAATGTGTCAGTAAACTGCCCAGGGGCCAGATTTGATCTGTGTCTGTTTTCTGTTATGGCCTACGAGCAAAGAATAGATTGTATATTTTTAAAGAACTGTAAAGAAGAAGAAAAAAGCGAGAAAAGAGAAAAACAAAAATAAGAAAAGCAATAAAACCAACGATCATATGTGGCCCATAAAGCCTAAAATAATTAACTACCAATCCATGTGCTTAAACTCCTTGAACCAAATTTTTCTCCTGGCATTCTTTTATACCTGCTGCAATCAGGTTCTACCTGGACCAAAATGATTTTTATTCAGGTTATGTGTCTGACTGCATTTTTCAGTATTTTATCCCTGCCAATCTAATCACCTCCTTACAGTTCCTGAACAGAGAAATGGCTAGAAGATAAGAGCTCAAGAGTCATAATGTAGAAACTTGGACCACAGCAGTGATTCTCAAATGAGAGTGGTTTAGTGCCACAGGGGGCATCTCATAATGTCTGGAGGTATATATGGAGGTTGTAATTGGACGTTACTGTTGGTACCTCAGTGCTACTAGGAAAAGTTTCTGTTAAATACCTAAAATTTTAGGTATTTTTTAAAATACAGACTCACAGGAAAATTGCAAAGATAGCACAAAGTGTCTTAGGTACCCTTCACCTGTGGTAACATATAACACAGCCATATATATATGTATGTATGGATGGGTGGATGTATGTGTGGATACACACACACACACACACACACACACACAAATAGTTGTCAGTTTTCAACATTTTTATTCATTTATTTACTTATTTTTCTTTCTTTTTTCTTTTTCGGCACCGGAGATCAAACTTGCAATCTCGTGCTTGCCAGGCAGGTGCCTACGCCACTGAGCTAAATCCCTGGCTTCTTTTATTTCATTTTATTTATTTACTTATTTATTCTTCTTTCTTTTAGTTTTCATCTGATGTTTTTAAAAAAGTTTTCATCTAATATTTTAGTTTGTTAGTACATGTGTAGTACAAAATGCTTACATTCCTTGTAGGAAGTTGGTGCGTGTACACGACACCTCATCTTCTTTTTTCATCCTTCATCCATTTCCTTACTCCTCCCTACATCTCTTGATCCCTTTTCGCTTTGAGAACAATGTATCTCTCTATTTCTATTATCTTTTATTTTGCTCTTATTTTTTACTCTGAGTTCCTCATATATAAGAAACAGTTTTCACCATTTTTTAAAACCTGAAATGAGGTTTTTAAAACATTATCAACTGATATGTGTATGTATGTTTAATTTTTCCCTATACATACATTTATGTAACTGCCACCACAAGGATGACACAGAACTAGTCTATCATCACAAAAGATCTGTCTCTTTACTTTTATACTCACATCCTTAACCCTATTATTTCCTATCTCATCTCTGTATCCTAAAAGCCAGTCTGTTCTCCATTCTCTACTGTTTTGTTATTTTAAGAATGTTACATAAATGCAGTCATGCAATATGTAATATTTTGAGCCTGGCTGTTTTACTATACATAATATCTTTTAGAGCCACTTAGGTTGCTCTATATGTCAATAGTTTATCACTTTTTAATGCACAGCAGTATTCCAATGTATAGATATGTGCTATGGTTTATGTCTAGGTGCCCCCCACACAAACCTCACATGGTCACAGGTAGGGCTTTGCAGAGGTGGCTGGATCTAGAGTGTGCTGCTAGGATGAAGAATGTGTTATTTCTAAATTAGTCCACTGACTAGTTTGGCACAGTTCTGGATATGGATAATGGGAAGGCCATTATCCTTAGGGGTGAGTGCTAACCACCCTAAGTGCGTGTGACCTAAATAGACTATAAAGGACAAGAAAGAGCTGCTGTCAAGCTGGGCATGGTGGCGCACACCTGTAGTCCCAGCACTTGGGAGGCTGAGGCAGGAGGATCACTGTGAGTTTGAGACCAGCTTGGGTTTCAATGTGAGCTCAAGGCCAGCCTGAACTGCATAGAGAGACCCTGTCTCAAAAAAGACAAAAAAAAAAAAAGCTGCTGTTGCAGCTACTTGGCTCCTTCACTGCTTTTTTGCCTTCTACCTGCCATGAACTGTTTCTCTTCTGCCATGCCATCCTGCCTTGGAGACAGCCAACTATTAACTAAAACCTGCACAAACTATAAGCTACAATAAACCTTTCCTCCTTAAACTTTGGGTATTGGGTATTTTGTCTCAGTAATTCAAAAGTAAGACAATATACTTGCATTTTCTCAACCATTTACCCTTTGAAGAATATTTGGATTATTTTCAATATTCTGCTGGTACTAATAAGCTACTGCATATATCCCTGTATGTATTCTGTATGACTAAAGTTCTCCCTTTGTCCTTTTAATATGTCACTGTTATCCTCATTTCTCTACTTTACATGCAACAAAATATTCTAGGCTTTTTTATTTTCCTTCTCACAGTTCATGAATCAGCCTGTACTCCAAAGGGCACTTGTTCCTTTATGTGGAAAATGATATTTAGGCACCAAGATATGTATATGCTACTCATGATCATTGCTATAAATGTCAATGCTTCTGAGGTGTTCCAGTAAACAGAGCTTAGAAGTATGTACGCATACACATACATAAAAATGAGCATGTCTATTTCTATTTTTTAAATCTCAAAATTTACACTGATAAACTCTAATTCTACTCTAATTTCTCAAGATCTACACAAGTCTTCCATTTTGTACAATTTAGTTAGCATTTAGAAACCTGATGTTTTTCTTTTCATTCTGCTCCATATCAGGGTATACATTATACAGATTTATGTCAGTGGTGATAATGTTAACTTGAAGTATTTGGTGAAGACAGTATCAACCAGGCATCTCCACCACAGAGTCATTAATTTTTCCTTTGTAAGTATTAGAAAATCTATGAGAAAATATGATAAGATGATGTTTCTCATCAAACTTTTACCCATCAGTTTTCAATCTACAAATGATTTTCTAATTCCATCATTTCTCTACATTAACTAGTTGGCATTATAAAGAAAAGTTTTCCCTTTTTCCTCCTTTATTTTTTTCAAAACAGGCTGTTTACTTCTCTTTTTAGTCAATGAGTTATAATCCACTGTCATGCTAAGAAGGCTGAGACAGGAGGACTGCTTGAACCCAGGAGTTTGAGGCTTGCCTGAGCAACGTAACAAGACCTTGTCAGGGAAAAAAACTATTTTACCGTTTCTGTATTTTGCAGCTTAAACTATCTTATATTTGTCCAGTATGGGACCCAAATTGAAGTGCATTCTACAAAATAAAATAAATGGTCCTCTTAAAAAAAAAAAATTACAGGTCAAACCAAACGGACATGACACCTACCTTCCATGTGTGATCCTGGACTAGGATCCTACCTAGATAATACTAAATTTTCTGGTTTTGAAAATATATTCAGGTTACAGAAGAAAATGTTTTTGTTTTTAGAGAATGAAATACTTAGGAGTAAGGATAAACATCTCCAGTTACATTTTAATAGTTCTAAAAATACATATTTTCATACACACAAGAGAAACAAAAAGAAGGATCAAATAAATCAAGTAAAATGTAAACAATTAACAATGCTGAGGAAAGTATATGGGAGTTCCTTGTACTATTTTATTTCTGTATCAAAACAAAAAATTAAGGGGAAAAACCCACACAAACCACATTCACAGTAAGCTCTATGACTTAATTTAACAAAACATAATCCATCCTATTCATGCTCGTTAGGAAACTACACTGACAATTCTTAACCTTTCATTTTTTCCCTATGAATTACAGAATGATCCACTCTTACATATTCCTTGAATATTTACATTTAAATTATCTACCAAGTAAAAACAACTGACCACTTCTGATACGGAGTCATCCTCACAGTGAGCACAACACACCTGTTAAGAACTTTGATAAAACCAAGTACAAAGTTCTTGAAACATAATTATGCCTAGGATAATTGGTCTTGATAAATGGCTAGGTTTTTTCTTCTGATTTTGCTTTGTTTTTTCAAATGTGGTAACTGAAGAGCTTATATACATTGACATTTTATACTCTTAAAATTGAAGCACACAAGCCTCCTAAATGGCTTAAAATAGTATAACTCATTTCATAAAATTGAAATTCAAACATTGTAACTTCTGATTCTATGACAAAACTCTACCCTTCCCTATGAAACAGTCCAAACTGCCATGATTGGAAGACTCTCAACTCTACCCAACTTTTCTAACTATTACTCAAATAATGAAAACAACAGTAATTTTTTGAACTTCTAGCTCAGAGAAGACAATCTAATGTGACTTCAGCTCCCAACATCCTTTGGACTTACCACATTTGGTCTTCAAATTCTAGGTGTGTATTTAATGGTTTATCACTAGAGTATTAAGTGTTTTGTTTTGTTTTGTTTTGTTTTGTTTTTGGTATCAGGTATTGAAATGACCTCATGCTTGCCAGGCAGGCACTTACGCGCTGAGCTAAATCACTAGCCCATGAATATTTTAATGCTGTAATTTAATCTCTCTACAGAACCTCAAATATTCCATTGAGAAATATGACTAGACATACTCTAGTGTTAGAGAAAAGAATACATTTTCTCCCAGCTGATACTTGCATACTATTTTGACCCACTGAAGAAACTTCAGAGAACAAACACCTGAGGAATTGTGGTTGGGATTGGGAGTAGTGGCTTTAAAGTCAGAATGGAATGGACCAAGAGTTAACATCTCCCTCAGGAGCTCCAAATCCACTGATATACAAAATCAACTTGGTAGTTGGTATCAGTGGATCAAGAAAACACTAAGGAATTTTGAAGAGATCCAATCTTCCCTACTTCTGTTGTTTCGTTCACATACTTATTTAGCATAACATCTGGCCTCTTACCATCACCTCTTTATACTCACTTCTTCCCAGAGGAGGGGAAGTGAATTATCTTCCAGGTGAATCCAGATATTATAAAACTCCACAATTATAATTCAGTTCAATCTTTCCTTCTCTTGAGAGTGAGCTTCCCATGAGGAGCAAATATTTCCAAACTCTATTCCTGGACAGATTCTGTCCCTCAAAGAACTTCCCTATTGTAGTTTTGTACATGAGCAAATAGATTACATCTATTTAATTCTGTAATCTAATTGTCAATTAATTTCAATTAAAACTCTGGTAGGGAAGATGAATAGTCACTGAGAGCCCAATTATAGCAATGGTATGATAAAACTATGCAATTCTATTCAAATGTATCATTTTTGTATTATTAAATATTTTTAGAGCATTCTCGGAAATAATAGTCTGTAAATCTCCATTTTTCAATTATGCAATCTACTAAACCAGTATAAATTGAGATACACTTCATTTTACACAATAAGTATACTCCCAAAAAAAACTGCACTCAAGAAATAATTCTAAGCTTAGTTACTCAAAATGTCCTTAAACTACTATTTTAAAAAAATGGGAAATTTCTTCAAATTTGTATTTTATCTTGTCACATGCCAACTTAAGTGCAAAAAAAAGACAAATTCTTATACTTTTAAATTACTACTTTTTAAATCAAATATGTACCTCATAAAAGAAACCTACCAATCTGTAATGCTTATAACTATGTACTCTACACTGGCAAAAGTTTCCATTGAAAGTAAACAAGAAAGGTGAAAAATGGAGCCTACATATGGACTTATCTATCAGGGACTCATCTCTCTTTTTAAAATTTTTTATTTTTTATTTTTTTGAAGAGTAGAATATATTTATTGAGAGAAATCTTCTGCCTGAAGAGAGACAGAAGGGGGTCCCAAGCCGGTTGCCCAAACTCTGTCTTTTCTAGGGACTTTTTATAGAGTAGAACCATGAGATTAGATGGCTCAAAAGTGGGGAAAATGGGAATTTGCAAAGTGGGCATAAGTGATCCAGATTTAATTCCTAAGGATTATACTTAAGGGTGTGCTTGCATTTGTCTTGAGATCTGGCCCGCAGCAAGAGGTGTGTGTCTCCTGTTTTGAGATCTGGCCTGCAGCAGGAGGTATGTGTCTCCTCCAAGGTCATCAGACATCTGGTCCTCTGTGCCAGCTTCCTCGAGGGCCTAGCCCTGTCTAACTGCCTATAATATTTCTAACTGGTTCAGCTGCCTGTACTCATCTCTTTTTTCCATTTTCACTTCCTTTGTCACCTTCTGCTTGAGCTACAGCTTCCTAACTG
This sequence comes from Hydrochoerus hydrochaeris, assembly GCA_004027455.1. Taxonomy (NCBI): domain Eukaryota; kingdom Metazoa; phylum Chordata; class Mammalia; order Rodentia; family Hydrochaeridae; genus Hydrochoerus; species Hydrochoerus hydrochaeris. Next base: position 54,284 of record PVLA01003521.1, on the reverse strand, counting down.
ATCACATGTAACCTGAACCTCTTCCTACAACAGTACTACTTCCTACCAAAGTGGCTCAGAACTGTGTTAAGAGTTAAGAGTATAGTTTTATAGCTGATTGCTATTGGATTCACAGTCCATCTCTACCACTAACTAGGTGTCTGTGAGCAAGTCACTGAACCTCTTTATAATTCAGTTTCCTGCCCACCGCTGCTATCAGGTTTGCTTCCTGCAGGCAGCCAGCACAGGCAGGGAGATACAGCCAGATCTGCCTCTGCATGCTGCTGTAGCCATCAGAAGGCTTGCTTCCTGTGGGCAGCCAGCATGGGCAGGGAGATACAACCAGATATGCCAGGTGTGCCCACAGGCTGCCACTGGAGACCCTTGCTTCCTTTAGGCAGCCAGTGCCTACTAGGAGGATCAGATAACCACATCCTGTGTGCCTGCCACCACTGAGAGAGTCCCAGTGAAGATGCAGGATGAGCGAAGCAGCAGCCCTGCCACCACACAGCTCTGGCCATTCAGGAAGCCTCAGTGTAGCTGCACAGGTCTGGAGAAGCCCACTCACTCAATGCCCTGTTGCCTCCCTGGGAACCTCGGTTCAGAGAAAACCAGGTGCCTGTCCCATTCCCCTACAATATGGAGGAGCAGCCAATGCGGAAAGTGCCTGGGACCCCACAACTGGCTTGTTGGGAGGAACCCCAGAGGAATGTCAAGATGAAGGAGCGAAAGGCAATCTCAGACCTCCAGCCCACACAGAACAAGTCTGGGAAATACCGTCATGGAAGAAAATGGAAGTCACATACCTAAAAATCTCTGAGAAGATAGCAGTCGAAGAAAAATAAAACAACTTCATGAGACTGTACAAGTAATCAGATCAGAAATAATGTCTCAGGTAAAAGAAGAAATTACAAACAATGAAAAAAATCGATGAGCATATCTAAAGAAGATATAGATAAAAAAGAGGAGCATAGGCAAATGATGGAAACCTTGAAGAAATAATACAGAAAGGAATTACAATGCATGAAACAGATTCAAAGAGATATCCAGGAAGCTAAAAAGTCTATCAAAAACTGGCAAAAATGCTTGAAAGAGCCTGAAGATAGACTTTCAGACCTTGATGACAGGATCACAGCTAGCAATTGTGAAAGGAAAGATCTCTTTAAAATAACAAGGAACCAGGAAATAATTCAATGACTGCAAGACAACACAAAGAAAAATAATATATGTATCAGTGAAAAAGCAGGGGTCAACACAAATGACATAAAAAGACAATTTGCAGAAGTAATAGCAGAAAACTTCCCAAACATGGAAAAAGGATCTGGCATACAGATAAGCAAGGCGATACTCCAACTAGCCATAACCAAAATAAATCTACACCCAGACATATAATAATCAAGATCCCAGAAATTCAGCACAAGAACAGAATATTAAAAACTGTAAGAGAAAAGAAACAGATCACCTATAAAGGCAAACAAACCAGAATCATGGCAGACTTCTCAACACAAACCATCAAGTCACGAAGAGTGTGTAGTGAAGTGTTTCAAATCCTGAAAGAAAACAACTTCCAACCCAGACTGATGCACCCTACAAAACTATCTTTCAAAATTGAAGGAAAAATAAGATACTTCCATGATAAAAGAACAACTGAAGGAATTCATGACCACCAAACCAACCCTACAGAGAGTGCTGAAAGATATTTTAGAGATAAAGATGATCATGGTTCCAGGAACAGCAGCAGGGGAAGATCTCTAACAGGACAGAGAATTGAACAAAGGGAAAAATAAGAGAGCTACCAGGAGGATAGTATGGGAGAGATGAACCAATGCATGCCAGTTGTAACCATTAATATAGATGGCTTCATTTCACCAATAAAAAGAAACACAGGAAGAGTGGATCAAAAAACAAGATCCATCAATATACTGTGTACAAGAGACACATTTAACTGAAAAGGAAATTCATAGACTAAGAATCAAAGGAGAGAAAACAATTGTTCCACGTGACAGGAGACCAGAAAAAATCAAGGGTAACTTCTCTGTCAACTGCAGAATGGATAAGAAAGATATGGTATTTTCATACAATGGAAAGCTACCCAGTTATAAAGTAGGATAATCTCGAGGCTCTTGTAGGTAAATGGATGCAAATGGAAATAATGCTCATGGGTGAAATGGTTTGGACTCATATGAGTGAACACTGAGTTATCTCCCTAGCATAAAAAAACTGAAAGAATTAGTGGGATCCAAAAAGCACAATAGATATTATAAAAGTGATAGAGGAGAAAACTAAAAAGGAAAAGTTGTAACCATTATTCATTTCATAGTATCTTGTTTTGAATTCTTGTATCATTTTCACAGTTTTGTTAGGTTTGGTTTTATTCTGTCTTGTTTTATTAGATTTCACTGCGTCTGATGGTATGGGCAGCTATTTTGAAGATAATGGATATATTATAGTAACTATTGTTGACTTCCTATTACCTTGTTTTGAAGTCCTACAGTGCTTTCATTCTTTTGACTGGTTTTACTCTGTTTTGTTTTGTTTGATTTTATTTTACGTGATAGTATGGGCAGCCATTTAGAAGAAAATGAGACATTATGATAGCCACTACTGATTTCCTATCATCTTGTTTTGAAGTCCTATAATGCTTTCACTCTTTTGTTTTGATGGGTTATGGCAAGGATAGCTACTTTGAAGAAAACAAGAGACATTTTGATAGCCATTGTTCATTTCTTATTATCTTTTTTTTTTAAGTCCTGTGATACTTTTATTCTTTTATTTTCATTGGTTTTAGTATGTTCTGCATTGTTTGATTTTATTATGTGTGAATATATGGACAGCTATTTGAAGAAAACAAGGGACATTATGGTAGCCATTGTTGATTTCTTGTTATCTTGTTTTGAAGTTCCGTAATGCTTTTATTCTTTTGTTTTGATTGGTTTTGTTCTGTTTTGTGTATTGTGTGTGATGGTATGGACAGCTATTTTGAAGAAAATGAGAGATCTTATGGTAGCCATTGTTGATTTCCTGTTGTCTTGTTTTGAAGTCCTGTATTGTTTGTATTGTTCTGTTCTGATTTGCTTTATTGTTTTGTTTTATTGGCTTTAAAATAAAAAAAAATAATTCAGTTTCCTAACTTATAAGGGTAGTAAAACTGTTATAAACATTCCACAAACTAAAGTTCGTATTTTTAAAGTGCTTACAACAGTTCCTAGAACATAGTATTTGCTGTGCTTCTGTTAAATGGTCAGAGAAAAATATACACTTATGAAAATTTTTACCTTAGGAGACCAAATAGTCAGAATGTGAGGCAAATTCGAAACTGAAAATAAAAAATGGAAATAAGCCAAAACATGGGAGAAGTTCAAATGGAGTAGAGCTAGTTTTCATTTTTTTAAATAAGACTTAGGATTGAACCCAGGATCCATACATGCTAGACAAGTACTCTTAACACACTGAGCTGATCCCCAGCCACAAATATATTCAAGACTAAGGAAAATAAATATAGGACAGAAAACCTACAAATGATGATTAAAATCAACAGTCACTCTACATTAGAAAATAGCAGAAAAGATCCTATTCAAAACAGTAACCAAAAATATAGCTCTAGAAATAAATCTAAGAAATATACCCACATATCACAGTACCTGTTGGGCAAGTGCGAGGTTATGAGTTCAATTCCCTGTACCAAAAAAAAGAAAAGGAAGAAAGAAAAATACCCACACAAAGAAAATGCTAAGTATCATTTAAACATAAATGCATAAGAACAAAAATGTTTCTAGCTTTAAAAATATGGTCACATATATGTTAATTTTTCCCAACTAATTTATAACATTAATTTAATTTTTATAAAACTTTAGTATAATTTGTTTTGAAATATCAAAAAATGGTTGTAGTTTGCCTAGCAATACAGGTTTTATAGTTTGGGCATAGTTTGAATGTATTTCTCAAAGCTTATATATTGGAAGCGTGGCTCTGAGCATGATGATGTTGAGGAAATGGTAAAATCTTTAAGAGTAGGGCCTAGTCCAAGGAAATTAGGTAACTGAGGTTGCCAACCTCTGAAGGTATAAACATCACTCTCATGGGACACCGGGAGTTCCTGCAAATTCAAGTTGTAATAAAAAGGGTAAGTCTAGCCCCTGAATCCCTCTAGTTTCCCGTCTTGCTAAGTGATCACTTCCAAACATACTGTATCACTGTGATGCCATTTGCCACAAGGCTTTCATCAGAGGACAAACAGATGAGGTTACCTAGTCTTGGACTTTTAACCTCTAAACTAAATAAACCTCTTTTACATATTATTCAGCATCATATATCTTGTTACAGCATCAGAAAATAGAACTGATACAAGGGGCTAATAATTTCATATCAAAGAACCAGCAGTAGAACTACAGATTTTAGAAGGCTCATGTATGTGAACATGCTCACATGAAAATTCTGGTACATTCTCCTTGAGTAAGGATCACTTGCTTTTGTGCAATTTTCATTGCATTTCTCAAAAGAAACTAAAAAGGTCATAGTCGATTTTTTTTTTTTTTTTTTTTTGGTACCAGGAATCAAACTCAAAACCTCACGCTTGCTAGGCAGATGCTGTGCCACAGAGCTAAATACCCTGCTAATCTATTTTGTCAAATAGGTAAGAACCACCCCTCTTTAAAAAGGTTATTTCATTGGTTTTCATTTATCTTTTCCAGTTTTATGGATATGTAACTGACAAAAACTGTACATAATTTAAGGTATGCACCTTAAATTATTTTTATACACATATATACTGTGAAATAATTACCTTAATCAAGCTCATATATCCGTCTCCTCAAGTAGTTAATTTTTTTATGTGCTGTGAAAATATTTAAGAACTACTACCTAAGCAAATTTCAACTATAAAATATTATTAACTTCTTACAATGCACATTAAATTGTCTCCATACTTATTCAACTATGAACTGAAACTTTCTAATCTTTGATCGTCATCTTCCAATTCTCCTCACCTTCAACCCTGGTAACATCCCTTTTAGCTCTTCCTATGACTTTAACACTTTGAGATCATGTATCTAAAAGTTCATGCATGGTATCAAAAATGGCTAGATTACCTCTTGAAGAAGGAAATTATTGAGAGGAAGAACATCAGATCTAGAGAATCAGGCACTAGATTACATGGTGGATCACACCAATAATACCAGCTCAATAAAGCAGAATGATGGTACTCAGGAGGCTAAAGCAGAATGATGGTACTTTGAGACCAGCCTGGGCAACTTCACAAGACACTATCTTGAAATAAAATAAAAAGAGGTGGGAACGTAGTTCAATATTTCCTGGATTCACTTCCAGCATCACAAAGAAAGAAAAAAAAGAAGGAAGGGAAAGGAAAGGCACATTTTAATTTAATGATAATAGAAAAACAGACTCTTTGGGAGAAAAGCCAAAACACAATCTTGATTAAAGACTTAAAAGTAAAAAATATGGACTAATAAAAACTAGAATACACTTCAGATGAATAGTAACTAATTTTGAATCTCTCTGAGCATAAAAGTCAAAATGAAATTTCAGTACATGCAAAAACAAAAACTTTCAATATGCTTCCCCAAAAATCAAAGGATAAATTCAAAAAGTATCTATGTCAAATGCCATACAAGAAAATTAATATCCTTAATATGAAAACAAGCCCATATACATGGAGAAATCACCAGGACATATATATTCTTAGGTGAATAAAACAAGATGCAAAATTAGAAGAGACATCTTCTAATTAGTTTTACTTACAAATTAAACACTTTCTAGTGTTTTTCTAAAAACAAACATGACGCTAAAAACTAAGGACTAAAAGAATACAAGTATATGATGACGGAAAGAAAGCAAAACTTCTAAATAAAGGGGTAAAACAAGAAATACTGTTAAAAAGTTTTAATTTCTGAATTATTTAAATAAACTAAATTTAAGAATATAGAAAGACTTCATCAAATTAGTAAGAACTACACATCCTTCTTTGGTATATTATAGTAAACTAAATAGTAACCACCCAAAGACAACAGGTCCTAATCCACAGATTTTGTAACTATTACTTTTTAAGGTAAAATTTGTGCAGATGTGATTAAAGATTTTGAGATAAAGAGATTATCCTTGATTATCTGGCCCTAACTTATATCACAAGCATCCTTCTAAGAAAGAGGTAAATCTGGCATAGTGGTGCAGCCCTGAACTCTCAGTATTCTGGGAAGCTAAGGCACCAGGACACAAAATCAAGCCCTTCCTGGGCAACTTAGCAAGATCACAGTTCAATCAATAAATTAATAAAAGGGCTGGAGATGCAGCTCAGTACAGATGTCCTAGGTTCAACCCCCAGGCGGGGGGGAGGGAGGGAGGGAGGGAGGGAGAGAGAGAAAGAGAAAAAGAAAGACGGCAGACAGACAGATAGACATACAGATTGAGACAGAGAGACACAGACAGGCAGGCAGGAAGAGGAGACTGGTTACATACAGAATGGGAAGAGATAAGATATCCACACAGTCAGAGAAATGCCAACAGAAGTAGAGGAGAGACTCTTCACTAGAGCCACTTGCATGCATAGAGCACTGCTACACTTAGAATTCATATGCTACTGACTTTGGACTTCTACCTCCAGAACTTTTAAGAAAATAAATTTCTGTTATTTTGGGTCACCTAACTCTACAGCAATTTGTTAGAGCAGTCATTAGAAACTAACAGAGGTAGCAAAGAACATCAGAAAATTTACAGAAGAAAAATATGCTCAATAAATAATGAAAAACTCTCAACATTGCTAGTTATCAAAGCAGCACCATTTCTTCATTATTTGTTTGATGGAGATTAAACCCAAAATAACATTTTTGGCAAACTATACAAAGAGATGATACTCTATATTAGAGGGACAGTAAGATAGAAAGGGAGAAAAGAAGAGGAAAGGGGATGGGAAGAAATGGAAAGGAAGGAAGAAAACTACCTGGTATAATGTATCTCAAAATGTTACCACTCCAAACATCAAAACACACATTAAAAATATTATTACTTTTTGACCCTAAAATCATACTTCTACAAATCTAAATGAAAGATAATGAGAGTTGCAAAGACATATAATATAAAGCACAAGTCTCTACAATTATCTTTTGAAAAATGTTTAACATGAAAACATTCTATTATATAGTTTTAAGTTTAAAAGGTAAAACATTAAAAGGGCATAGGCATTGGGATTATAGATTTGCTTTTTGCCTTTCTCTCTCTTTTTTTTTTTTAACCAGGGATCGAACTCATGACCTTGCGCTTGCTAGGCAGGCACTTAGGCTGCTGAGCTAAATCCCTGGCCATGCTTTTTTGCCTTTATACCTATATTTCTTGGCACCTTGAAAATTCTCTATACTAAATATGCAACGTACATAATCAACCAAAAAATTAAACATATATAAATGCATACTAAGAAAACATGAATATATAGGAAAATAGGTATTAAAATGTAGAAGATACTTCCTTAACAGAACATGACTATTGAGTTTCAAAGTCAGAAAGAATTCAGTGGGTTTGTTTTCAAGATTAATTGGTCCCTCTTATGTTACAAAATCAGGCAAATAACATACAGATAATTCTTCACTGAATTGCATATTTAAAACAGCCCCAATATTTCAAAAAAGCTAAATTACGTTCAGTGTATTTACTCATTCTTTATTATATAAATGGCCGATCAAAAATTGATTTATCTAATAAAGAACAAGAACTAATTAGCAGTATAAAAGTGAAAACTGGACTATGAATGCTTAGTAAAATTAATTTTAAGAGACCTAAAACAAACAGCAATAAGCAGTTAATAAAAGATACAAGAAAAATTTAGACTACAATAAAGTGAATTGTACTTTTAAAAAAATTATACATGGAAGGCATGATGATTCAAACCTGATTTACTTTTTAAACATATGCAAAAAGAGAGCCAAAATGAGAAACTAATCTTATTCTCTAGCTAACTAACACACTAGAATGACTTACATAACTGCAAATATCCTTTTCCACAATAAAGATCCATCATGTCTTCAGAGTCTGAAACTTTTTTGGAGTCCCATAAGGGTTAATTCCCCAAAATTACAACTATTTGCTTACCACCACTCTCCATACTTTAACACAGCACTTCCCAATAGTCCCTCCTGCAATTATGGAGCTGTACACATTGCTGCACATATGTACTATCCAAATAGGAACTCCACATAGCTATTTAAACCAATCAAAATTGATTTATTTGATAAAAAGTAATCAGCAATTTTATACAAAATGGACTAAAAATGCTTAATAAGATTAGTTATCTAAAGAGATTTGAAACAAATCAGATAAGTTACAGCAACAAAAGCAATATACAACATTCAGAAAATTTAAAATTAATGCAGTCATATATTAATAATATAATATACTTACATTTATTTAATGCAGTCATTTGAAATGACTAGTGTGACTAGATTTTTATATAATTTTAATTTAAACAGACCCATGAGACCAATCATTACCATATTAGATAGTGCAACTCTAAACCCTACATGTCTACATGTAAAATGTTTTAGTAGGTTTCTTTCATATTTTTTCACAAATTTATTATAAAGTAAGATTCTACATAGGAATCACTACACTTCCCTTATGAATTCACCCTTCTTAGTGAAGCATATAATAGACAACTATATAACCAATATTTGATAAAAGAAGATACTTTACCAGCTCCATCTGAATCTTCTACCATTGGATTTATTTCTACCATGGTTGCATCATATTTCAGAAAAAGATTATAAAGCTTGACCATGTTTTCTGCTGCAGAATCCACAATATTAGCTGGAAATCCCATCTTCTGTGCCAGCTGAAAATAATTTCCCTCTTATTAAAAGTAGTCTGACTATGTCCAATCAGCACTGACATATAAACTTAAAAAACTGTAGTTTATCACTTAAAAAATAAGCATGAGTCACTAAAACATTAATCACTGAATTAGCAGTTACTATTACTATTTTGAATAAACAAAAGTTTTTATTCAGAATCCTCAAGGTAGGTAGTTTGCCCATTTATAGATGAGAAAAGAAGCAGACAGGCCAAGAGATGTGCTATTCACCTAGATTAGAGTTCCAGTGTTTATCTCATAGCTCCACCTGCCTCTAATACTTATGGCCAACCTGAACTGAAAAAAAGAGGCTTCTAAAAGGTGGACTGATAATCTTGATAGTTCAAACAATGGCCAAAATATTGAATTACCGTATTTCAACCTTTGGGTAATTTAAGAAGTGTCTACAGGCAATGAGAACATATACAGTCATCAAGTATTCCCTCATTCAAGCTGAATATAAATACTATTTATCACAAACATGTACCAATAATTTTTTAAAAATCTATGGAGCACTTAATATACACAAAGTGCTGTGCTAGACCCAAAAGATACAAGTCTCTAATCCAGTACAGGAGTTTTATAGCCTTGAGTAGAGATATCTGTAAAGCTTTTTAAATAACAAAGTATCAACATAACAACCCAGATGCTCTGGTTCACAATTCTATTGTGAACCAAGAACCTATTAATCTTAAAGCACCATAAACCATTCTAAAACATTGATTTAGAGGGTATGTATCAATATTTTTATTCTAACAGTGTTACCACCGCTCAGGAACACTATAGAGAAATCTTTATCTAAAATAGCAGCACACTTTTTTTTATTTTCAGTGACAGAAAATCTTAAAACTCTTTGGGGATGAATATGATTTTTGCAGTCAAATGCCAATAAATAAACTTGTTGATCAGGCAAGAATAAAAGTTTTGGTTAAGATCTATTCAAATAAAGAATAATGAAGTACCATTTCATTATGAAAGATTTTCTATAAGTCATCATGCACTACTTTTATAGGCATAGGCAGATGAGAACTGTTAACATTCTTTTTTGTCTTTTTGTCTTTTTGAGACAGGGTCTTTATGTAGTTCAGGCTGGCCCTGAACTCACTTTGTAGCCCAGGCTGGTCTGGAACTCGCAATAATCCTCCTGCCTCAGCCCCCAGAGTGCTGGGATTAAGGGCGTGAGCCACCACGCCCGGCTTGTAACATTCTTCTAATCAATTCAGTATGACATTAATTTGCCAAGCACTACGGTAGGCATCATTTGTGCTCATCACTCAAAATGCTATTATCTTGGTAAACTATTCTTTCACATAGTCTTGTAAATCAGGCATTTTCTTTCACATCTAAATTTTCAGTCATCACCCTCCTATGAACATCTAACGCATCAAATCTCTGTCCTCTTTAAACATTTATACCATTTATCCAAATCATTTGTGCAACTATTCATCAGAAAAAGTTCCTTATCGCCTAGAAACTTTATGGTAGTCAAAATTCTTGCCACTGCTATACTTCAATACTATAAGCTAATACTGCTTTTTTCTTACTAACAAATGATTAATTTCATTTAAAGTTTAATGTTCAAACTTTTTAACATGAGTCCTGTTTATACCAAAACCAAAAAAATTTAATTCAATAGTGGCACTACAAACATTACCAAGAAATTCTCACAATATATAGTATTAAACTCCATAGCTTTTGAGGTGGGAGAATGGGGATGGAGGAGTGAGAAGAGGGAGTAGGGCTGGTGGAAAAGAAAGAGTACAGAAAATCAGTGAAACTCTAAGCAAAATTTATTGCATATGTACAAATAACAAGAGAAAATCCATAGCATTCATGAGCTTATTAAAAGTTTATAAATGCCCCAAAAATAAAGCCACTGATCTATCATACAGATATAAAAGTCTCATGACTATTCCATATAATTCAAGGCCACCTCAATCAACTTAGCAACTTGGTGAGACTTTGTCTTAAAATAAAGATACATAGGTAGGTACGTAGGTAGGTAGGCAGACTGACAGACTGACTGACTGGAGAAAGGGAGGGAGAGAGGGAAAAAGAAGGGGAAGGAGAGAGGGAGGTCAGATAGGCAGGCTGGTTAGCAAGCTGGGAATGGAGCTCAGTATGAAGGTCATGGGTTCAGTCTCCAGTACAGAGAGAAAAGAAGAGAATTAGTAACCATTTAGTATTGAAGGACTTTACATTAGTATTGAAGGACTTTACATGGCTCCTGACTCAAACAAATTGTAAAAGAATTTGAGACAACTAGAGAAATGTGAATGACTAGGTAAATGTTCTTAAGGAGTTGTTAATGTTATGAGATATAGTAATGGTATAGCAACAATTTAAAATAATTTGTCTTTTCTACAGAAACAAAAATATAGATACTTCCAAAAAGTGGAATTTCCAACAGGATAACACTCAAGTTTTTTAAGCTTTGATAATCATTTGCACAAAGTTAATTATCTTTCCTTAACTTTATAATTCTCTACTAAAAACTAAAAATTTTTCAGAGTACAACATACCTGGACAGCTTGTTCTTTTCTGATGCCTTCTACAATATCAACAGGTTCTTTAACTATGGCATCAGGAGTCTCAGCAGCAACATCTTCGATATTAACACCACCTTGTGAACTTCCTATTAACACAGGACCCTAGCAAGGAAGAAAACAACCAAAAAATCTGGATTCTATTTTAGGGTCACAGATAAAACTTTAAAGCCTATTTATATACACTACAGACTTAAGAATTACTATTGTCTCTTCTTATTTTGAAGTTTTTGGGAATTAACATTTTTGGCACAGTGGCCCATTAAAAATGTTCAACTGTTACACAGTGGAAAAGAAATTTTAAAAAGACAAAGATAATGACTGCCTATGAGGGAAAAGAACTAAAAATACACAGAAAAACTTATACTAAATAAGTAAATATAGTCATTTATGAGAATATTACTGTATTTTTCATAAAAACTGAAGAAACAGTAAAGTACCATACTGAATTACTTAAAGTAGTAACTTTAGAAAATTATGAAAACAGCTGAAACAGAAAAATCTAAGGAAAAAGTAAGTTTTCAGAGCTATAACTCAACTATGAGTCAAAAAAAATAGCCCTGCCTATTATCATAAACAATATAAGGTGGTAATATATTAAGTACAAATAATTACATTAGCTTTTAAATCCTCTATAATCAATAAAGAGAAAATCTTAAAACAAAATTAATGGTTTTATCACAGTATTCATAAACTGCAAATAATTTTAACAAGCAAAAATAGAGAAATAGTAAAACCATTATTAAATGACATAAGAAAATACTAATCAATAGTAGGTTGAATCTATGTAGTGTTATGTAGGAAAAAAAATGACATAAAATCCTAGATTGTATTATTAATATTTTTGAAGTGTGACATACACAACAAAAATAAAAGGCAGAAGTAAAAAAAAATACTAGTTGTTTCTTTTTAAATTTACAATTAACATTATTCTTACACTCAGAAAAGAACATGACTTTCACTTTAAAAATCTAAAGACTAATTTCATTTTTCTATCCTAGCACTCAGTGTCTCAGTAATGTACTCACATAAAGCATGTTGTAAAGAAATAATGCCAAATTTATCACTGGAGAATACCATCATTCTTCAAATGCTTAAAACAATAATTAAAGGGGGAAAAAAATCTACTACTTTTTAAGGGATATTTAGGAAAAAGATTTTATACTATGTCATTAGATTTCAATACACATACATTTTTTTTAAAAATTTCACTGGTCTTTGCCCCCAGCATTTGGGAAGTAACTTCTAAATCCTTCAACCACTTGCATCCGAGCTAAAAAGGAGACTCATATTATGCATCTACACAGTTTATGCTAAGAAGATGGCTCAGCTGAGCAATGGCCATGCCAGAAGGACCTATCATGTGATTGATGAGTGGCCTAAGGCTTTGGACAAGTGATACAGGCAGGGCGGGAGGTACAGGGGACCCCAGAGATTGAGTAAATTGAAAAGACAATGATTCAATAAATCATGTCTATATCATAAATCCTCAATAAAAACTCGACACCAGGAGCAGCAAAATTTCAAGCTAGAAGGCCCAAGACCCCAACTCTCCCACACAAAAACACTGACTTTTAACAAAAATATTCAGTTCAAAAGGCTTTATAACAAAGTTGTTGTATCCCAGGACAGCTCAAAGTCAAGAACTTCAGTACTGAAACTGGTTAAAAAAACAAAAAAAAAGGCATTTCATTTTAATCACATCAGCTTTTCTCCCTCCCCACCAAACCGAGTTTGGGATTATGAGGGAAAATATAAGCCTTCTTTCCTAGCAGGGAAAGATAACAGTGGAACGTATTTCCTATATCCTGGCTTTTCAGGGAGTTTGTCCTAGAGACTGTTTCTTTCTCAAGGATGCAGCATACTTTGGAAATCTGGGGGCTAATGAGAACCAACAAGAATGCAGAGAGGTATGTGGTAGCACCAGAAAGCTAGCAGTACCCTAGACAAAAGCTGACACAGTTTACCACAACTGAGAAAAAAGCACCAATGTGTGACCTTATTCATACCACAAGGAAATGAAAATCCAAAGTTGGCAAAGAAAGGAGTTCATGAAGTGTAGAAGAAATATAAAAGAAACAGCTTAGAAAGACAACAGAAAAAAAAATCGGTGAAACTAAGTCATTTGTTGAAAAGATCCACTAAATCAACAAATTCTTGAATAACTGGGGGAGGGAAAGAGAAAAAACTCAAATAACAAAAATCAGAAATGAAAACGAGCCATTATAACTGGTGACACAGAAAGAAAATGGCTAAGAGACTAGTATGAATAATTATACACTAACAAATTGCAAACCTAAAAGACATACATACATTTCTAAAAACACAGCCCACTACTACTGTCTGGATGAGTGTTCCCAAAAGGTCTATGTGTTAAATGACTGATCTGTTGCTAGTTTACTGAGATTGGTGACTATGACCACTCTAGGGCCAGGGCTTTCGCCCTAATTCCAATAATAGTTCAGTTTATGAAAATAAAATATAATATACCAAATTAACAGAATGAAGAACAAAACCACAATCACTTCAATTGATGCTGAAAAAGCATTTAACAGAACTCATCTCTTTTACAATATAAATCCTCAAACAGAACTGAAAGAAATTATCTCCATAAAATAAAGATCATACATGAAAACCCAAAAGAACATCACACTCAATGGTGAAAAACTGAAAGTTTTTCTTCTAACATTAGAAACAAAAGTGCCCACTCTTGCTACTTCTGTTTAACAGAAGTCCTAGTCCAAAGAAAAGAAAATATCCATAAAAGGGAAGAAAAAAAAAATAAGTGTTCCAGCATCTTTGTTCACAGGTGAAATGATCCCATACACAAAAACCCTAGAGACTCCTTAGTAAGAATAGCTGTTATAACTACATCTAGGATGACAGGACGTAATTTATAAATTACTGATTTCTTAGTCGGGCTTTTTCTCATTCTTTTTCTTTCTTTTTTTAGAATTCTGTATTGTTGCTACCCTTTTTTGTTTTTTTCTTCGCTTTAAATAAAATTTTAAAAATGTATAATTGCTATTGTAAAAAAAGAGGCAATAGGAAGCGCTATAAAAAATATAGCTGCATGTATGTTTAGGTGTGTGGGATTGATGACCATATTTCTAGGTTCTTGTTGGTTTGCTGAACAGATCTGTTTGCACTCTCACTGCTTTAGTGTCCACTTTGTGTGCTTTAATTCTGTAACTTGAATAACTATTTCTAAAAGAACAATATGCAATGTATCAGCTAGTGATTTCTTACTGTTTATCTTCTTTTCTTGAAATTCTGTAAGATTTCTACCTTTTTCCTGTTTTTTTCTCTTTAAATTAAAAAAAAAGAATAGCTGTTATAATAAACAAGTTCAGCAAAAATGCAAAATAAAAATCACCAACCAAAAATCACTAACAATGAACAATTTCATCAAAAGATATAAAAGAACTCATTCTTGAGAAATACCCCATAACATAGGGAACATGGGTATGTCTTCATTTCTCTCATATCTACTCAAAGATAAATGACAATCCACACAGAAAATGGCTATGCGTATCACAATGATTTTTAAGATATGAAAACACTGCTTTTCCAGGTTAAATTTCTCGCCTTGGTGTATAAGACTTTTTATATTGGTAGACTCCATTTTCCAGTATTTTATTTAAGTTTCTGCATCTTTATTAAAGAGATTTGTGTGCCCTGGTGTATTATGTAGTATAACATAATCTAGCATATGAGGTTATATATACAATATTGACTAAATAGTTTTGTATACAATACATATAAGTTTATGTGATTTGCAATTGAAAAGTATATAATCAGTGCTAAAGTATACAGCACTTTCTAGCATTACAATATGCTATTCAAGTTTTAGTAGTCTCTAGAAAAAAAAACAGTATAATAATGGCATAAAGACATATATGTACAGACAAATAGGTCAGAATAGAGACTCCATAAATAACCTCTCACATATATAATTAAACGAGCTGAACAATGATATCAAGGCTACACAATAAGGAAAAAATTGTTTTTTCAACAAATGATGCTGTAAATTTTGGATAGCCACATGCAAAAGAATGAATGAAGCTGGATCCTAAAACAGATTCAAAATTATTGAAGACTTAAACATAAGACCTGAAAGTATAAAACTTCTAGAAGAAAACATAGGGGAAATTTTTCACAACATTGAATTTGACAATGATTTCTTACATAAGACACCAAAAACAAGGGCAACAAAAGAGACAAATGGGACTATATTAAATTTAAAAACTTTTGTATATCAAAAGAAATACACAACAAAGTAAAAAAGCAATCTACAGAATGAAATATCTGAAAATGATACAGACCAACTTAAAAATGTGCAAGGGACTTGAGCAGGTATTTCTCAAAACACATCCACCAGGCTGGGGATTTAGCTCAGTCGCATAAGCGCCTGCCTGGCAAGCACAAGGTCATGAGTTCCCCTGGTACCAAAAACAAACAAACAAAAAAACCCCACCACACCCACACACCCACACATGAGAATCAAATGGACCATAAGTATATAAAAAGACATCACTAATCCTTAGGGAAATGTAAATTTAAACCACAGTGAGATATCATCTCATACTCTTCAGAATTGCCAATGTCAAAAAAAAGAAAAATAAATTGTAACAAACACATGAAGAAATTGGAATCTTTGTGGACTGTTGCTAACGCTCCTATAGAAAACTCTTGAAGCATTTCAACCAACAATTAAAAATAGAATTATCAGTGATTCCACTTCTAGGTATACATTAAAAATAGAATTATCAGTAATTCCACTTCTAGGTATACATCCAAAACAACTGAACACAAGATCGCCAACATGACCATGTTCATTGTAGCACTTTTTATAATAGCCAAGAAGTAGAAGCAGCCTGAATATCCATCAAAACATGAATGGATAAAGAAAACATGTTATATAAACAAGGAGTATTAACCTTTAAAAAGGAAACACTGAACGGTGCAGTGCCAGGAGCTAAAGCAGAAGGATCAAAAGTTAAAAACTAGCCTGGGCAACATAGTGAGAAAAAAAGGATAGGAGGCCCTCAGAGCCATGCTCCTGAGTGAATTCTCAATTCTAGGGAGAAAAAAAAAAAAAATGCTACACATTATGAACAGACCTAGAAGACATTATGCTGAGTGAAACTGTAAAAGAATTTTTAAAACTCACAGCCTGACACTACATTAAAGACAGGATAGGTAAACCCAGCCTGTCTCATAGTTGGACTGTTGAATTCAGTCTTGACATACCATGCCAGCTGCAATTTGTAAAATAATATAACCCAGCTGCACCACCGAATCAATAAGTGTATCCTGTTGTGCTAACATTGTTTTAAGGACTTACCACCTGGGGATAGATCATTCGATCAAAGACATGATTGATTTTACCCATTCACCCAAGCTCCTGACCTTCCTGCTATATGGTAAGAAACCCCCAACTAAATATGCCTGCAGTGAATCTGCCTAACAACATATGACAAAGCATATGCAACCAATCACAGAATAACCCATTATCAGCTTTTGAACTTTCAGTTTGCAACATACATAAGTTTCTATTTAACACCAAATCAGGGCTGGTGATTTGGAACTGGGTTCCCATCAGCCTGCCACTGTATAAAAGCTGTTGCCTTCCAAGTGCTTCAGTGCTGTGCGCCTTCCATTCAGCGTAAGCCTGGTTCTGCAACAAAATAAACCACCACACAAAAAATAAAAATTAAAATACTACCTGGTACTGAAGGTGTGTATGTGTTTGTTTGTTTGTTCAGTACCAGGAATCAAACTGAGGACCTTGCACTTGCCAGATATCTAAAATAGTCGAACTCTTTAGAAACTAAAATAATAGTTACTAGGTAGTTGGGGAAGGAGGATGAAAAAAAAAGGAGCTATTCCATGGATAGTTTTGCTAAATGAAAAAGTTCTAGAGATCTGCTGCACAAAATGTGGTTATAAGTAACATTATTATTAAGATACACCCCAAAATGGGGCAATAAAACTTAAATGTTTCTGACTACAACTTTAAAAAATTATTTTTAAAGAAGAAAACCCTGTGGACATCAAAAGCTTGGTGGGCATACAGTTGGGAATATTCTGCATTATCATCACAACTCAAGATGCCAGGAGAATGACATATTCTTGAGAACAATGAAAGCTTTATGTATGGGACCCTGTTGACCTTTTCCTACATATCTCCATCTGGCCAGTTCACATATGCATCCTTTGGCTGTAATATAACTGGAATCATAACTAGCATTTTCTCATGTTTTGTGAGTTGTTCTATGGAAATTATCAAGCCTGAGGAAACAGTGGGAATTCCAAAACAGGGCAAAAGTGAAGATGATATGGAAGCCCCAAAGCTGAGGCTGGTATCTGAAATGAGAGCAGTCATGCACAAAATTATTTCTTAACCTCTGAAGTTTGGCCTACTAACATTGGGTATTAGTGTCAAAAATCTATCATGTTCTCCACCAAAATTTTTTTCACTGAAAGAATTCATTGAACCTTTTAAAACTAAAGAAAAAACTTGCAGGTCTAAAAGAACTATTTTATAATTATAGTCTAAGTTCCTCTATACATTTCAAATAAAAGAGTATTGCATTCTTCATTTGCTCTTAGCAAAGCAGTTCATAATTACAAGCTTTTACAAAGATATAAAGAACAGGAAAGGACTCAGATTTAAGAATCTGCTCAATTACTATTATGCTACTGAAGTAGAATATACATAAATTATATATACAGATAACATTAAATGTATTCAACCTAAGAGGCAGAGACCAATAAATCTTCAAATTATAAACATTTTATTTTAGTTTTACTTTTTATTTTATATCAAATTTGTTTTATATAAACAAAACAGGAAAGCCATATAGAAGATAACAGTACTGGAAAAAAACCCAGATCATATTAGCTTCACATAAGTATCCAACAGGGCTATAAAGTGAGGGAGAAAGCTTTTAAAAGAACAGAGAAAAATTATACAATACAAAAAAGTAAAGAGTATTTTTGCTTAATTCAATGACCACTTGCATCGGTAAATATCAGTTAAAATAATTCAGTCTTGCATTTGAAAATCAATACAGAATAAATAATAGTTTAACTTTTTGCTGGATTTAACTTTTAAATCTTAGACTTAAGTCTTAAATCTTAAAATTGTTTCAAAAAATTTAGTTTCTGGTTTCTAGCTATAATTTCAAATAAGTGACAATGATATTTTCATGTTCTTAAATTTGTTTCTCATCTTGGTTTTGTAAATATTCTGCTTTATAATAGGTTTGAATTTTAAAGTATAAAACAAAGCACATACTTTAAAAACTGAATTTCTATATTAAATAAGCTAATTAACATAAAAACTTTTCAAAGTTTGTACTTTTAGTTTTTTTTTCTTTTGATTTTTGTGCTATTAGGAATTAAATCCATGGCCTTTGCACTGAGCTACTTTCCCACTTTTCGTTCTCTCTCTCTCTCTCTCTCTCTCTCTCTCTCTCTCTCTTTCCAAGAAAGAATCTCACTAAGTTGGTCAGGCTAGCCTCAAACTTGTACTCCTGAGGCCAGGAATATAGCTCAGTGGCACAGCACCTGCCTGGCAAGTGTGAGGCCCTGAGTTTGATTCTTGGTACCCACCGCCCCAAACACCAAAACTTGTGATCCTCCTGCCTCAGGCTCCTAGAAAACATGAAGATCTACTTCTTCTTTTAAAAAGAAACTTACAGAGAATTTTTGGAACTATTGCAGCACATCTTATATCTATTTCAGGTGAAGTAAAAACTAACACCATTAAATGTGTCACTTACTTTAAGCAGATTATATTTTACAAGAAAAATAAAGAGGTAAGGACAATTAGATTTGTCTCAACCCAAAAGTAAGTACCAATATGCACTAAGAAAATGTTAATAAATCTAACAAAATGCCATTTCAAAAAATGACTTTTAAAAATAGTAGGTATTGGGCTGGGGATTTAGCTCAGTGGCTCAAGCATTTGCCTGGTAAGCACAAAGTTGTGAGTTCGATCCCCAGTACCAAAAACAAAACAAAACAAAACAAAACAAAACAAAACAAAACAAAACAAAACAAAACACAGTAGGTGCTGAGGCAGGAGAATCACTGTGAGTTTAAGGTCAACCAGGACTACATAATGAGCTCAGGCCTCATCTCAACTATATAGCAAGTCTGTCTCAAAAAAAAAAAAAACAGTAAGTGCTAAAGTTGATTTTTGGTGGGCATACAAACCCTATGGTAAGTATCTCCCCTCTGGTAGCTTGATGTTACAAATACTAAAGAACAAAAAGAAGTCTATAGTTCTCTCCTAAAGACAAATAACAAAAGCAAATTTTAGTGGTCAGTTAATCTGTATATATGGCATTTCATTCAATCAAAAATGTCCTTTTCTTTTTAAATAGCTGGCTGATTTGGTGGTATTTAATAGAAATGTAATCATAGAGATTTCCACAAAAGTTGGCTAAACCTCAAATGTAGTACCAACCAACTAACTCTGCATTAGTATAGTGTAATATTAAAGAACAGTATAATGTCTTTAGCTAAATAACTTTTACTAGTATTAGACTAGTTTCAGTCCAAATTATTATAGCTATGTATTACTTTTATGTGAAATTCCTTTCTCAATTTGTCCAGTCACATTTTGTTTTTAGCTATTATGAAAAGCAAAAACAAAGAAACGATAGGTGGTAACGTATAATACTAATGAAAAGGGAATGTAAATGCAATGAAAAATAGGTAAATGTATAAAAACATAATTTCTACAAATTTATGTAACATATAATTATTGTCCTGTAATCTAAAATAACTTACAAATCTAAATTTTGTCACACTGAGAAACTATGAAGATAAATGAATTGCTTAAGAATAAAACAATACTATTTATCTTAGATTTTTAGTGGGTTTTTACTACCACCTAGTGTTATACTTTAAGGAACACATTTTCATAAAATTAAAAATTGCAACAAACTTTTCCTAAAAGTAATTGTAGGGGGGAAACACAATATAGAAAAAACTGTTCTTCTAAAAAGTTGTTCTAGGGGCCAGGGATGTAGCTCAGCAGCACAGCATCTGTCTGGCAAGTATGAGGTCATAAGTTCAATTCCCAGGACCAAAAAAAAAAAAAAATTGTTCTCATATAAAGCCTGAAGCTGAAACTATTAGGAAAAAACCTAAGAGATCACATCAACATAATGGTATGGGAAATGATAGTCTGCATAGGACTCCCAAAGTACAAGAAACAAAAGCAAAAACTGAACAGAGATTGCATCAAACTAAAAAGCTTCAGTAATAACAAATGAAACAATTATCATAGTAAAGAAACAACCCACAGAATGAGAAAAAATATCTGCCAGTTATTCATCTGACAGAAGGTTAACACCCAGAATATATAAAGATCTTAAAAAAGAAACACAATTTGAAAGTGGACAAATTATCTAAATAGATACTTCTCAAAAGAAATACAAATGGGCAATTAATATAAGAAAAAACTGCTCAATATCATTAACATCAGGGAAATGCAAATCAAAACTACAATGAAATACCATCTCACCCTCAGTTAAAATGCCTATTATTAAAAAATAAAAAATTAAAACTGCTACTGCTGGATTACACCTGTAATCCTAGCATCTGGGATGCTGAGGCAGGAGGACTTCTATAAGATCAAGGTCAGCCTGGGCTATATAGTGAGCTCAAGACCTGCCTGAACTACACAGTGAAGCCCAGTCTCGAAAAGAAAGAAAAGAAAAGAAAAGAAAAGAAAAGAAAAGAAAAGAAAAGAAAAGAAAAGAAAAGATGCTGATGGTGACAAGAAAAAAGAATATTTACATAAAATAATAGTGGGAATGAAATTAGTTCAGCCACGACAGGAAAACTGTATAATGGTTCCTCCAAAAACTGAAAGTAGAACTACAATATGACCTAGTTATCCCAATCCCCCAATCCTGAATATATATCCAAAAGAAATAAAGTCAGCATATAAAAGAGATACCTACATGCCCATGTTTATAGCAGAACTTTCCCAAACAGGCTGTAATATAGAATCAGACTAGGCGCCCATCAACAGATGAATGGAGATAGACAGAGACAGAGACAGAGACAGAGACAGAGACAGACAGACAGAGACAGAGAGAGAAACAGAATATTATCAAGTCATAAAAATAAGAATGAAATTTTGCCATTCCAAAAATGGATGGAGGGTCAGGGATTTAGCTTAGCAGCACAAGTGCCTGCCTGATAAACACAAAGTCGTAAATTTAATCCTCGGTAACAAAAGAGAAACAAAAAAGGATGGAACTGGAGGACATGGTGTTCATGTTCAATGAAATAAGTTAGTCAAAAAGATAAGTATCACAGTTCTCTCTTCTATGTGGAAACTAACTAAATACATTTTTTAAATGTCACCTGAAAGTAGAAGAGGGATTATTACAGACTAGGAAGCATGCCTATGGCCAGGGACAAAAAAAAAAGATAGACAGACGTGATCAATGCACTGTGAATGCATGTATGGAAATACCATAATGAATTCCACTAACGTATACAATTAATACATATTAATGGTAAATAAATTCTACTTACTACAAAAATTAATAATGAAGATCTATATTTATTATAAAAGAAACCTATGTGTTAAATTTTTTAAAAAATGATGAAAACTTTTCATGACCCTTAAAATTATACACAATAATGTTCTCTACCAAATCATTATAAGGACTTTCAAATATGTATCAAGATTGTTCCAAAAAGCAAACTAGTTAACCCGCAGACTCAAATTATAAAACCTAATTAATGCACTTAAGAAGCCAGATAATTATAAAATGATTACAGTCTCTCCAAGCAATAGGTTTATTAAAGGATTTTTATAAAACCTGATGCACACATTCAATTCTAGACTTTTAGGTTCTATAAAGAGAAGAGAGTACAGATAGTATCATACTCCTTAAAATTAAACCACTGACTAATGTCACCTTAAATTTACCAAGTACCAAATGGTGTAGAGAAGCATGTAAATTATATTTGGTAAGAATATTTTACTATGCTAGGAAGTATTTTCTTAATCTGTGGAATCTATTAGAGATGATCTAGAGATGATTTAAGCTGTTCTTAGTGAATAAATAATTTGGAAATTCTATGAAATGTATTATAGCAGAGTATCTTCCTGTAGCTTAAATTTTATGGCATTTATCATGCTATTTTATAAAAAGGACATAAACACTATGCTCATGACATACACAAATGCAGTATGGATCATACTTTTTTGACCTTTCCTGTACAACTAATACTCAAGTTTTGAAACTAAATGCTACAAAAGTCACCTTCAATGTGTCATGTCTACAATTACTCACTTGAAATGACCTTTCCATTGTTATTGCAAAGTAGTATTCTCTCCTGGGGTATTTTCGCTCACAAATCAAAACTTGATTGCATATTCTGCCCTTTGCTCCAGTTTGTTTGGTAAACAACTTTTTCCCAATCATCTGTGAAGAAACAGCTTTTGCTTCTTCTGGACTAAAAGAAAAAAAGAACTCAAATTCTTCTGTCTTCCAATTATAATAACTCAAAATAATCTATTTTATGGCTAAAATCTTGTATCATTTAACATTTAAATCTCAGTATTTTCATCAATTCAACAATTAATCTTTAATAATGGTAATTTTTCTTTACAAAATAACTTACGAGAAAACTATCTTCACTCCTCCTTTCAAGCCACTTTCAAATGTTCCTTTTCCTCTACCACCAGCTAAAACCTGGGCCTTTATCACAACATCTTTTGAACCTAGAAGAAAAACTCTGTTACATATGAAGCAAGAAGTTATATGCAAAACATAGTATTTTATTTAACATACATAATAATGGGTATGTGTGCATGCATGGATATACCACAGTGAATTTTAATTTGTACAATTTATTCATGTTAATAGTAATAAGTAAAATTCTAAATAAGGTATAATTTAGCTAGTGACAAAAAAAATGAGGCACCCCGTGTATAAAAATCTTTTAGATTTTAAACCTAGATCACTCATTGTCTAAAAGATCCATGACTTTAAAAGTTAGCAACTCATTATTTCCTAATTGATAATAATTCAACTACTCCTCAATACCTGAAATATCTAGTGCTTTGAAATTTATTTAAAACAAAAAGGTAAAACCCAAATGTTATCTTAACACTTCCTTGGCTCTCTACTCACATGTAAACTTGCCAACCTGGGAAAATTTGAGTTAGAACAACTACTTTGAGCAAGAATATGCCATGACTTACAAGATATTACTACTGCCAGCATTCTTACTGATTTATACTGTCTCACTAACAGAATATTCTGTTTCTACTACTGACCAGAAACATTATAAAAAGTACTTATCAGGATTAAGATTCATGTATAAAAGAAAATCTCGCTGGCATAGTGGCACAAGCCTGTAATCCTAGCACTTAGGAGGCTGAGGCAGGAGGATCACCATCAGTTTGAGGGCAGCCCTGGCTACAAAGTGAGCTTAAGGCCAGCCTGAACTGCATAGCAAGATCCTGCCTCAAAAAAGCAAGCAAGCAAGCAAGCAAGCAAGCAAGCAAGAAAACAAAGGAAGAGAAAAGAAGATCCAGACTGTTGTGTTTACATGTCTTATGTATATATTATAAAAAAACTGTCTGAATTCTTTAACACACAAAGTGATCACTGTCCTTTTTCCTTCTCTTTCTAATTTGCTATATAAAATCAGAAAGCTAGGTGTTTAGCCTAGATATTGCGAGTTGTTCAGAATCAAGGGTAATACCTCATTTTCTTTCTCAAAGTATATGCATACTGGGAACACAACATCAATTACTGTATTATGGAAAATAATTAAACTTTGAGGTCAGGGTTAACAGCTTCATCTTATTAGTTATAACTCAAGCACAAAGCAGTGTCTGGCATGTAACAATCTCTAAACATATTAAAACAGGCCAAATATAGGAAATACAGTATGCAAAAAGTCATTCCCTAATACACATGTCCAACAGAGTAAACCAACTAACCAACCAATGACTTAACAAATGCAGTTTATGATCAAAACAATTCTTACAAAACAATGTTTAGGGCCAGGGATTTAGCTTAGTGGCATAAGTGCCTGTCCTGGCAAGCATGAGGTTGTGAGTTCGATCCCCAGTACCAAAAAAGAAAAAAAAAAAAAAAGTTGAAAAAATTAATGAAGTACATTAGACTTACCTGAAACATTCATTAGTTAAATCAGAAGATGACTGTATGTAATAGATAAGCTAATATTCTTTAAAAATAATTCTTTCTCACATCCATACTATTCAGTAGCCCACTAGTTCTCATCCTCAAAGTTTATCCAGAATCTTGGCCACTCTTTATAACTCCTAGTTGGCCTCTGATCCATCATTACCTCTCTCACTTGGATGACACACAGCCCACACAGAATATTCTCAAAGCAGTAGCCAAAGTGACAAATCATGCTCTACTTGAAACTTTGTGCTACAGGTAACTGCCCACTTTGCTAGCAATAAAAGCCACAGTACTTAGAATGGCCTACCAGGCTGCTATGTTTAAAATCTAAAATGTCCCCCCAAATTTTCATGTGTGTGGTAGGTGACTGAAGCACAGGAGTACTACCCTCATCAGTGGGTTAATCCACCAATGAATCCACAGCTTAATGTGCTGTTAGGAGGCAGGGCTTGGTAAGAAAAGGCAGCACTGTATATCTTCATTGTGGGCTCCTGCTCTCTGCTTCCCAGCAACCATGAAGTGTGCAGGCCTCCTCTACCCAATGCTTATACCATGCGCTTCCTGCCCTGAAGCCAGCCAGCCCTGAAACCACCCAACTATAATCTGATACTCTACAAACCATTAGCCAAAATAAATCTATCATCTTTTAAATGGGTATGGGGTATTTCATCCTTACAACAAGAAAATGGCTATGACACCCTTATGCTTTTAGCTTCTGTTTCCTCCTTAATGCTTGCTCTATCCTAGTCTCTTCTCTGTTCCTGCACATGTCCATGACTTCAGTAAAAGGATAGTGAATAAACTTATTTCAAAGACAGTATACCAAAAAGATCTTTTCTGACTAGAGCACATTGTCAAATTGGTAATACAGTTTAAAATTATAAGCTCTGAGAGTGAAGGACAGGCCTCTTTTGCTCATTGTATTTATAGTTCCAGCATGGTAACTGGGAAAGGTTCTCATCCCTTTCAAGTTTTTCTTTAAACTTCCTGTCATCCATGAGGTCTTCTGATTACATTATATTTGCAGTCTGCCTATCTGTGATCAATTCCTCCCCCTGATCTACATTTTCCCTATAGAACTCATCACCTTCTAACATAATACATAATTTTTTCATGTATATAACCTGTTGTTTTCCTTTCTCATTAAAACACAGGCTCTAGAATGGTACAATCTTTGTTGTATTCATTGATATTTGTAAGTTTTTGGAAGGGTTCCACCACTTATTTTGCTGAATGTTGAAAAGAGAAACATTTTCAATGAACAGAAGTCAATTTAAAACTTTCCACTGCAAAGCAAAAAAAAACACTCAGAACTGAAAATACAGAGCCTGCAACTAGAGTTAACTGAAGAACTGTATTGATTATACAAGACTGACCCTTTTCAATATGCCATGGTCTCCACCACTCGAAAGTGTATCAATAGTAAAGATTAGAGACAATTTTAAAATTTCAGAAAAACCAACAATAATTTTCTTATTCAGAAGCCAGCCTGAAGGATGACAGTAAATTGAAGATAGTGCTCAAGCTAAAAACAGCACATACCATTTACTCTACTGTTTCTGGTTACCACCTATCAAGTCTTAAAAGTTCTAGTACTTGAAAAATACTCATTCACATCCAAAGATAACTGTAATACAAATAGCATAAGTATAATGTAAAAATTGGTCAGCAGTTAAACTGGTGCTTTACTAGGCTAAATAAACCCATTCTTAATCATTAAACTAGAAATACATAGATCTATTAAATAATACTAATGCTCTATTTCTTATAAACATCTTTAAAAGCAAAACATTTTTTCAAAATGTCAATTTCCTTTGAGAATATAGTCTTTCCAGACAAAATATAATTCTTCAAAACTTTCATCCCTTTATAATAAAAGTAAAATATCCATTACATATAATAGATATTTTATAATATATATATGAAGTAATGACATACAGTCTCATCAACTATTTTTTTATTTTAAAAAGCAAAACAGAAAAAATGATAGAATTGATACAGAATTTCAAAAAAGGGTAGAAATTAACACTAGTTAATATATTGCATATTGTTATCTCAGAACTAGTTCAGGTTACAAAATCTAGATACAAAAGTGATCAAACAATGACAGCACAAACTGTTCTTTTTGACAACTAAGAGAAATTAGTATAATTATCTATCTAGCATATATATACATACATACATCTATGTAAACACATATAATCTTTTACTTTCTTTCATCAACTATTAATGAGAGGAAAAGGGTTATACGTTTAAAGAATAACTGATTAAAACAAATACTTTAACTCTCATTCAACAGATTCATCTACACACCAGTTACCATGCTGGAACTGCAGATACAACAAGCAAAGGAGATATGTCCTATACTCCCAGAGCTTATAATCTTAAACTCTATTGCCAATTTGGAACTATGCTCCAGTCAAAAAAGATCTTTTGGGGATCCCAATACTGTCTTTGAAATATATTTATTCACTATCTTCCTAGCTGCAGTCTTTCACAAACACATTAAGTATGCCTTATATAGTCATATAATTAATAATATAATGAAAAGAATATGAAGAAGGCAAAGCTATTAGCAATCAAAACCCACCTGAAAGACATTAATTGCATATATTTACTGAACCAGACAAGGACTGTACCTTAATTATACTAGAATCCCAACCATATTTCTATTATGGTCAATAGGGAATTGTAAAAACTCTGCCAAATGTCCTTTTAAAATCATATATCCTTTAACTAGCAATTAATTATTAGAAAGAGATGATGTACTACTGTTACAACTTGACTTCAAATTATAACTACCTCATTTATCTGTGTTTAACAACCAGCCCTCTGATAAACCATTCCAGAAATTTCTCCATGATCTTCAATTTTACTAATCTTCCAGTTGTGGATGTAGTTAGTCTTTTTTAAAACTAGCATTAAATTTCTAATTACTCTTCCATTCCTAACTTCAATGATTTATATTAGGAAAATCAAGGCTCCAGAACAATGCTTCCCAACTTTTTCAACATCATAAATTACACAGAAAATGACAGAATTTGGAGGGAATACTGGGAAAGAGGTAAAGGCTATTATACAGGGAGTCACCAGTTGTAGGACTTAGTGCCCTAGACCCCATGTTAATTCAGCTTCTCTTGCCACCCACAGAACTGAGGGAATGGATTCGTTTGGTACATCTATAATTCATTTATGTACCAGTATACTATATGGTGAGCAGAGTACTAGCTAAGTTTTTAATAAATTAGAGTAAGTATCTTGTGAATGCTGAAGTAACTCAAGAAGCAAAATCAGCTCTGAGAATTGCTATCTTAATGGATAAAACCGTATCATACTTCATACCATATGCTGTGCATTTGAAACCCATAATCAATTATCTTCTGCTAGTAATGCTCACCAAAACCACACATTTTCCTCAATGCCTTCACAGTAGCAACTAGATATGTTCCTTTAAGAAGCAGCCTTTCTGCTGGGCATGGTGAGACATGCCTGTAATCTGAGACTGAGGTAGGATGACTGCCATGAGCTCAAGGACAGCCTGAACTACATAAAGACTCTGTATCAAAAAACCAAAAGAAAAAAACAAACCAAAAAAGGAGCATTTCCTCTAGATTTAAAGGTTTTTATTAGTAGCTAAGCCCTATAATCATCCTTCAAAGTATTTTAAGACAAACCACATTTTCTCAGTAAATGAGATGTCCCTTGTTTGAGGAGGCTCAAAATCAAATCTCTTCCTTGCTACTTACAAGTCCTGGTCTCCGAGAATTTGCCAGGAATACCATAGTTTACCCTGTACATATTAACTGTTCTTTCTTCTGTCCCTAAACTGTTAACGCTTTTTATAAGGAGTAAAGAAATCAAAGAATTGCCATCAATAGACATATTTATTTTATGAAAAGATTCCTGCATAAATTATTGTCTGAAAAAACAATAAAATTTGAGAAAACAGTTAAAACCAATCATAGGTCAGGCATAGTGGTGCACACCTGTAACCCCACTACTTAGAAGGCTGAGGCAGGAAAATCATTGCAAATTCGAGACCAGCCTGTGCTACATAGTGAGAAACTGGCTCAAGAAGACAAAAATAATAATAATAATGATTTGGAAATAAAAAAAAAGAAGTTTTTACTAATTTCATGCTATATACCAGTTCCTATTAACATTAAGCACACAAATTCAAACTACAAGTCACCTATAATTAACAAAAATTCCATCAAAATTAGCAACAATTAACAAAATTCCAACAATTTTTTAAAGTTTGTGTTTAATCTAAACAAAAATGTTTTTTCTAACGAAAAAAACTGTAAATGAAACCAAGTCAAGGAAATCATTCCCCATTTCATTAAAAAACATATCTTGCATGATAATTTTCTGAACTTGGATGTACCTTCACTTTTGACAGAAAAACTAATTCTACAAACCAAGATAAAAACTTTTAAAATTTAAATATTTCTTAAATGTTTCATACTTTTCTTAAAAAACAAATAAAAGGAAAGTCTTCAGCAAAGCATAAAGACATACTAACAAATACACATTTCAAGAAAGCTTAAATGCACCAACCTTCGTAAAATTGATGACACTTAAAGTACTACTATATTAGTACTATATAAAGAAAATGTAGTATAAGCTACTATAATATTTCATTATTATGTTCTGTTAAATCTTTGAAAAATTGTTTTCCAAAATCAAAATTTAGCTCTTAAAAGATCATACAAGTTCAAATTAATAGTAGTAACGTCTGTCATCAGTAAAGGTTTCTGTCATCAATAAAACACTCTACTAATAAACATGAGCAACATGTTTTACTCATTTAAAAAGTATTAGTATTTTTCAATTACCTACATTCAATCACTCTTTTAAGACTTTGGGCTATATCAGTGCACAAATAAAGCAACCGTGCTCTCAAGAAGCTTACATTCTAGAGCTCGTTTTCCTTCAGTGTGGTTCCATACCTTTTATACCAAAAATAAAAAGAAAAGTACTGGACTTACCATGACAGCCATTAAAAACAACTAAGATTTTTCTCTATCATTTCCCTGAAAAATCATCCCAGTCACCAATTTTTAAGATACAAAGCAATAAATAGGATCTCCTCTGTAATTATATGCTAGCTGAAAACAGTACTTTAGTTTCCTCATGTCAGTATAAGCAACTCCTTTTTAAGTCATTCTATGGCAAAATCGTCTCATAATAAATTTAGAATTTTAACAATCAAAGTTACATCAAGTAAACATAATTTATTTCTAAAAAATAAAAGCTAAAAGTTGTCATCAAACCAAAAGTAAAATTTCCATGTCAAGGTAGTAAAAGTTTTTCTTAATTTAGTACCTAATTTTTTGGCAATTGCATAAGCTTCATCTGCTGACTTTGCCACATATCCTTTAGGAATAGAGACACCAGCTTCTTGCAACAACTCCATACTCATATATTCATGTAGTGAGAGGTTTCTTTGCTGTTGCTGCTGTATCTGCAGTCCATGATTATTAAATAATCCAGAATTTCCCAGAACCTAGAGAAATAGGGAACATATTTATATATGATAGTGATTTGGCAATTATTCTTTTAAAAAAAAATCTCCTTGAAATACTGTGTATAGAGTACTTAGTTCCTCATAACTATAACAAACTGTTAGCATAAATCATCAGAATACACTATCCAGAGTATCAAAAATGACAACATAAAAAGAAAAAGCGAATCTAATCAGCTAAATATCAAATGTTACCCTTGTAGTTTTAACTTTCCTCATCATCTGTAGTCTTTCACATTTCTTCTTTATTACTATATCTCTAATGACTTGCAGAGGCATCTCTACGTCAATGAAAAATCGAGCAGATGTAAAATCAATCTTATCTTTTCCACCAAACCAAAACTCCTTCCAACTTTCTTCTGACATCTAATCTATCATCTGGCAAGAGATGATTATCTGATACCAGTACTCTTTTGTACACTCAAGACTCAAAACCCTGACTTCATTTCTAGTAGACATTAAGTTACAGTGCTCGGATCCTCAATTCGGGACCAAGGCATTCATGCTTCCTCCAGCTGCTGGGAGTGCTGACTTGGACAGTTCTCTAGAAAGTCCTCCCATGCACTGGAACCTCCTGGCCCAAAGTCACACCCCTTTCCCATTGGTAGGCTGCACCCACTGACATCCATAGAGAGAGACAGAAGGGCTTGGCATCTTACAACTTGGGACAACTCACAAGGCCCATCCTACTTCCAGCTCTCCCTTAGGAGTCGCAGGTGTCTGTTAAGAGCTATGCCACAGTTACACGATCTACTCAGTTCTCTTGCCTTTATTCTCCCACAAGCATTGATCCAGATCCTGGTCCAATCAACTATCTTCTACACAACTTTCTATCTCATAATCTACAATACTCATCTCAGAGAACCAACCTTCATTATTGTCTCTAATGTATTCCTTCTAAGCAACTCTAACTGGCATCTCTTTTACAAGTCCAGTTCAAGTGCTTGTCCTTCACAATTGGACCATAAAATCTCCCACAAATGCAATGTCAACTACAAATTCTTCAACTTTTCAATTTAGAACATTCATTCATCCTCTTAAACATTTACTAAGTATCTAGGTACTAGCAATAAGACAGTGATGAGGCGTAGTGGTGCACAGCTATAATCCCAGCACTCAAGAGGTTGAGGCAGGAGGATCATCATGAGTTCAAGGTCAACCTGGGCAACATAGTGACTTCAGGGTCAGCCTGAACTATAAAGCAAGACCTGTATCACAAAACCAAACAGAAAAAGAGAGAGAGAGAGAGAGAGAGAGAGAGAGAGAGAGAGAGAGAGAGAGAGAGAGAAAGCCAAGTAACTTTACCCCAAGAATTCCATTCCAATTTGTAGAAGACAGGGACATTAAATTAATAACCAAACAGTGGTAAGAAAGAGGAAAGAGACTGAAAATAAAAGGTGATACACATTTTATATAGTAGAAACAAAAACTGTAATGTCCCTGAATAAAGTACAGCTGGAAGTACTCTCTCAAAAAGAATTAAGTAGGAAGCAGTTTTTATCTCACTACTGAAAAAGGTGAGCTAGCTTTTCAGTTTCCTGTATCATGACCACATTAAGTTCTCTCACATCTATTAGTTTCAAAGCCTGCATTAAATCAAAGCCTAATCTAAATTCATCATAACAATGTGTTGACATGCCTGCCTCTTACAAACTCCTCAATCATATTAACCTCACAAGATAATATGTAAACAAATACAAAAGCCTTGAAAAACTGCACTGGACCACATTTCTAAGCTTTATCCATATATATCTACTATCTCCAAATACTGAAATTTATTGAAATATGATTTATATAAAACACAAAATATCAATGTTGGACCTTAGGGGCGCTGGGAAAATGGGCAGCCGCCAGCATGCCGCTCTGGTAAGTGGTTATGGCTTGGCAAGCCGCGCTCGCCCCAGAGCGAAAACCACATCAGCATTTCCTGAGATCCGCAACACACCATGTTGGACCTTGGGGCGCTGGGAAAACGGACAACCAGTTCATCCCTCTGGTGAGCGGCTGTGAACCGGGGAGTGGACTAAGAATCAAACATCCATCCCAAACACCCACACACACACACTAGCAAGTGAGAGCTGGAGATCTGAGCATGTCTTCGGAGTTTGACTATATGGGATATAGCAAATAAGGGGGATTTTCTTCTGCCATCTCTTTGAGGGCAAATATTTTTATCTCTATTTTGCTCTGTTTTGATCAATGGTATTGCTCTACTCAATATTCTGTTTTTGTAATTTCAGTATTTCCTTCGATATTGCTCTGCCTGATTGAAGGAACAACTATTGTGAACAAGATGTACTATTGTGCCTATTGCTGTTGCCTTGGTGGCCTGCTGTGAGGTTTTGTGCCAATTTCACTGCACTGCCTCAGTTGGCTATGTCCTGTCTTGTTCTGCTGTATTTTACTACCTTCAAAATAAAATAAATAAATAAAATAAAAAAGTATAATAAATAAGAAAAAAAATTTTTTAAGTAAATAACAACAACAAAACAGATGAACAAGGTACTGAGCAACCTGAATCATGATATAACTAAACAGATAATGGACTTTTTTAAAAGGCAAAAGGAGGAAAAACAGGTGCTCTAAAGGATATAACTGCATGTATATTTAAGGGTGTAGGAATGATAATTATGTTGCTAAGTTTTTGTTGGATCAGAGAATGGAGTTGTTTGCAGCCTCACTGTTTGAATGTCCACTTTGTATGCTTTGATTTTGTAACTTGAACAACTACATCCAGGAAGACAATATGTAATGTATCACTAGTGATTTCTTACTGTTAATTTTTTTTGAAATTCTGTATTGTTTTACCCTTTTTTTTTGTTTTGCTTTATTTTTCCCCTCTTTAAATAAAATTTTAAAAAAAACTTAAGAACTGAATTTAAAGAATCCTTATATAAAGTTTCTTAAAGTGGATTTATGACATGTTGCATCAAATTAAATGTGCTTCTAAAATAACAGATTCTCAGGTCCCATTCTCATCTACCAAATTAGAATCCCTTAAAAAGGCCCAAAGAAATCTTCATTCTTAACAATTTACTCTACAATTCAGGAATCTCCAGTCTAAGTCAATCACATGCAAGAGCAATTTATTTTTGATTCATTTAATAAGGTAAAGTCCTGGCTAATATTTTGCCTGGGTAACTAAATTCTTTAATCAGTGTCATTTCAATAGCTAGTGACCTCTCAAATTATTCTGTGCACCTATCTTCTAACCCAGGCATCTCTTCTAACCCAGAAATTCCTATACACGTATCAACAGAAATGAGTCTTACATCTACAAAACACATACATAAGAATGTCATGGCAGGCTTATTCATTACAGATAGAAATGTGAATGAACTGACTGTCTATCAACAGAATGAGTAAACTGTGCTGTACTTATATAATAGGGTACTACAGAGCAATAAACAAACAAAACAACTATTATTCACACATCAATCTCACAAACCCATTAGGGAAAAGAAACCAGATCCACTAATACATACTTACACCATCTCTGCTTACATAATTTGGTGGTAGAGGTAGAATAAATGGTTACTTTCTGTAGGGGAGTATTGATAAACAAAAGGAACATGGGAGCTTTCTGAGAGCTGAAAACATTGTGTATCTTCAACTGAATAGTCAATATACAGATGTATACAGACATAAAAATCAATCTAGCTACCCAACTAGGTTTTATACTTTACTGTATACAAATTATGCCTCAAAATAGTAAAACTTTGGGGAGGAGTACCTAGCAAAAATTTGGCAAAAATGGTCACATGCTCAAGTACTTTTTGAGGTCTATATACTACAAAGTATGCTAAGGATGCTAAAGAAACTAAAGCCAATGTGGTCCTAGACAGAATTCACAGACATGTAAATAAACAACTGCGATACAGACAGAACACTAAATCAATAGTATATGTCACTAGATGGCACCTAATTCACTGAATGGATCTGAAGTACCACAGCAGCCTGAACCCTGCCTCTAAAAAAATCTAACATCAACAAATGGCTATTTCAAGACAACTGGTGCAACCTGAACCTGAATACACACTTGTATTAGATATTTCTGTTATGGCAATGTTAAATTTTCTATGGTTGGTAATTTATATTGTGGTTATCTGTGGAAATTTTTTTTAAATACTAAAAATTGAACCCAAGACTTCACATATGCAAGGCAAGAGTTCTTTCACTACTCAAGCTGCAGTGCTGTGGTCTTGGGGAAGTTGAAGGACAACTGAGTGGATGTATTTAGTGTTCCAAAGCAAATCTGACCAAAGTAGAAGTGGCAAAAGCAAGGGCACACACATGCAGCTGGGTCAGCCCAAATGGGGACCCCCATTGGCCCACCAAGACCCCAGCAGAGACCCACACAGACCAGTAGCTGGTAAGTTGGGCAAACCAGCATTGTACTTTGATACACAAACATGCAGAATAGAAGCAAGTGGGTGAGGCCACCATTTTTTCTTTTCTTTTCTTTTTTTTTTTTTTAAATCAAAGCGCTCAGGGAAAACTCTAGCAATGGAACACTAGCCCCAGCCACTATATCCAGAGGCCAAGATCAGCCCTATACCCAGCACAAAACCCATTGCAAACTTGGCTAAAGTACACAATATATTTCTGGGGTCTGACTTGGACGTACCAGAAAACTGTGAACACCAGAGAAATTTTATTACACTTATTTTTCTATGTTTGGTTTTCCTCTCTCTGGTTGTGGTCTTTTTTGTTTAGTTTGGTCTCTTTTTTTATGATTATTTTTGTTTTTGGTTTCTCACCTCTTTTTTCTCTTTTTCCTTTTTTATTCACAACTTAGATCTATTACCTTGTTTTTTATTTTCATCTGCTCGTCCTCTTTCTTTCATCAACTATCTTGCTTGATTTTATGATACTTTCATAAGGTAAACACTGTCTCTTCTCTTCCTGATTCACCTGAATACTCTTCTTTCTCTTCCATACTTTGCCTTCTGTATCCTCCAGATTCCCACAACTTGGGTGATTACCTGTTGCCCTCCAGCCTTGCTCCTACTACACTGGACCTCATTCATCTCGCTATCTTGCCCCCTTCCCTTCTAGTTCCCACACACACACAACAGGGTAAAATCATTCCACTAAGGGAAAAATCATTAAACACAAGTTTCTAGTATTTTCTGCATTCTGTTACATAACTGTAGAATCTGCTCCTATAGTTAAAGGTACCAGGTTAACAGTTACCACAGGTTGTCAGTAGCCACACTGTTCTTGAGACTATTGTTATTCTAACTGTACTATTTAGCCAAGATATCATACCTTTTATAATCAGTTTTTCTCCCCTGTACAACAACACTGTGATTGTATGGGGTCATTACCATCACCATAATCCAATACCAAAGGACTGGGTGCTGAGTCAAATAGATAACAACTTTTCATCCTTAATATATTAGGAAGGTAGGTTCTTCAAATAGACACAAAGACCAAAAATCACCTACATCTACAAGACATCCCTGAAAAACACATTTTCTAGGGAACTACAATACTAGGGATAAAGCTATGTACCATAAGAAATCTATAAGCATCAACAAACAAAATAAAATAAAAAATGGAAAGCAGAAAATGTCAGGACACAGATGCAAAATGCAACTCCAGACTCTCCAGCCCAATCAGGACAAGTTCAGAGCACAATAATAAAGGAGAGAAGCTAACCACTGGAACTTGCTGAAATTATAACAACAGAACTGAAAAAACAAATGGAATAGGCCATAGAAAAAATAATCTCTAAGGTACAAAAACAAACAATAATCAAAATGAAAGACATTAAAGCAGACACAAGTAAAAAAAAAAAAATAGAGGAGCTCAGAAAAACAATGGAAATCATGAATGCCCAACATTGAAAAGAAATGGAATCCATGAAACAGAAATCCAGGAAATTAAAAACTCCATTGAAAGTATACACAACAGACTGAAGGTCAGGACAGACCATCACATCTAGAAGACAGGATTGGGGCAAGCAATGATGAAAAGAAAGCTATCTTAAAAATAGCAAGAGACCATGAAAAATCAACTCAATAGTACAAGATGAAGCAAAAAAGAACAATGTAAGATTGATTGTAGTCAGTGAAAAAGTTGTAGATAGCACAAAAGACATAAAAAACTTCTTCAAAGGAATAATGACAGAAAATTTCCCAAACATGGAAAACGAATTTGACAAACAAAAAAATGAAGCATATAGAACTACAAATAGCCATGACCAAAAATTTCAGAAATTCTGCACAAGAACAGAATAGGAAAAGTGGCTAGAATAAAGAAATAAATTGCCTATAAAAGAAAACCCATCAGAATCAAGGCAGACTTGTCAACACAAACCCTCAAATCAAGGACAGCTTGAAGTGAGGTACTTCCAGCCCTGCAAGAAAACAACCTTCAACCTAGACTGATATAGCCCATAAAACTATCCTTCAAAATAAACAGAAAGAAGATACTTCCATGACAAAGAACAACTGAAGAAATTCATGACCACCAAACCAGCTCTTCAGAATGCTCTGAAGAATATTAGAAAGAGAAAACAAAGACTGCACGCACAAGAAAACCAATAGAAAGAAGCTACTAAGCAGGGCAAGTCATTAAACAAAGGGGAAAGACAAGGAACCAATAAAGGAAAATAGACAAGACAATACGCATCAGTTATAACCATCAATGTAAACGGTCTCAAACCCACCAATTGAAAGAAACAAACTGGCAGAATGGATCAAAAAGCAAGATCCAATAACATGTTGGATTCAAGAAACAAATTTAACTCAAAAAAAATTTCATAGAATGAAAGTCAAAGGATGGAAAATACTCCATGACACAAGACCCAAGAAAAAAGCAGGAGTTGCTATTCTATTTGCAGACGGTGTGAATTTCAAAGACTGATCAAAAGAGACAAAGAAGCAAAATTTGTGAAGCAAAAACTCTTAAGAAGAATTAATAAACATAAATATCCTATGCACCAAATACCAGTGGACTCAACTACATAACACAAATACTAACGGACAAAAAAAATCAAGTAAGTGCTAACTCAATTAAAATGGAGGACCTTAATACTACAGACTCACAAAGAAACAGATCAATTAGATAAAAAATCAACAAGGAAATATTAAAAATAAACCAAACCTGTAAACAAATGGACTTAGCACATTCCTACAGAATGTTTCATCCCCACAACGTCAGAATACACATTTTTCTCAGCTGCACACAGGTTAGTCTTCAATATTAGCCCATAATATATACCTAAGTAAATGTAAAGGAACTGACCATAGTGCAATGAGATTGACAATCAACAGAAATCACAAAAACTACATAAACATATGGAAATTAAACAACACCATCCTGAACAACCAGTGGGTCAGAGGAAATTAAAGAAGAAATTAAATAGTATCTACAATTAAATGATGATGCCAATATGACACACCAGAATTTATGAGACACAATAAAAGCCGTTCTATAAGGTAAATTTATAACAATGAGTTGTCACATTAGGAAAACAGAACAAGCTCAAATAAACAACCTAATGTTGAACCTCAAACTTCTAGAAAAAGAAGAAATCAAACCCAAAGACCATACAAGGGAAGAAACTATAAAAAGCAGTAATTAACACAATTTATACCAAGAAAACAATATGAACAATCAATGAATCAAAGAGTTGGTTCTTTTAGAGAATAAATAAAACTGACAACTCCTTACCTAACCTCAACAAAGAGAGAAAAGAAGCAACTCAAAGCCAAGCAATGAAAAGGGGAAAGTCACAATAAACTGCAGAAATCTCAAAGATTATCAATACCTACTTCAAGAACCTGTACTGTAATAAGATGGAAAACAGAAGAAATTAACAAGTTCTTTGACATATAAAACCTGTCAAAAATGAATCAAGATCTAAAAATTCTAAATAACCTCATATTAGTCAATGAAATTGAAAATGTAATTAACTTATCAATAAAGAAAAGCCCAGGTCCCGACAGATTCATTCTTCTACAAAAAATTTAGAGCAGAACCAATGCTACTAAATGTTGAAACTCTAAAGAAATTGAAAGTGAAATAATACTTCCAAAATCATCCCTGGAAGCAAGTATTACCTGGATACTAAAACCAGGAAAGGACCCAACCAAAAAAGAAAATTACAGGCCAACTTCCCTAATGAACATAGATGCAAAAATCCTCAATAAGATACTGGTAAA
Organism: Hydrochoerus hydrochaeris; assembly: GCA_004027455.1. Lineage (NCBI taxonomy): Eukaryota > Metazoa > Chordata > Mammalia > Rodentia > Hydrochaeridae > Hydrochoerus > Hydrochoerus hydrochaeris. The sequence goes on along the minus strand of PVLA01003521.1, from coordinate 15,999 downwards.
CAGAATGCAGCATATCATCAAGATTATATACCATAACCAAGTAGGTATTCATCCCAGGGATGCAGAAACAGTTCAACATACACAAATCAATAAATCTAATAACACCATATTAACAGAGTCAAAGTAAAAAACCACATAATTATCTGAATAGATGCAGAAAAAGCATTTAACAAAATCCAAAACCTTCATGATAAACCCCACAGAAAATTGGAATACAAGGTCTTTATCTCAATCTGATAAAAGCCATCTATGACAAACCAATAGCTAACATCCTACTAAATGGTCAATAAATGAAAGCTTTCACTGTAAAATCAGGAACAAGACAAAGAAGTCCACTATCACCACTATTCAATTTAGCCCTAGAAACATTAACCAGAACAATTAAACAAGAAAAATAAAAAGAAACAAGATAGGAAAGGAAGAAGTTGAATTACCATCATTGCCTTCTGTATCCTCCGGATTCCCACAACATCATATTCTATGTAGAAGACCTCCAAAAACTCTACCAATAAACTTGTAGATTTAATAACCAAATTTAATACGGTAGCTAGATACACAAAAAATATATATATATATAGTGTAGCTAGATACAAAGTCAATACTCAAAAATCAATAGTATTCCTATACACAAACAACAAATTCACTGAAAGAGAAATTAGTGAAACACCATCATTCACAACAGCATCCCAAAAAATGAAATACTTAGGAATCAATCTAACAAAGAAAGTAAAAGTTCTATACACTGAAAATTATAGTTCTCTGAAAAAGGAGATTGTGGAGGGTATCAGAAAATCTAAAGATGCTGAAACTCTAAAGTTCATGGATAGTACGACCCAACATACTGAAAATGGCCATACTCCCAAAATTGTTATACAGATTTAATACAATCTCGATCAAAATACCATTCACATTCTTTACAGAACTAAAGAAAACATCTCTCAAATTCATTTGGAATCCAAAGAGATCTAGCATAGCAAAGTAATTCCGGGCAACAAAAGCAAGGCAAGGGGCAACACAATCTCTGAACTGAAATTATAGTACAAGCCTATTGTTATAAAATCAGTATGGTACTAGCAAAAAAAAAAAAACCAGACCTAAGAATCAGTGAAACATTGGAAGATGCACACACAACTACAAACACACTCAGCCAGCTTATCTTTCACAAACAGGTTAACCATACAATGCCTCTTTAATAAATGTCACTGGAAAAACTGGCTTTCCACATGCCAATGACTAACACAACACTCATCTCTACCACTACACACACTAAGCTAAAGTCAAAATGAATCAAAGACCTAAATATAAAAACACAAACACTAAATCTATTGGACAAGAAAGTAGAAATTTTGAAGACACAGGTGTAGGCAAGGAGTCCATGATCAAAACCCAGGTCACAAGAGAAATACTTCGAAGAAATAACAACTAGGATGTCATCTAATTAAAAAACCTTTGCATGACAAAAGAAAATCACCAACAGAATGAAAAAACAACACCCATGGAGGGGAAAAATTTTTATCCAGGTGTCCCTTGGACAAAGGACTTTATCTATGATATATAAAGAATGGAAAACAATCAGACACCCCAAATTCAAAGACCCAATCCAAAAATGGGCATCTGAGATGAATTCACACTTCTGAGATAAAGAAATACAAATGGCAAATAAATATATGAAAAAATATTCTATATCATTGGTCATTCAAGAAATGCAAATTAAAACAACACTGAGATTCCATCACATAAGAATGACTATCATCAAGAAATTAACCAATAACAAAGGCTGGAAGGGTGTGGGGAAAAAGGAACTATTCATATTCACTATTGGTGGGAGTGCAGGCTGGTGCAACCACTGTGGAAATCAGTATGGAGAGAGTCCTCAAAAATCTGAACTGGATTCCAATAGCACAGCAACCAATAGTAAGAATCAACAAATGAGATTGCATCAAATTTAAAAAGTTTCTCAGCAACAAGGGAAACAACTAACACAGTGAAGACACAGCATATAGAATGGAAGAAAAACTTTACCAGCTCCTCTATTGACAAGAGGAACAATATTTAAACAATCTAAAAAACATCAAGGGAAAAAAAATCAAAAAACCAAATCAATAAATGGGCAAATATATTGAACAAATATCTCTCAGAAGAAAAAGTACAAATGGTCATTAAATTTATTTTTTTAAAAAGTACACCTTTAAGCCATTAGGGAAATATACATCAAAACTACAATGAGATTCTATCTCACCCTAGTCAAAATGGCCAAAGACATTTAACTTGAAAGAAAATTCACAGACTGAATGTCACAGAAAAGAAAACAATGCCGTATGTGACAGGGAATCAGAAAAAAAGTAGGGGTAGCTTGTCCATCAACTGCAGAATGGATAAGAAAGATATGGCATTTTTTACCATGAAAAGCTGCTAAGTTATAAAGATGACCTCAAGGCTCTTGTAGGTAAATAGATACAACTTGAGATCATGCTCATGAGTGAACATCGTGTGGTCTCCCTAGTATAAAAAACTAAAGGAGTTAGTGGGATCCAAAATGCACAATAGATACCGTGAAAGTGAAAGAGGACGTGTGTAAAAAGGGAAGGCAGTTACCACTGTTAATTTATTATCATGTTTTGAAACACATATTGTTTTCATTGTTCTGTTTAGTTTGGTTTTATTCTGTTTCAGTTTGTCTAATTTTATTACATTTTGATGGCATGGACAGCTATTTCAAGGATAATAACATATATGGTTGCCATTATTGATTTCCTATTATTTTGTTTTGAAGCCCTGCATTGCTGTCATTGTTTTATTTTGATTATTTTATTCTATTTTGTTTTGCTTAATTTTATTATGCAGCTACTTTGAAGAAAACAAGAGGCATTATGGTAGCCATTGTTGTTTTCTTATTATCTTGTTTTGAAGCCCTGTATTGCTTTGTTTTGTTTTGATTGGTTTTATTCAGTTCTGTTTTGTTTGGTTTTATTATGTCTGATGGTAGGGGCAGTTATTTTGAAGATAACAAGAGGCATTATGGGAGCCAATATTGATTTCCTTTTATCTTGTTTTGAAGTCCTGCATCATGTTCATTGTTTTATTTTGATTGACTCTATTGTTTCATTTCATTTGGTTTTATTCTCTTCAAAATAAAAAAATAAAAAAATGGCCAATGAGAATACAAACAATAAATGCTGCCAGGGATGTGGGGGTATGGTCCCACAATACTGATAAGAATGTAAATTAGTACAGCTAGTATGGAAATCAATATGGAAGTTTCTCAAAAAATTAAAAATGGAACTACCATTTGATCTATCCGATTACTTAGTGTATATCCTAAGGAATTAAACTCAACATACCATACAGATATTTGCATACCCATGTTTACTGTGACACAATTCACCATAGCCAAGATATGGAACCATCCTAGGTGCCCATCAACATATGAATGGATACAGGAAATGTGGTATGCAGACACAATGGAGTATTACTCAGCCACAAAAAAACAAATTATATCATTTTGGAAATACAGATGAAACTGGAGATCATTATGTTGAATAAAATAAGAATAAACCTGATTCAGAGAGACAAGTATTACATGTTTTTCCTAATATGTGGAATCTAAAAAGATAAAGCAAAGAAGATTATTGCTAACATGAGGAAAGGAATAAAGAGAAGTGGGAAAAGGACATAAGAGAAGATAACAGGTGGGATGGGAATAAAAAGTTATTATGTCCTTATGACATCATATGACAGTTAAAATTAACTGTCAACTTGACTGGCTTAGAAGTTGCCTAGGGAGTTAGTGAAGTACACTCCTGGATGTATCTGAGTGTGACCCTGTGTATTATATATGGTCCCTGACCCCTTTCTCTCAGGATATGTTACTCTTCTCTGCTTCCTGGCTGACAGGAACTAAGCAAGTTTGTTATACCATGCCCTTCTAATACGATACTGCTGCCCTGAAGCCAGTCTCTAATGTACACTGAGCCAAATAAACCTGTCCCCCATTAAGTGGTGTCAATCACTTGTCCCAGCAATAGGAAAGCTGATACAATGACGACATGCGTGTATTGAGTAAAAGGTGTTTACCACACTTCATCAAGTGAAACGGCAATCTGCAGAACAACGTACATGGCACTGCCAACTTTTTATTTTCAAAAATGCATTAATGGGGCCAGGGATTTACCCCAGCAGCATAAGTGCCTTCCTGGCAAGCGCGCATCCTGAGTTCAATCCCCGGTATCAAAAAAAATGCATTAATGTACTTAAAAACTGTCTAGAATTACGTTCACTTAACTGTTTTAATCTGTTTCTGGGAGTGAGATTCTGAGTGCATTTTTCTTTCAGTTAAAGAAGTACTGTTTTACTTGTGTTATTATAAAACATATCTAAGCAGAAGAATTAAGAATTTCTGTATGTGAGGTGATAATTATTAACTACCTTGATTATACTTTACAACATATCTCCAAACATGTTGTATACCATAAATATGATTTTATAAGTTATTTGCAATTAAAAATTATGCATGAAGCAAACCTATACATATTCTACAAATAATTTCATGCTTTGACTTTATCTATCAATATTTTATCAAATTTTAAATTTTTTGTGAGTTTAAAGTACCAAACTTTAAGCCAGTCATGGTGGTACACACAGAGGCAGGAGGACTGTTGAGAGTTAGAGACCAGCCTGGACCACAAAGTGAATTTAAAGCCAGCCTGAACTACACAGCGAGACCTGTCTCAAAATGACAAAAAGGAAAAAAAAAAAAAAGGTACCTAACGTTATGAATATATTTAATCACAAAAAAAATTTTAAATGAATGTGTGATCTTATATATAGTAAATAAAAGCATATGTAATTTTTAAATGACGTAAAATGTTAAGTTTAGGTAAAGACAATACAGATATTCGTTATACTATCTTTGGAATGTTCCTATTAGTTTGAAATTTTTCCATAAAAAAAGAAGGTAAACCACAATGCAAAGCTATGGATAGCAGTTTCTTTCAAATACCTCTACTGCCAAAGCATTATTACATTTACGATGTTACTAACAGCTTTTACTAACACCATTTAAAAGTGTTTGAAAAGTTACTAATACCATTTTAAAAGTGTTTGAATGTCTAAAGTAGTTTCTCCACTTTTTTATTATTGCATAATAGTTACACAGATTAATAAGTTTCATTTTGGCAGACTTGTACATGCATGTAACATACTTTTATCATTCCCCCATCAACTCCCTTGTCCTACCCTGCCCCTTAGTTTCACATGGAAGTGAGGAGTTCAAAGTATATGATGTATTTTGGTCCTATTCATGCCTCCTGTTACTCACTCTTACATCCCTTCTCCTTTCCTCTTCTTCTCTTCCTAATAATCTCACTTCTACTGTCGTCTCTTTTAGATTCCACATATTAGGAAAAACATAATACTTGTCCCTCTGAGTCTGGCTTATTCCTATTTCATTCAATGTGGATGATTTCCAGTTTCATCTATATTCCCTCAAATGATGTAATTTTCTTTTGTGGCTGAATAATACTCCATTGTGTATATATACATTTCCTTCATTCATTCATCCGTTGATGGGCACCTAGGATGGTTCCATTATCTTGGCCGTGGTGAACTGTGTTGGATTGAACGTGAGTATGCAGGTATTCCCTACGGTATGCTCAGTTTAATTCCTTTGGGTATATACCAAAAATGGTACAGCTGGCTCAAATGGTACTCTAGTTCCATTTGTAGTTTTGTTTGAGGAACTTCCACACTGACTTCCATAGTAGCTGTACTAATTTTTACTGTCTAAAGTATTTTGCACTAAAAATTTTAGTGTATCAGTTTTGAACTTTGTTAGTAACATGAATTCCTGTATAATCACAAGGACTCCCATTTAAGTATTCATCTTTTTTGACACTCATCTAAAAGATTCTTACTACCAAGAAGGAAATGTGGCCAATAGGTACAAAGTTACAATTAAATAGGAAGGACTTCAAGTGCTCTATTGCACAGTAGGGTGACTACAGTTTTAATTATAATGCATGATTTATAGCTAAAAGACAGCATCTGAATGTTCTCACCATGGAGAAATGTTTGCAGTGATGGAAGTATTACCTGATGTAATTATTATACAATGTACACATGTATTGAAACACCACACTGAATCCCCTATCTATAATATTATAGAAAAGAGAAAGATTTCTATTACCAAGAAGTTACAAATCCTGACCAAACCCAAGCAAATCTCTCAAATACATACATATGACATAAACTATATTGAATAAAGACACAGAAACACTGGAAGAGGGTCATAGTACCAAAAAAATGTTCAAGAGAATTGACAAACTCAGTGTATGACCTTGAGCAAGTCTCATATCTCTGTGTCTCATCTATTACAGAAAGTGTTAAAATCCTTTCAGACTTTAAGGCTATATTTCTTAATGCCAGGGTAGAAAAAGAGATCTTGTTATAAAGACAGTGTACTAGACATCCCCTTATGGAGTAACAATGTCTTTTTAAAAGGAATTCCCAGAAAATAAAGATTATAATAGAATGAAAATATTTTTTCACCAAATCCTCATTCTCTTAAAAAACTAGACAGCACTCTGAAAGGAAGTTTAAGGAAAAAAAATTTGTTAGGAAACAAACTCATGAATCTCACTGCCCCTAAGCTAAAACTATAAATAGATCTTTAAAAAATAAAACTGCCTAAATCTGTTCACATATTGTGTTACTGAAGTCACTTCAGAACATATAAAACTTCAAAACTGACTTAGGAAGCAGTCGTGGTTTTCCTCATTTTCTTGCTGTCAACATGGGAAAGATGAGGTCAATTACTACTGTCAAATCCTAGAGGAGGCTAAAGCAAAGAGACTAACACAGATTTAAGAACTGGATAATTCTGGCATTACAGTTCACACATCACCTAGCCCGAATTACTTATTCTCTTAGCCACAGTACTGTATCTTCATGAGTGATGAAGGTCTTAATGGCTCCCTCAGAGTCGCTGAAAACGCTAATGAGCTTATCACTGTATCTGGCACACTATAAATACTTAAGGGGGGCGGTTTCTGTGCTACAGTTCCTCCAGAAATGAAATGATCCTTAAGGGGGGCGGGTTTTATGCTACAGTTCATCCAGAAATGAAATGATCCTAAAGATTATATTATCGCTCCCCCAAACAATAAACTGAAAAAAGATAATCTTATTACCACTACTAATCAACAGAACAAGACACAACTCCTTGGAGGGGAAGTCGGCGGCCACTGATGGTCTTAAGCCATTGCTATCTGTGTCAGCTCCCAAGACACACTGAAGTACACTTGAAGGACATTCCCCTCTCCCCAGAAAAGGGCCGGCAAGGCCTGGTCGCCTCTCCGGACGCGGGACTGCAGCAGAAATCGCCCCGGCCCGGTCACCTTCACTCAAGAACCCGTCCATCCGCTCGGTCCCCTCGGAAACCAGTGGGGCAGCTCCGGTCGGGCCACCTCACGGACCGCAGGCCAGAGCAGAGCAGCGCAGGCACCGACCCGCTCTCCGTCCTGGCGCGCAGCGCTGCGGGCAAGCCGCCCGCGACCCGGCGCAGTACCCGAGATATGTCACCGGGGGCTAAGTCACCCCGAGTCCCCTCACCCCTCGCCCACAGGAGCCAAGGTCCCACCTCGCCCTTTCTCCTCCGACCCTCGGGGTGAGAGAAGGCCGGGGAGCAATACCTGGGCGGCGGCCCGCAGCGCCATCCCGGGCCGGTGGCTCCTAAGGGTGGCCGCGACCAACAACCGGCCATAGAACACGGGGGCCGCCATTTCTAAGTCTGAGCCCGTCCCTCTGCGCCTCGCGCAGGCGCAAAAGTGGGACGCGGCCAGCTGTGTAGTAATGTGGACAAGCACCCTGCCCCCCCCCGCCCTTCAGAGGCGGGGCCTTCGGTTAACCCTGCGGCAGCCAAACTAGTGCTAAAGTGGGTTGGGTGAGTACAGAGCAAGATTTTACCTTTGGACTTTCACAGAAGCATCAATACTGGAAAGCCGGAAAGCAACATAAAAACTTCCTAGCGAAGTGTGGTAAAATGGGAACTAGCACTGCCCTGTGCCCTTAATCTCTCTTGAGTTCCAGTTGCCACATCTGTAAAATGGGGTTCATTCAAGAAATGGTTTCTTGAATGGCCGGGCGTTGTGGCACATACCTGTAATCCTAGGACTCAGGAAGCTGAGGCAGCCTGGGCTACACACTGTGACCCTCAAAAAAACCAAAAAGAAAAAAAAAATGGTTTCTGGATGTCTGCGTGTGCCAAAAAACTAAGTTGAGTTTTTAAATTTTTAAACGATAATTTTAAAAAATAAAAAGAGCGACTTCGGACACCTGAGGAGGGTTGCCCACTAATTAATTACCAAAACTGAGGGCAAACTGGAAAGGCCCCGTCTGAAGGTCGAGGACGCATCTGTGTTCTCAAAATTCTTAAAGTGAATCCGATGCAAGCACAACATCAAAAACGCGTGCCCAAGGCTGAGGATGTGAATCAGTAGTACACTACTTGCCTAGCATGCACAAGGTACTGAATTCAATCCCCCATACCACCGCGGGGGAAAATCTTGCCGAAAAATGAGTGCCTGTACTTTGGGCCACTGCCTCGGCTCCGCCCGGGTGGGCGTGACCGAAGGCTTTAGCCGGGATCTGGTGCTTGTTTCCAAGGCTCCAGGGACTAATCTTGGAATACCTGGGGGGAGGGGATGAATTTAAAACCCGGAGCCATCGATTTAAGGAACGGAAAAGGGCTTGTCCCAGTCTCCAAATTCCCCATTCTTAAAATTTCATCATAAAAGCAAGCCTAATGGAATTTTTTGTTCCTCTCCCACTGACCGAGAAGAACTGACCCAAGGGCTCCTTTCATCACTAATCGGTACTTTGCACAGGCCTTTAATCCTACCACTCTAGGGACAAGCAGGAGCATTGCTGTGAGTTTGACACCAACCTGAACTAAAAAGAGAGACCCTGATTTAAAAAAAAAAAAAAAAAAAAAGGAAAGGCGAAAAACTTTATGTTAATTCAGATCTCATGATAATCAGATAAATTCTGGATAATCTGGCTAAAAGCACTTCAAAGAACCCATTAGTTTCTGGTTTCTGTTAGGAGCGCATATCCCATCAAATAAGAAAATCACATACTTATTTTCAACCCAACTGTCTTTAAAGTGCTCGAGCCATCATGTGTATCCAACCATATGACTCTGAGACCAGGCGTTTTAAAGACAAATAAGTAAAAGCAGAATAAGGTTCTGTGCCTCTTGATTAAAAGAAGACAGAAAGGTAAAATAATGATGGGCCTCCTACCTGATAACCTAGTTAAGTGATTCAAAAATCAGCTTTTAATACGGTAGTGAAGAGAACTATGTTAAGTGAAATAAAACAGATACAGAAAGACAAGCACTGAATGTTCCCTGTCATATTTGGAAGTCAGCTGTAATGTAGAATACATAGTTATTACTAGAGATTGAGAAGGGGGAAGGAGGAATGAGGGAAGTTGAATTGGATCAGTGCATGTATATTCACATAAGGACAGACCATATTGCACACCATTAATATGGACAATTAATGCATTTTGATAAAAATATGGACTGAAATTACCTTACCCAGAAGTTATTTTTTACATAGCAAAAACTCTGTAATCCTCATATATAAGAAACTATTGATAAGTAGTACAGGATAGCATAAAATGGTGACTGGAATAGACACTAAAGTTTTTGTTTTTTCTTGTTGCTTCACTTTGTTTTGGAGGCTAGAGTTGTGTATGATGAAGAAAAAGAATTATTTTCCAAGTACAGTGAATTCCTACCTTTGACCTTTCTGTACATCTGCCTTCCACTAGGAGTAAGTGTGGAGGATGGTATGCAAGAAAAAAGGGAGAATAAGCCTTCTGAGGAGAAGGCTGTAATTTCTTTCCAATCCTTAACTATTTGCATCCTTCACGTGTTAATATCCATAGCCAAAGCTTTAGCTGATGCATCTGTTAGCTTCATATTTCGTGAAAAGTATTATGCAAACTAATCCGGTATATCTGTTTACTCTAAATCCTGCTCAGGGTTGAAATGAATAATAGCTATTAATTGAACACTTAGCTAAATTCTTACATACTTTTTTTTTGGTACCAGGGATCAAACTCATGACTATGTGCTTGCAAAGCAGGCACTTATGCCACTGTGCTAAATCCCCAGCCCTTTACATACATTTTATCAGTAGTCTTAATAAGGACCCTACATTTTACAGAATGGAAAATGGAGGCTTCAGAACAATAGTTACCTTGCTCAGTGTCAAAACTTTTATTTTGATTGTTCTCTAATTCAAAGCTGTAGGATGAGATTTCCAGATCATAATTAAGATTTGTGCCCCTCTTTTCATTTTCTAAAAAAACTTATCTTTCATTTTGTTTAATCAATAACATTCGTCACCTAAAGAAAAAAAATGATATATCACACCAGCAGAGGACCAGTTCTAAATTGCAAACAAATGCATAGACCTTGAATTACAAGACACTGAACTTTGAATTTCAAAAGCCAAAGCCCAGAACAACTCAGGGAAAGTTTATGTAGCAAAAATAGAATTAGAATTACCTCACCACCAGAGAGTGTAAGAGAAATTTTCTCTTATTAACAGTGCATGGTCTACACTGCTCCATGCTACTCATCTCCCCCCAATATTCCGGGAATTAAGCCATTATACTTTAAAGCTGCCTAGGTTAAATTCAGACTAGGATAAAGCTGACTAGAAAACCTGGGTTGCGAGGTAGAAACAGCCCCATTCCATGTTTAAGGAATTTATGGAATGTATCTTCCCTAGGCATCTGCTGCCCACATTAGGAAGCACCCTTCGCCGCCCAACTCTAGACCACCCTATAGACACCCCCTCCAATGAATGTAGAAAGCCATTTAAACTAACCAATGCCTTCTGCTTCTGTAACCATGCTTGCCAAAGCCCTGCCTTCCTTCGTTCGGTAGTTTTAAAAGCCATGCTCCGGCATACCTCGTGGCTCTCTGTTCCTGCGTGTTCATTGAGCCCCACGCATGCATGGACAATAAAACCCCTTTCCTATTGCATGAGATGGTGTCTGTTGACTTCTTCCTACAAGTGGCGGGTGTCTCGACCCTCTCATTGGAGGTCCCACCGAGATAGGGACGACCCCCTGCATCGGGAGACTTCAACAGCCACCTCTCGGGGTAAGTACGGCCGTTTCTCTCTCTCTTTCTGTCTCTCTTTGTCTTATTTTCACTTTGCGATCGCTAGTTTTGTTGTGACTGGCACCAAGACGCGTGAGCTCTTGGTCCAAGTGACTTGCCTCTGGGCTTCTGTGTCACAAGTCACTTCCCTGGGGGACGCCCTGGGGATCATAGGCTCTTTTGAGTCTATTTTGTGGTGGGGTCACCATTAGTCATTCCTCAGATCCTGTCTCCTCCTCTGGGGAAGTTTTTGCCTATTTTGTGGTGGAGTCACCGTTAGTCATTAAGCTGCAGTCTCCTCCTCTGGGGAACTTTTTGCCTATCTTGCGGTGGAGTCACCATTAGTCATTAAGCCAGCATTTGTTTGTTGTCTTGGTCTCAGTGTTCGTTCATCTTTGTTTGGTGCCACTAACCTTATTTTGCTCCACAGCATCCACCATGGGACAGACAACATCTACCCCTCTCTCTCACTCTAGATCATTGGTTGGAAATACGAGAGAGGGCTCATAATCTTTACTTGTCAAAAAAGATAAATGGCACACGTTCTGCTCATCAGAGTGACCTACATTTCAGGTGGGATGGCCGCCAGAGGGGACTTTCCAACTCCTCCTTATCCAAGCAGTTAGGACTGTAATCTTCCATCCTGGGGGACAGGGACATCCTGACCAACAACCTTACATTGTGGTGTGGCAAGACTTATGTGAAGATCCCCCGAAATGGGTAAGCCCCTTTTTAACTCCGGCTTTACCGGAGCCCGTCACTCTCTTACCCGTAAAAGCTCAACCTGCTCCATCCCCAACCAAGTTGCAGTCCGACTTAATCCTATTGGACTCTGGGGCACCTCCTCCCTCTTACCCCCCCCACTCCAGTCCCTTCGGGGGCGGGGGCGGGGCAGCGCGTGGCCTAGACGGAGAGGGGCGGAGAGGACCCCACCCGCGAATAAGAGACAATTGCGGGAATTTCTGGGAACTTCGGGATTCCCGCCTTCGATCAGATCAAAAAGGCCCTGTTATCTGCCCCTGCATTGGCTCTCCCCAATATAGAAAAACCCTTTACTCTCTATATTGGAAAAAAAAAAAAAGGGCCTATAACAAACCTGCCTAGGGCCCACCAAACAGTGGGGGTGCTTTCCTCAATTCTCCCCCAGATTCATTTGCCTTGGGGTTTGTAAAACATCTAAGATGACAGATTGTGGCCTCAAATGATTGGAAAAAAATAGCTAAAGTATGTTTAAGGCCAGAAAATTATTTGTTGTGAAAAGAAAACATTTTTGAATTGTGCACAGATCAGGCCTCTGGCAGTTTAGCCATTACAAAAGATATGTTAATTAGAGAGGTTGTCTTTGCTGCCACAGGCAGTCAGCTTGCTATTGATATGCAAATATAGGTCAATTTAGAATAGCAAAACTAGGGCTTGGAGGGAACTTCCTTCACCAGGTAAAACCTCCATGGATTTAAATGCTAGCCCAAAGGGTCTAAAACCATTTCAACATTTCACCTTTAAAAATGCACATAAGTGGTGTATGATACTGAAAACTTCCCTGGAACAGCAGCCTGGCCCTACCTGGCTTCATGAGGTAGGACCTACACTTATAGCTGAGATTTGCAGCTCTGCCTTCCATGTACTTCTTAAGGCAAATTGTAATGTAGGGACACATTTATGGCATGGCAATCTATTTCAAGATCAATTAGATATTTCTGATCAAGTTACGGTTTTGCTATTTGTGCTAAATTTAATCAACTTTGACGGGGCCTAAAGCCTAACTGCAAACCTTTGATGAGCACAGTCATTTGTACCTTAAGGCACCCTGGGCTAATTCCAGGCCCCTCCCAGACTTCCTGTATTATGATAATGACTAACTGTGCTCATTCAGTAAGGGCCCCCTAGTCCATGCTACAGACTATAGGCCAGCCCAAGGAACCTGAAGTCAGCAGGCCCTGGGCCCTCAAGACGGAGTGGCAATCACACTCCCCCTCAGTCCGCATGGACCCATGCTGGATGATGGGAATGGGGGAGAAATGCCAGCACTCCAATACTGGCCCTTTTCCTCCTCTGACTCATATAATTGGAAAAATAATAACCCTCCTTTTTCTGAGGACCCTTCTAGGTTAACCGGGTTGGTGGAGTCTCTCATGTTCTCTCACCAGCCTACCTGGGACGACTGGCAACAGTTGCTGGGGACCTTGTTTACCACTGAAGAAAAGGATCGAATCCTCATAGAGGCCAGAAAACTTGTGCCAGGACAGGATGGGAGATCTACCCAGCTCCCAAATAGCATTGATGACTTCTTCCCGTTGCGCCGCCCTGATTGGAACTCCAATACTCCAGAAGGTAGGGAGCATCTGTCCATCTATCGCCAGACTCTAATGGTGGGTCTCTGAGCGGCTGCTAGGCAGCCGACAAATTTGGCTAAGGTAAGGGGGGTCCTTCAAGGACCTACCGAATTGCCCTCAATATTCTTAAAGAGACTAATGGAAGCTTACCATAGGTACACTCCTTTTGACCCTCAAGATGAGGGACAACAGGCATCTGTTGCCACAGCCTTTATAGGTCAGTCGGCTTCAGACATTAGGCGTAAGCTCCAACAACTAGACGGGTTACAAGACTTGACTTTAAGAGATTTGGTAAAAAAAGCTGATAAAGTATATTCCAAGAGAGAGAGGAGAAAGAACTAACCAAAGATAGAAAGAGAAATATGGAATTGACAAAAATCTTGGCCACAGTAGTAAAAGGAGTTCAGGAAAACATAGATGAGGATAAGCCACGCTGCCCTCCTCTTGACCCCAACCAATGTGCATCTTGTAAGGAGTTGGGACACCTCATCAAAGATTGCCTCAAGCTTAAAAGAAAAAGCAAAAGGAACAGACCTTAGAGGCTCAACAACATCAACCTAATGTACTGGCCTTGGAAGGAAAAGACTAGAGGGGACGGGGCTCAGATCACCTCCCCGAGCTCAGGGTAACTTTTAAACGTGGAGGGGACTCCAATCAACTTTGAAGTAGATATGGGAGCTGTCTTTTCTGCTCTCCAAGCCCCATTGGGACCTCTCTCATCCAAGAGGTCCTTGGTTCAAGGGGCTAATGGGAGCAAATACAGAGCATGGACCACTAAGAGGACTATGGACCTAGGTAAAGGCAAAGTCCTACATTTCTTCTTAGTAATACCAGAGTGCCCAGCTTCCCTTATGGGGAGAGATCTTCTAACTAAACTAAGAGCTGGAATAACCTTCGAGCCTCAAGGGCCCCAAGTGATATCAAAGAAAAATGAGAAATAGCTCAAGGGATGTTAACTCAGGCCTTCGGCCCATGGAAGCGACCTGTGGCCTATTTGTGAAAGAGATTAGACCCTGTGGCAAATGGATAGCCCCATTGTCTAAAGGCTATTGCAGCAGCAGCTATCCTAACCAAAGACGCAGATAAACTGACTCTGGCACAAAAGTTGACCATAGTAGCCCCACACACGTCAGAAAGTGTCATCTGCCAGCCCCCAGATAGATGGCTCTCCAATGCCAGAATCACTACCAAAGCCTCCTGCTCAATAAGGACCGAATAACATTCAGTCCTCCAACTGCCCTCAACCCGGCCACTCTACTGCCTGATGAGACATCTGAGCCAATCCTACATACCTGTCAAGAGATTCTGGCAGAGGAAATTGGGATTCGCAGAGACCTGACAGACCGGCCACTCCCAGATGCTAAGGTAACCTGGTTCACTGAAGGCAACAGTTTCCTACTAAAAGGTAAGAGACACGCAGGGGCCACGGTTACAGATGGGACTCGAGTTATCTGGTCGTTAGGACTGAGAGAAGACACATCCGCACACAGGGCAAAATTAATTGCCCTTTCAAAGGCTTTAGAGTTGGCGAAAGAAAAAAGGGCAACCATTTATGCTTTTGCCATGGTGCATGTACATGGGGCTATTTACCAGCAGAGAGGACTCCTAACTTTGGCTGGAAAGGAAATCAAAAACAAACAAGAAACTCTTAGACTCTTGGCGGCCATTATGCTACCACAAAAATTGGCCATAGTGCACTGCAATAGCCACCAAAAAGATACAGGCTCTATAATACAGGGCAACAACCATGCAGATAAAACTGTGAAGCAGGCGGCCTTAAGTGCCCCTACCACTTTGCTCCTGGATGTCAATACTCTATCAGACCTGTTCAAAGGAGCCTCTCCAAACTCCCAAGATGGGAAAAGCAGAACTTCTAGCCTATTTCCAATAGGCCCATAAGTTAACCCATCTGGGGACAAAAAAGAGTTGTGCTTATTAGCCAGAAATCAATTAACAGATAGTCAACTGTCAGCTGCCCAAATTAAGGAACTAGCAAAACAAGTTACCAAAAGTTGCCAAGCTTGCCAGGTTGTCAATGCTTTCCCCTCCAAATCCCCAAAAGGAAAGAGATTATGAGGAACCGGCTGGGACAGTTCTGGGAAGTGGACTTTACTGAGATAAAGCCAACCAGATATGGGCTTAAATATTTGTTAGTCTTTATAGACACTTTCTCAGGATGGACCAAGGCATTCACTACCAAAAGGGAGACTGCACCGACGGTAGTTAAAAAGATGATGGAAGAAATCTTTCCTAGTTTCGGCCTGCCAAAGGTAATTGGGTCTGATAATGGGCCGGCATTTGTGGCTCAGGTAAGTCAGGGATTGGCCAAGATATTGGGGATTGATTGGAAACTTCATTGTGCTTATAGACCCCAGAGTTCAGGACAGGTAAAGAAAATGAATAGAACAATCAAAGAGACCTTGACAAAATTAGCCAAAGAGACTGGCTCTAAAGACTGGACCATGCTCCTACCTTATGCTTTGTTCA